>CM033470.1:47638103-48055531 GCA_019447015.1 Hymenochirus boettgeri | reverse complement strand
AAAAGTTAATAGTAACATAGTATTGGAGGTTGTATAAAGACATAATGTCCATTAGTCCAACCTTTAACCCTCCCATAATGTTGTATAAAGTACATAGTGTTAGACAGACATTATGGGTAGGGTATAAAGGTTGGACTAGATGGACATATGTCTTTATACAACCTCCAATACTATGTTACTATGTAACTGTTAGACAGACATTATGGGTAGGGTATAAAGGTTGGACTAGATGGACATATGTTTTTATACAACCTCCATTACTATGTTACTATGTAACTGTTAGACAGACATTATGGGTAGGGTATAAAGGTTGGACTAGATGGACATATGTCTTTATACAACCTCCATTACTATGTTACTATGTAACTGTTAGACAGACATTATGGGTAGGGTATAAAGGTTGGACTAGATGGACGTATGTCTTTATACAACCTCCAATACTATGCTACTGTTAGGCAGACATTATGGGTAGGGTATAAAGGTTGGACTAGATGGACGTATGTCTTTATACAACCTCCAATACTATGCTACTGTTAGACAGACATTATGGGTAGGGTATAAAGGTTGGACTAGATGGATGTATGTCTTTATACAAACTCCAATACTATGTTACTATGTAACTGTTATACAGACATTATGGGTAGGGTATAAAGGTTGGTCTAGATGGACGTATGTCTTTATACAACCTCCAATACTATGTTACTATGTTACTGTTAGACAGACATTATGGGTAGGGTATAAAGGTTGGACTAGATGGACGTTTGTCTTTATACAACCTCCAATACTATGTTACTATGTAACTGTTATACATACCTATGTTACTATGTAACTGTTAGACAGCCATTATGGGTAGGGTTAAAGGTTGGACTAGATGGACATATGTCTTTATACAACCCTCCACTATGTTACTATGAACTGTTACAGACATTATGGTAGGGTATAAAGGTTGGACTAGATGGCATATGTCTTTATACAACCTCCAATACTATTTTACTGTAACTGTTAACAGACATTATGGGTAGGGTATAAAGGTTGGACTAGATGGACATATGTCTTTATACAACCTCCATTACATGTTACTATGTACACTGTTAGACAGACATTATGGGTAGGGTATAAAGGTTGGACTAGATGGACTATGTCTTTACAACCTCCATTACTATGTTACTATGTACTGTTAGACGACAGATTATGGGTAGGGTATAAAGGTTGGACTAGATGGACGTATGTCTTTATACAACCTCCAATAACTATGTAACTGTTAGCAGACATTATGTGGGTATAAAGGTTGGACTAATGGACGTTCTTTAAACCTCCAATACTATGTCTACTGTTAGACAGACTTATTGTTAGGTATAAAGGTGGACTAGATGGATGTATGTCTTTATACAACTCCAATACTATGTTACTATGTAACTGTTATAACAGACATTATGGGAGGTATAAAGGTTGGCTAGATGGACGTATGTCTTTATACAACCTCCAATACTGTTACTATGTACTGTTAAGCAGACATATGGGTAGGGTATGGTTGGTAGATGGACTTTGTCTTTATACAACCTCCAATACTATGTTACTATGTAACTGTTATACAGACATTATGGTAGGGTATAAAGGTTGGACTAGATGGATTATGTCTTTATACAACCTCCATTACTATGTTACTATGTAACTGTTAGACAGACATTATGGGTAGGGTATAAAGGTTGACTAGATGGACATATGTCCAAGCGATATCTGATCACTCACTAATGTAATTGGTCCAAGTCTAAGCCAAGCTCTGAACTGCTTACCTGAAGGCCAAGTGTACTGATGGCACCTTTTAATAAAAATAATGAAGGAGACATATCTTTGGAAAATAATTGTTTTCCATATGTCATTTTGTTTTGCAGATAATTACGTATACTGGAGAGAAAATGTATTCAAGGTTTATGAAGGTTTTTAAAGACCAGAGTACACTTCGTCTCTGTGAGCCACAAAATGGAGATCAATCTCAAATATTAATGCAAGCAGGCAGGACAGTGGTACTTTACAGTGCAAAGTCAAGAAAGTCCCTGGTGTGCAGAGCCGAAGACTGTAACTACTGCTCTGGGTAAGTCCTTTGTTAACAATGCTTTCTGTGGTTGCTAAGATGTTCTCCTAGTATCTGTTAACAGCAAATTTGCAATTTTTCATTCATTTGTTTAATAATATTTTAGAAGGAAATCCCAAAAAGTAAAAACATATCGTTAAACAAACTTCAATTACATTTTTATTTAAGTGCATTTGATCTCAGACATAGAGTGGTTATTTCACTTCTCTGTCCAAGAACTATTTGAAGGACATGTAACTGGGTGTGGTTTTTTTTGTAAAATAAAGTATGATAAATAATGAACGAACAACTCCTCTGGCTACCTGTTATAGCTTTACAAGATATCCTTTCTTTAAATTTGTAATGGACTTCTCTTTCATCCTTTGTCGTCAGAGAGCTTTGGCTTTGGCCACATGTATAAGAATGGATTCACTATAGTCTGTTTCCTTTCCACTACGTGACAACTTTTCATAATAATGACATTAATTATCAACCCACATAGGGAATTTCTCAGGCTTTAGCCACAGGTGCTTTTATTCATTCAGAATTAGTGGTTTCCGATCTTCTGTGTATTTAGTTTGTAACAGATTAAACAATCTGTTTAGGAATGAGGACATTGTGGGACGCAGTAAGTTTTATGAGACTCTTAAATTACTATTACTTCCTACCTAGTCTGTGTTTTTGGTTGTTTTTTTGGTTGGGGGGTGTGTCTTTAAGAAAAGGAATAATTGGTTTTTATTTAAAAAGTTTTTTACTTTCTTTCCTCCTCCCTATCCCTGTTAACTTTGAAAGAAATTGCTTTATATGTATGGTCCTCCAGGAGATTGAAGAGTAAATCTGAGCTTGAATTCAAGTCAAGAAGGAACTGCACCTCTTATACATGTGGCAAGCTTTCCGTATCGAGTTCACCAGTTTACAAATCTGGTAAAAATTGCTTCTTGCGTAATAATCTATGGGAAACAATTTGCCAAACCTATGAGAAGTAGCAGCTATTCCCGCCTCTCAACTCAAAAATGTGATAGAACACCACAGAAATAATGTGGAGCTTAATGCAAAACACGAGATCTTACCTTTCCGCAAGCAATACTGGGGCTCAACGCAATTACGCTGGGTATTGTCATTGCTGGATCACGGTAAGGGAATCGCCTCATGTTAGTGCTCCTTTAAAGACAATTCCAACCCATTTTTAAGTAATTTTTGCTGCTCAAAATATTTGGCAATGCGCCGTGCCCTAAAAATAAGGATGAAACACACTGCAAATTTTGGCATAATACATACACACAGAATTCATATTTGGGCCTACCACTAGTGTAGGACCATACACAATTTGGCATGGGTAATAGTTTTTCGAGAGTCCAACTTTGATAGAGGCCAATGGTTTCCACCAATTCACTATAGTGGGCGGCCAGGTTCCCTCCACTGTTCTTTCTATCAAAAAGCCCACAACCATTTTGAGGGGATCTTGATAAAAGTCTGTAGTTGAAAAACTTACAATATATGACCATTTGTTGGGTAAAAATTCCCTTAGGTGGTTACTTGTAAGGTGTTGTGGCCATCTTGTAAACTGTACAACAGTTTAAATGGTCGAGTATTAAATGCAGTATAAGAATCTAGGCTTTTCAGGGATATTTAATGAATGACTAGGGTGTTTACTGGAAAGTCCTTTTTTTGTATATAATACCCCTTTTTGTTTTTTTTTACAGAGCATTTGGAGTTTGATCACTATTTTAGTTATTTAATCCGTACAACGTTAGCGTGTTTATGTATGCCCATCTTCCGTTATTTCTGCTTTCCGGGGTTCACTGCACAGCTCTAATGACCTTGCCCTTACAGACCATGCACACACAACTACACCCAGGAAAAAGATTTGATAATCTTTTTAAATCATTCCGCCCAGTAAAGTAGAACGCTGCTTTGTATTGGCTACAAACAATATGCCTTTTCCGTGTGACGTATCACTGAATTCAGAGTGTATTCCTGAAGAATCTTCTCTGGCTACCTATTCAAGCAATTGTGTAGACCACTTTCTTTTAAAGCATTCTATAATCTGTATACCCATGGTGCTGTAATCGTGACAGTTCCGTTGCACTGTCTGTAAAGTATGTTCCCAGTGGGTAAGGTTTTAAAATGAGTTTTTCTTTGTATTTGCAGAATTGAGCTTCTCTCTATTTTCTTTTATTTTCATCAATTATAGTTCTCTTACATTCTCGAGGACAACACTGGAATTCTGACTGTACAAAAATGCTTCCCAAGATTACAGTGGGCACCTATCAGTGTCCTGGCACCAATAGATTGGAAATGATGAGTGCCTTTTATTCTTAAACGGTTTTACCTATTCCCCTAAGTATTCTTGCACTGTATCGATTGTCTGTGATTTTCCCCCCCCAACTGTTGGGAAAAAACTGGCCTCTCTGCAGTCATAACCAAATTCTTGGTAAAATTAAACATAAGTATTTATTATATTTCTTCCATTATAGCTTCAAATGTGGCTGGAAAAATTGTCTGGTGCATCAATTGAACGCTGCTGGACTTGCCAGTTTTATAGGCCTCATAATCTTCTGCTGCTGCAGAAAACCACCAAATAAAAAGAAGTAGAGAAAGAATACAGCATGAGATCAGGTTTAAGTTCATATCCATGTTGTGTTAAATATATATCTGATGTAGAGATCTGATTAGTATAAAATAAAGTAGAGCCCTGTTGTGTCTGGTTGGTCCATTTAAAATCTTTCCAGTCCAGTCTCTATATGTGACGCCGCTGAGCATTTCACATTATCCATAATACTGGCAACTTGCTGATCGTTCAGCTAACCAATTAAGCAACAATATAAAAGGTCTGTCTGCTGGTGTTTACCAGTTGCTGGCTGATAAAATTCAAAATATTGAATGAACAGGATATGGTCCCTTTGTCTCCAAACCTATTCTCCGTGGAAGGTAGGTTTGGCCCTGGGTTGCCAGATCATCCGATCTGATAGGGGGCGCTCATATAAATGTAATTAGCAGGCGTGCTGATTTTGAAATTACATTAATTCTACTCACTATTTGCTTGAGTTTAATAAGTGTCCCCTAATGTTTTAACTGATCTGGTCAGTAAACTGATACTGATTGGCTGTTTGGTTGCGGTGTGTTATCTGGGATAGGGGGTGTGTCCAATTGCCAGGTGGGTAACAAACCTTTAGAGTCATAGTTTTGCTATGTTGCCTTTATTTGTTTTGATGGTCTGATCCTCACTCAATTTCTGTATAGCTTATAACTGGCAAATTTTTTTGACCCAAATGATTGGTTTATTGGTGTCAAAAATATCAGTCAGTTACTTCTTCACTTTCCCCTAACTGTCCAATGTTGTGAAGCCTATGCCACATCGAAGACAAAGATTGATTGGGGTAGGTCTGAAAATTTTGACGCAATTTGTGGTGGTCCTCCTATGTTGCTTTGTGCTTGTGTCCGAAATAGCATGCCGATTTCCATCTGCACCAAGATATTTTAACCCAGTGGAATGTTGCGCCAGCCGTTTGGGTCAAATATTGCAGTGGTATGGGGAGATGCTTGGGGGCTCCCGTTTCTAAAATACAAACAGCTGTTTGTTTTACGGAAGACAATGGAGACCGTCATAGTAAGAAATATATCGTAATTAATTACTGGTAGATTTGTTTTTTAATTGCGCATATACTGTGAATAATAAGTGGAACGAGGTCGAGGTATATGGGTTACTAATTTGTTACCTGAAAATATAAAAACCTGATTGACTCGAGATCTAGTCGAGGGTAGAAATTATGACCACTCTGCCCTTTAAAGGGAGTGTAACCCTCACAGTAAACTCTCCTGACTCCCTGGCACTCCGGATGTTTTTGAAACGACAATTCCCAGCTAGCTTGTGTGCTGGCGTTGTGTAGTTTCTAAACATCTGTAGTGGCAAGGTTCAGAGTAATAATGCACCCGCCGCACTGGCCACCTACAAACAACACACTATAGACCCCTGTAAACAGGAAAAATGGCAAGCCTAAATAAGAAACAGTAGATAACTGTCCATCTATCAGTAAATTGTCATTAATGCCCCAGATGGATATTGAATTCAAGGAGACCGGGAGAGAGATGCATAGGTAAGTTTAGAATAAGTATGGTAACTTACTGTACTTAGTGTCTATCGGCGCGATTCCCATTAAACCAGCAACGGAGCACCCGACCGGACGTGCTCATGTCACTGAAGCCAAGTATGCCTCTATCCCGCGTCTGCTGCTGAAGTCGGTTGGGTTGCCTCCATATGCTGCGTTTCTTAATGGTAAAGCGCCTGATTAGAACATACAGAGTCTGTAAGTTACGGTACTGTCTACATTCGCATGCGCACTCCGGTCTGCTGCCATTTTTTGGATGACCCGAGTATAAGCCGAGGCAAGGTTTTTTAGGCTATTTTTGTAAGCCTAAAAACCTCGGCTCATACTCGGTTATACGGTAAACTTTCGCTTTTAAGCTGGTACACACCATACAATCATTCGGCCCAAACCAACATTTCCGGTGTTTCATCAGTTGGGCCAATTGTGTATGGTTTACCCCCTCCCTCGGCTTTGGAATGACCGCCGACCGTGTCGTGCAGTCCTCTATGGAGGAAGATCTTCCGGTGGTTACAGTTAAAGGGTGGGGGAACCGATTCAAAGTGTTTCTACATTCTTCCATATCCCATTTTACACTGTAAGATTTATTATGGTGGGTCCACATTTCCTGGGAAATTCCCATCCTGTGTTATAACACATGATAGCACATTGTAAGAGTTTGAAGCTACTTGTGACCATTATGATTGTAATACCGATGCAATTAAGATTCTTTTATACTTCACACAACACTGTGTGCGCTCCATTTACACATGATAAAATGTTGTGTTTTCCAGTTCTAAATTATCACAATCCCTATTTCTTTATCTTATGTTGAATCTTTTATTCGTTACTCTTTAGATGATAGACACTAATATCTGTGGATGGTTTGAGGAAATTCATTAGAGCATTATCCCTGTGGCAATGTAATATTTATAAATTGTAACGGCATTTCTTTATTCTGTTATAGTGTTACGCTAGTTAAACAAAGTGTATTTTTATCCCACATGGGAACGATTGTGCTCCACCAAAAGCCGGAATCTCCACGCCCCGCAGTTTAATGGAAGTAACCATTCATCTCATCCCTCGGCTCTTGTGTTCCTCCAAACACTTGAAGGCTACTCAAATCTCCGTACATAAAGTTACCAAGTACGCGAAGAGTCGATCACCCCCCAAGGCCCAAAGCTCCAAACTTTGTTTCTCCAAGTGCTGGTCAAACTTAAGTAGGAATGGGAGGCATTCCCGTCATGATTCCAGCCCAAACAAAGATGGCTCAGTGGTGTATTGTAAATGGGATGAAAAACAGCTTTAGTATTGTGTTTTGCACAGGTTGGATATATTTTTTTCTGTTGCCTCCCTACACTGTTTATAACGAAAGCCGGGGGTTTATGGCAAGCTGGATAGATTTTGGTAAATTATTGGATCACCATACTGAGTCAACTAATGTTATAAATTTGACGTTATTCGTTGTTTTTACAAACTGAAGATTTCAGCAATGTCAGTGATCCCGGTGGGTCACTGGAAATGTCCAAACTGGGTGCGTCACAACCAGTTATAAGGAATTTATATGGGTCTGTGACGTGTGTTAGTCGGCTGTTTAAAACGGCCATTGGTGTGGTGATAAAAAACAATGTAATGGGAATTGGTTGTCGAGTGCAGAGTAATAGAGTTGGTATGTATTTCAGGGGATTTATCAGATTTTCTGAACTGAAATCTTTGTTATATTGACCGGTTATAGTTTTTTTCATGGCATGACATAGCATAGGATAGGGTCCTTTGAAGATAAGACAGTCTGTGCATGCATGATACAGTTATCGTTCGTATCATTCCATAGCCTCTCGCCCCGATATAATTATTTTCATTTGTATCAAAGTGCGGGGGATGGTGGACTGGTTGTTTGATGCTACAGTGCTTTCTTTGCACTATTCCAGTGTTGGATATCCTGCAAGGGCTGCATGTTGTGGCAAATGAGTCCATTGCAACTGATGCAGTGCATTTCTTTTTAGGGTAGTTTCTACAGACTTTCCTTAAGGGAATATTGAACCCTATCTTTCTAAGTAGAGACTTATTTTCTTTTTAATAATACAGTTGAACGCATGTTGACAGCTTACTGCATGCGTAAACAGATTTTTTGCATTTCTATGCTGTTTTGGTGCAGCTACCCTATTTCGTTCATGTATAACATCTCATTATGGCTCAGATGTTGTTGGGGCTCTTGTTTTCAATGTTATTTAAGAGACAACACAGAAAACTTGTTTTTAATTATTTATTCCTCATGTTAAGATAGTCATTTCCCTTATATGGTAAGAGGGCATTCTGGGATATCTCCCGTAGTGGGCAAACACGTGGTACACACCAGATAGGTAGAAAACTGCAAACAGCTGTTTGAGTAGCTTCAACACCAACAATGTATTATCGCTGGACCCTTCTCAAGTGTCTTTCAGCTACATAAGGAGCCATATTTATAGTTTTTACAGGACTAGGTAAAAATTCAGATTCATGCAGTATGTAATTCTTTTTAAAAGCGGACATTACCTACCTACCCACCCCCATCCCATCACACCACACTCATGAAAAACCCCACAAGACTTTTTTTTGTTTTCATCCACTTCCCTGTAAAACTTTTAAATGGTCTTCTTACTTAGCTGAAAGGTGGGTCTGTGACTCGATACATGGGTGTTTGTTACTCACAATAAACAAGCTGTTTGCAGTTATTTTTCGCCTCGCTTTGTGTGTTTACCCCCTAACCTACTAGAAAGTGAGATATATTTCTAATGCATATGTGTATGGGGTCGATAGAGAGAGGGGTTCACCAAGCAGGGGATATTAAAACTATTCTGGGATAACATCTTTCAAATGTATTTTGGGCCACTTAATGTCAGGAACTCATTTGTGGATTGACCCCCCCAACTACTTTTCTTCTTTCCTCTGTCATTGACATTGAGTAATTGCTTTGGTATTTACTCCGATTCAGACATTGGCATTTCCCCTTAGTTAACCACCAGATCTTTTGATGATGGGTAAACCCTGAACCACGTGGGAAAGTGAATAGGGTCCCAATCAGTGCTGTGCCTGTGGTCCTTTTATAGCAAAGCTATCCATTGACAGTCATTGCATTTTTTGCGGTGGTTTTTTTAGCGTAGCCAACAAAAAGATATTCTAGGTATTTTGTCTCTCTTTGTCTTTCTCTAGCCTTTTAGTTTTTTTTTTCCTTAAACTGTGCCTTTTAACAAAACTTTACCCAGGAATGTACATTTAACCACCAAAAGGCGTGCCTATATTTTGTTTCAAAGTGCTTATAGAAGGACCAGGTTAGGGAAAAATCTTAATCCCTTCCTTCTTTTCCTCATTCCACAGACTGACTCCCCACCCTCATATATAGGCAAGTTTCATTCAATTTTGTATACAAACCCTAAATATGATGGAGGGTCTTGCCTTTCTTGTTCTCTTCAGCTTGTCAAACAATTAATCATAATTACTAAACTTAACTGCTCTAAAGACTGTCCGTTGTGACCCAATCACATCTATTGTTGGGTTTTGACTCAATTGTGACGACCGTTTTTGTATAGATCTGTATTGGATAGTGAATCTACAGGTGCTCTCCTATGAAATTTCTCTCAGTGCTCGTTATTTTTATTTATTGTATTTCTTATTAATGTTGTGATGAACCATCCAGTGTCCCAGCTCTTTCCATATAACTGCTGATTTTTCAAAGCAAATCTGTAAATAGGAAATTATTATCCTCGGGGAAAGCTGTGATTTTGTGTAGTATGAAACGACCAACACCACAAAACACAAACCACTTTGCCATCAGTTACTGTACAAAACCACAACCAGTCAGTTTGCATTGTAACACAGTAATTCATTTAACAAAGTTGATGAGCAACTCAACTGTCGGTATCTTTTTAGAAAAAAAAAGACTCTAAAGGCTTTCAAACTTGTATATTTTTTGTAGTTTTTTTTTTTTTTTTGTGACATTCTGTACTTTTAAAATAAATATTACCGTTGAAATCCGAACGTGTCTGTTATAGCCATTTGTTGTAAATGTGATTTCCCCTTCCTGCACTCCTATAGTGCTGCTAATCTTACATTAAAATAATTTTCTTTGCTTCGCATACTGATTTCTCTCACCATTCTTTATTTCATCTTCATTTGCATTTAAGCAAAATGTTACTTTGTTATAGGTAGGATATATATGTTAATCAGGGAGATCAATAAAGTTCTATCGTTAAAATGGTGATTTATTTTGCCCCAACCAATCAGATGTTAGCTTTCAAATGTTAAATAAGACCGATTGGTTGGGGCAAAATTAGCACCATTTTTTTACGATAGAACTTTTATTGATTCCCTGAATGTTTACCTATTTGGATAGGAAACATTTACCAAATATGTCTCAAGTTACTTACAGTACAATCCCTGCTAGCATTGACCACACTCTCTGCTGGTTGATGTGAGCTTGTTTTGAGCTTGCACATCAGCAAGTATGCAGCTTAGGGAATTGGTGGAATTTTCAACGTATTGGAAAATTCAATCGGTCTTGCCCTTGCTTGACTTTTACACACAATATTTTGCTTTCGTTAGTAAATGTAAAACAAACAAATTGCAAGCACATATGTATTGCATGTGGGGCTGCAGGATTTTTGCAAAACCCATGCAGCCCCTAAAAATCCATGCTATGGTTTAAGTTAAATATGTTTATTCAGGTCTTACCCAGAGCAAATTTAACACGGGCTATTTTGCTGCCATTTTAAAATCATGGTTTCAAAAAAAAAAAAAATGTAAGCATGATATTAAATAATAATGGGGACAGCCGAGATAATGATTTTTGTGGGCTGACAAATGCAGTGCAATTGCTCAGGTATCAGCTCCTTACTGAACTGGCTGAAGCTAAGAATTATGGGTCTGCATTGTCCAATGGTACTGGAGACCCCCAAAACTTCCATTTCAAACCCTAGCTACTCCAGCGATTTTTTGGGGAGCTCGGTATTGGGAAATCTGAAGACCTCAAAAAGGTACAAACCCCGACACAAAAGAAAAAAAGGACTAAGTGACAACTTAATACATGGTGTTGTGTGTAAGCGCGTAAGTAATAAATAGGATGAATAGGAGAGAGCCTAGGAGGAGAAAACCACATGAACAAGCTATCTTCCCCCTCAACAGATAAGGACAGGTACTACACTTGATTTGAGTCAGCACTCAGCACCTTGGTATTATAGCTAAAGGTTATAGCACAATGGAAAAGACTTCTAAAGTCACTGTCGTTGCCCGATTAGGTATTTCGCCCAGGGACAGCAAGGTACTGTGAAGGGCTTCTGATATTTCTATGGGGAGGGGATAGGTTTAAGTCTTCACACAAAAATGCTCTGCGCATAGGAGTGAACAGCAAGGCATGATGCCGCAGTTTTGTAAGTTAAGCACAGCAGTGGCATTAAAATATGGTCACCGCTATGCACATTGCACAAATCGCTAGTGCGTTGTTCCGCGCGTTAAAACACTGCAGTGCGATGTAGCATAAGTGTAACTGCAGAGCTTGCTCCATGTGGGGGCTATTGTTCACCCACTGAACGACTAACAAGATGTCAGCAACTTCCAAGGCACAAAGCTAGGCTCTGGAGGGGCATAGGGAAAAAAAAAATATGGCAACAGTATTTGTAAAGCTGCTGTTCTCAAATGAACATAACTTGATTTTTACAGTGCACTTATCCTTTAGGAAGAGATAAATTGCCCCCCCATACTCTTTTAGCATGTTCTATGCAGTTTAGTCACAAAAACATTTAATCAACTCTGCCTACCGTTGTGTTTTTATATCATCACAAATTGTTGAAAAATATACTTCCAGTGACTTCATATAAATTCCATTATTATCATTATTGAGAAGTTGATACAAATTGACAGAACATAGCACCATGGGCGTTCTAGGATGAAGTATTTGTCATATAACGAAATGTTAAGCTAAAAAAAATGAGAACATGTATGTTAGTATTGAAAACATTACAGTTTCGGGCCTAAAACAAGGCATTTTGCTTGTAAAACCAGACTTTTCTGCTTCAAAAACTGGACAAGTGAGTGGCTTAGACCATAACTCAATTTTTTTTTGTGAGGTTAAAAAGTGTGTCTGTATAATGCTAACAAAAAATAACTAAAGTCTGCTAGTTCACAAAATGATCTATTAACAGGCTGTTTTCGTCTGCTTTATTACTAATTACATGCAGAAATAATAAGGGGGCATTTTTGTGTCTTGGAACATTACATTACTGTGCTCCTAGTGTGGCCTAAACCTTACAACGATTTATATAAAATTGATAGTGATGAATCCGGTTAAAAACGAACAAGGTTCAGATTCAGAACTGGGGGTTTCAAAATCAGTGGATCTGATGGATATTCCAAACCTGAAATCTTTAATTAAAATGAAGTATTGGAGAATTTATAATGCTATGAATAGATCGCAATGGGGTTTGAATAGAATTTTGGAACTTTAATAGGTTCCGCAGAACTGCAGTTGGCACTAAGATTGATAGGTAATGGTCCTTCAGGAATATCGGTCCAAAAGACTCGAACCAGGCCTTAGTTAAGTTTTTGTGCTGTGCGTATTTTCTCAGAATGAGGGAGGTAATGGTGTGTGGTAATTCAATGCTGCAGCAATATTTGCCTATGTGATTTGTTACTAGGGGAATAGAGATAGGTGGGGTTGGTTGTTGTTAGTAACATAATGTTGATAAACCTTTTCAGAGCTTTTCTCTAAACACTAGATCACAAACATTTAGTTAAATGTCACATTAAATTCCGCCCCATACTCCGCACACGAATCACAAGGCAGTTTGTGGAACAGCGAAATGTGTTTTGCATTTGCATGTGTTTTTTCCCCATCGGGATTATGATAAAATGAACAGCAAAATACACCAAATACGGTGACCATATGTATTGGGAAAACATATTGAGTGTAACACTGATAGTGGGGAATAGACACAAATTGTTTTCATTACGTTAGTCGCTGTAATTGGCTCTAGTCTGCTCCTCAGGGGTGTGTCCAAACAAAATACATTAGGAGCCACAGCTACTCCACGGGGGAAAGATTGGGTGCTGGAGATTGGTTATAGTCAATAATCAAAAAGAAAGAAAAGAAACTATTTATAAAGGCACTCAATAAATGTATCCCAACCACAGTAGCAAATAATGGGAAACAAAAATTAAAACTTAGCTAATTAAAACACCTCAGGGGTGTGTCACCAGACTGAAGACCTTATTGGAACAGGACGCTGAAAGGCTCAGGCTGGGAGGAAGTGCAGCAGCACAGCACGGCTGGTGGTCCCGTGAAAAGGTTTTTTGTTTTTTTTGATTTACCCTCACTACTTAGTGCCATGAGGCCCAAAGGACCCACTGGGGATTTCCCCGGTACCCTGGTAGGCCAGTCCAACCCTGTTTCTACTACTGAAATGTTCAATCACTAAACGGATGTGGCCCGAAAAGCAGGGCTTCATTGTGTGCATGTATATTATAGTGGGAGTGGGGCCTAGACTTATGGTACCAATTAAACATCACACACGTATTGCACACAAAAAAACTAGCATTTCACTAGTGGATACTTACAGTCTCGAAGAACAATATCTTATTGAAAAGAATACTGTATGTATAGAATACGTTTGGGGACTTTGACTAGGAAGGTTTTAACGGGAAATAAGTTAGTCACCACTGCCCAATAGACGGCACATTCACAAAGATACAACAACCTGAGTTTCACGTCTCTTTGCTGTGGCAGTTTATGGAATTAACTTGTGTGCACTAGAGGTTGGCTCCATAATGCACTTTTTGTTGTGGGAAACTAAGCCAGTCCTGCCCCCCAAAGCTGCCCGCCAATCGGCACAAAGATCCTGCCAAGCTGCCCCCCAATCGGCACAGCGACCTGCCTCTCTGACACAAAACGGGATTTTGGCTAGGTACACACTAGGACAGAGATTTTTTAAATGGCGTGCCTATAGATGTTTGAAAACTACAATTTCCAGCATTCCTCATCTACATCCGAAATCAGGGAATGTGGGAGCGTAGTGGGTCGCTCCCCTGCCTGTGGTACTGGCCTACAGTATACAATGTATTTGCAAAGATCTTTCTGTCCACATTAACTAACAAAATAAAATTTTAGAAGAAAAGTTTGGGATTGATCCTGGATGAGAACTAATTTTTTTGTGTATTGTCCATATTTTATCTCAATAACATTAACATAAAACTTTTCAGTAAAAAGAGTAGCCGACATCACTGCAGCTCCTGTACCCAGTGGGTCAATATATACATCTAGTTTAAAGAGCCAAATATTGAAAATTTGTTGCCAATTGAAGCAAAATTAAGGAGGTACATGCTAAAGATAATTTTTCGGTGTGGTATTGACCATTAGTTGAATAAAAACATCTTCAATTCATTCAATTATGAAATAAAAGCTAATTTAGTATTTCACCCGATGGAGCAATATATCCATTCAAGTAGTGCCTTTAAATATCCTTTTAATGCATCCAATAATTCATACTTATCCAGTTGTTCACCTAAATACAGCATGCAAAAACCAATGCACTTCTGCACATATGTGGAAGCTAATTGGTCTGTAGTGTAGCTAAGTGTCAAGCAAATATTTAGTTTTGTACTGATCTATAAAGTGTATGCCCCTTGTGTTCCTTTACTGGGAATAGACACCTACTTTAGAGCTGAGAGAGATACAAACAAAAAAAGAACTAATTGGTGCCAATAATTGGTATTTTAATGTTTATTTTGTAATAATGAAGATCAGGTGATCAGAAACATTTGGTTTACAGTCAGGGGGAGACTTAAATAACATGTCCACCCCACCCCCCCCCAACTAAAATTTGTCCCACTGTGTAGTGTTAAGAGACCCTTACCTTCTCTTCTGCTCCATGGTTGTCCTGCATGGTCTGATGAAGTCCAGAAAAGTGAAGGTAGGAGCCTGCCTGTGTGTAATCTGTACCTGTCACTCCTGCTCCTTAGAGGACTCTGGCATGCGCATTGGACCTCTCCCCCCTCTCTCTGGATTCCTTTTACCATAGATAAACGTTGAGTCCAAATTTCAAATTGGGAATAGAATCCCACCGCGCCCCACATGCTAGGTTTCACAAGGATACTGCGCCGCACACGGAATTGCATGCCATTTTGTTGCTTTTTTTCATTAGGAAAATGCATGCGATTGCGATTAAAATTAGAATGCAAATCGCAACGCACCCGAAATGTGCGTTTTCAATGATCTGAAAAAAACGCAAACGCAAAAAAACACAGCAGTGTGACCTAGGCTTAATGCCTTTCGTTTCTTCGTCTTTCTGCGTTTCCTTTACACAGAGTAGCAGAGGGGGCAGGATCGACAACCGCGTCCGTGATTGGATGAGTCTCAGCCAATCACAGACACGACGCCGGTCTGGCACTTTCAGGTGTTCCATGTGAAGAACAGCATTAAAGGCCATGACCAAGGGAAGGAAGGCTGATAAGCATCTTTTGCGGACGATTTTTGAATTTAAAACCTCAGGGTCAGGATAGGAAACCAGTAGATCTTTGAAAACTACAACTGCCCAAATTTTCCTACAGAGTCCTTATAGAGGAATGCTGGGAGTTGTAGTTTTCAAACATCTGAAAATCTACTGGTTGTCATCCCTAGCCTGTATTAAAGGAAAGTATTCATGTTAGTAAAAGTTTAAACCGGCTTTACAAGCAAAGGTGTGCCAATTCACTGGATCTACGGCAATATAATCCTACAAGTAAATGTGATAGATGTTTATTCTAATTTGATTCACACAAAGGACGAATTTTTAAAGCTCTGGTCTTTAGCGTTTCAGAAAAAAAATACACCACTAGATCGGTAGCATTTCGACACAAAAATCCATGGGGCAATGTGGGATTTGCACAGGTTTGGACAATGGTGCCCAATTTACACCTCCATTTAACTTTTTCCTCATAGGCAGAATTATTCGGTATTACAATATTTTACTGCCATCACTGGTCAAAATGTACATTATATTGCACCAAGCAAGTTTATGTTATTTCTATTCATTAACTGTTTCTCTTATTGCTTACTAAGTTTAGATTCAGGTTGTTTATAATAATCATTTTTTAATGAGTTTCATCAATCTATCCTTTTTTTACCCAGAGAGATTCTCTCAGTCTCTGAAGTCCTCAAAATACTAAGAAAGTTATAGTTATTCCTAAGCTAACATGCCCTTGGCTAATTCTTATATATTAAGACGTTCCCATTATCCAACTGCCTGGCAGTGTAGTTCGAATACTTCTTACAACAAATAATGAAACTTTAAGGCTGGTTACACACCAGCAGCTATTTCCAGATGACGATTGTGCAGTGAGTGATCAGTCGGGAATATCTGCTGGTGTGTACCCAGCCTAAGTGCTCACGCGATGTTCGTTCGATCCTGCCGGACCGCTTCTCCCGATCTTCTATGCGACCAAATGTGATCGCAAAATGAACGGTCGCATAGAAGTTCGGGCGAGAAGCGGTTCGGCAGGATCGAACGAACGTCGCGTGAGCGCTCGTGGGGTAAATAGGGTATAGTATGGCCACCTTATGGGGCTGATGGGATTAAAGGTACAAACAGTTTTTTGAGCTATACTCTGCAGTACAATCAGATGTATCTAACTGCAACAATCATGTAATCATCTAAATTGATTGGTGGTGCAAATAAATATTCAGGGAGACTTTTGTACCTCTTTAGTATAATTTTTTTAAAAAAGTATTCTAAAAAAATCGTTTTATGAAGCTGTTGCACACGTAGATCTTTGAAAACTACAAACTGCCAAAATTTTCTACTACAGAGGCCTTATAGAGGAATGCAACACAGCAGGACTGATCAACCTAAAACATACAATTTTGCTAAAATTTTCCCCCATGAATGTGTGTGGGCTGCTGGGTTTCACAATGATCCCCAGATTATGGAATCAAAAGATTGGAGGTTCAGTTGGGATTTATTTATATGCCCATGTGTACTAGCCCTGGGTACACAACTTCATCCATAAGGGGAAATCCACCCTTTATCGTTTATTAAAATGAGTAGCACAGGATAAGTGTTCACAGTCGGCCTCGGGAACGATATTTCCCTTTCGTACAGACAAATTTAAAAAGCGGAATTGTGGTATTGGGGAACATGACAAACTGTGGCCAGTTAGACTGTAGGTCATGATAGAAATGGGACCCACCGTGACAACTCTCCCGCAAAACGAATTCCGGGGCATAGATTTAAAAAATGAACTTCTAAGATCATTTTATATTAAAAACGACCATCTTTTATTTCTTGCCTTCAGTATCATGGCCTAACGGTGGTTTGTGAACATCGAGAGTCTTCAGGCTTGTCCACGCTTGAAGAAGATGTGTGTGAAGATGAGTTGTTGAAAAGCTTCAGTAGACTTGGGTGTACAACTTAAAACAAAGCGACATCCTAAAGACATTTTCGTTAGATTTTATTTTTCTGAGATGTTTTGTCGAATGTCGATGTCTTTTTATCCGTATAGTCTGTTTGAGGAATAAGGAATACGGGAACCATTTTTCATCTAATTTTTTATTGGCGCAGATATTAATAATTTGTACGGATACAATTTTGTGCCTGACACGTGGGAGCATTTATATTCCAGCATATATTTGTGTCCATGCAACTTGAACCAGAGTTGGGTGTGCGTACGTGAGCACACAGGGACAGTGACGTGAATACAAAGTTGCGAAAGCCAGACTGAATACAATTGTGCACTCATCTATGTGAAGTAAAGATAAACATTTAGTAGGTAACTGAGCAAGTGTCCCCCCCACTGGAATATTTTAGTCTATGAAGACCTATATTGTTTATAGTATTGTTCCTTTGCCTATGGCTGCATATGAAAGACACGGGTTTTTGCATTTTTATCCTTTTGTAGGAACAGAAAAGAAGCGATATGTAATGACTTTTGATTAACATCCCCAGTTTACTCCCAAAGAATCATGTTATGTGTGTGCAATATAGGTAAATTCATTCAGAATCACATGGAGATGTTTTGTGCACTGAGGCATTGTGGGTAACCACATTCAGATATCGCCATAAGGCCTTCAGCAATCTATATTGTACAAAAAAACCAAATCTTGCACTTGAAAAGGTTTACATGCAAAAAAGTTAAAAAATAAAAATGGGATTCACAATATCGTTCACTGGCGTTAATGACGATGAAAATAAAGAGAGTCTGAATATATCGACGCTTGGAAATATAGGACATGGATACAGGTCAATGTTGGGGTGAATATTAGGGGATTTGGGCTGAAGATGTCAAAGAAAACGAATATTTATATGGTTGGTGTATATTTGTTAATAGTGATATGGCACTGTAGACTGAATTTACAGGTTTGTTATGTTTAATCAAGATCTTCACTTTCATCCCAGAAACAAATAGTACCCGTTTGTATGGATATGTAGGAGTATATCCCACTGATGTTTCAGAGAGTCCTTACCAAGGGTTGGACATCTAAGGGTGGGGACATGGCACACCAAGAATTCATTACAAATCCATAGCCTTATATTCATGGCATTAAACCATTAATGTTTCTTGAACGTGGTATTTAAAACACCTTATTGGAGATACTGTAGATAAATACAGTTACAGGGTCAGAGAAGAAATGCTGTAGGGAAACTAGGTCGTAACATAATTTTCTCAATAAAAACATGGTGCTTGATGATGTGCCATCAGCACACTGAGTTACCGGAAGTTATAACATGGAACCACTGTAAGGAACTGGGACTGATCCACTACAGAGCTATGAACTCAAAATGGAGTACAACTTGTCCGACTTTGTTACCAAAAGACATACAAATAAAGAACTAATTCAAGTCTTGTGTCCTCTCTATCTAAATATAACTGCTGAAAAGCATTAGCTGGGCCACCACATCCACATTTATAGCAGATAACAGATTCTATTGGAAAATGTAAGCAGCTATAAAAATGCCTACACACAGTCCCAATATTCTTCTTATTTTTGTATAGGGAGAACATTCAGGGTGTCAGCCAAGCTATCTGCTTCCTATTGTAATGTGTAGAGGGCAATAAAAATATTACTTACAGCCACTGATTTTGCAGCTGATGGAGGAAGTTTGCCTGTAAAGGATTTTGTGTTTATCGAGACCAGCCTTTTGCTGTGTGTATTTAGGGTGTATTTATTAGTTTATGGGTATTGTGTGTTCTGCCGCATTTTGTATGTAAAAGTGTATCATTTAAAGGGGCATCTTGAAGGGTATGTCATACTCTCAACATTCCCCTCTAAATAAGTACTCTGTAACAATATTACATTTTCTTCCACTTCCTGCTGTCCAACATTTACCTCAAATAGGTACAATACTAAGAAATGCATTGCACAAATGGTTTTTACTAAGTGACAGTTATAGAATCTTTAGAGCGCTTTTGTATTTTGGGTTTCATTCTCCTTTAAAGTGTTTGGGTGCTCTCAGCCAATCAGAGACGCGGCTGCTGGTCTGGCCACTGCTTGCAGTTCCGGCAAGTAGAGGGTAAGATCAGAGGGCCGGTGGTTTGAAGGGTTTTAAAGGGGAAGTTCAGTGGGAAATACATAGCTTTCAGAAATAAGAGCAGTATCTTTCCATCCCAATGACCTTAACCTGCCCATTCAGCATTGTGTCTGTGTATAAATAAATGCAACTGAAAATGACTTCCTGTTTGCAGGACCCCTAGTAGAGACGTTATGGTTTTGCCCTTTACCCAGTGCCTGGGTGATTCCGTTGCCAGTAGAGATCTGAGCATCTTTGACCCATCCAACAGCCAATCAGTAGAAATTACTGTTAGGAACATTCCAGAAGGTGGTGCATCCTGGGAAGAAGAAGGACCGTTAGAACCTGAAATGTCAGCTCACTAATGTCAACAGCAGGGAACAGCAAAGGGTATGAAATCAACCGATTTTCAAATGGGAGGAGAGAATATGTAAATAACTAAGAAGGCATACACAAACTAACGATTTAACAAAAATAATTTCCAGTGAACTGTCCTTTAAGTAGAGTTCTGCAGCTTTTTTTAACAAACAAACTTGGGATGGGCTAGCGTGCCCTACAATATGAAAAGTTATTTTGCAGGTGGACATACCTTAAATGTGTCTGGGTGCATTTTTAGTGATGTCACTATGACATCAGCACAACATCATAATTTTGCACTGATTTTGATTTTGACCCAAAAAAGTAATGCACTTGGTGTGATTTTATTTTATACTTTTAATAGTGTTCAAATGTTTCTTAGTGCATTTTTTTTGTAATGTCACTATGACAAAGCAAGACATATCATTTTGTACAGATTTAATTTTTGACCCAAAAAAGCATTTCACGCAGTGCAATACTATACTATACTATATTCTATACATTGCGGTTAGTGATTTCTTATTCTACATCTTTTAATAGTGTTCAAATATGTCTGGGTGCATTTTTTTAGTGATGTCACTATGACCTCAGCATGACATCATTATATTTGCTAAATTAATAAAAAATTAATGTACTAATTATAGGTGATGTTGGAGGGTATGACATTTATTAAATGTGTCTCTACGACCAAATGATCTGACAACACGGGTTGGAGGGTGTTTCTGAAAATTTCCCCACAGACAGACTTCATGCTGCCATCAATTTTATGTAATATGTATGCAACATTCCCTTTAATAAGGCAGCATAGAGCTGTGCTTGATGTTGGTTTTATTTTTGTTTAGAGTCTGTGGAGCTGCCTTAGTATTTTATGTTTCATTCTCCTAGCTGCAATATAATAAACTATTAATTATTCCCTAATTGTAGGGACTGTGATATGTTTTATTTAGGGAAAAGAAACACTGTAGGCACTTGGGTGGATTTTATGTCATACCATAGATGGTTAAAGGGAAAGTTCAGTGGAAAAATATATTTTTAAAATTCTTAGTTTATATAATGCATATATAGTGATTCTCCGTATTCCTTCCATTTTGAAAAATCAGTTTAATTTTTACAAACACCTTGGAATGTTCCTAACAGTAATTTCTTCTTATTGGCTGTTGGATGGATCAAACATGTCAGATCTCTACTGAATCAACACCAGGCACTGGGTCAAGGCAAGAGCCAAAATGGTCTCTATTAGGGGTCCGCAAGCAGGAAGTCAGATTTCGCAGCATTTATTTAAACACAGACAAAATGGGGAATAGGCAGTTTAAGGTCATTAGGATGGAAAAATACTGCTCTTATGTAAACTTCCCTTTAATGGGACCAGACTCACTATTTGCATTGCTTTCCTATCCAACATATCGTTTACCATTTTTTATTACATAGTATTGGAGGTTGTATAAAGACACACATCCATCTAGTCCAACCTTTATACCCTTTTATTTATATTTTCCCACGCACTCCTGGTGCTTTTGTTTGATGGTGCTGTTTCTCCAACTGCAACCACCTTCAGTTAATGCTTATTCTTATAAAATATAGGATAAACGCACTTTAATATTATTGCATTTTTTTGTGACATGCTGTGTGGTTTATAAGAATATAGTTGAGAATATAGTTGAGAAATAGAAATGCAATAATATGTTTCTCAATATGTTTCTCAACATTTTATAAGAACAACCATTATACCCTACCCATAATGTCTACAGTTACATAGTAACATAGTATGGAGGTTCTATAAGAAATAAGTCCATCTAGTTCAACCTTTATAACCCTACCCAATGTCTAACAGTTCTAGTAACATAGTATTGGAGGTTCTATAAGAAATAAGTCCATCTAGTTCAACCTTTATCCCTACCCATATGCTGTTTTAACACCTTACTCTGGGCGTTCCTATAACACCTTAGCCACTATCTAATCACCCCCTTACACCTGGCTGTGATATGCTAATTGGGATTTTCCAGGGTACATAATTGCCACAGATTCTTGTACAAGTCATTCTGAATTGAGAAAGCCAGTCGGATGACTAGCGAACGTCTTCAAGAACTACATTTCAGTCCAGTTGATCTAATTGAATACAACAGATATACCATGACCTGGATGAATGAGAACCTTCACAAGCATATTTTAATCATTTTGGGGAAGAAAACCCTCAAACTTGTACGGCAATATGAAAAGACAGCAAGGAAATTGGCAGACTACAGAAACCCACTGCGAATTAAACCGATGCAGACAACAAAGGCTTAGTACCATGCAGTATACGTCTGGATTCCATGGTTAAAGGCATCAGAGCCAAACAGATACTGCAAAAGGCTCAAACACAGCTCCTAAGTGAACGGGTACGACAGACACATTTTACAGTCGTGCTTTAATGCACAACATTAGTCAACTAGAACAGAACCTGGCCTCACAGTACCTGTGTCATCTGGGAAAGAGTGATGGGGTTCACAAACAAGCACAGCTTTCTCAGCAATGTAAGGGCAAACAAAGCAACAGAACAAGTTCTCTATTTTGTCATCCCAGAACAGCCCCAAAGGAGAACAACTACCTTGGATACAAAAGGAGGGAAGTGTCACTTCATCAAACAAGGAGGAATGGGTGAGAAAATTGTTAACGGACCCTGACCCAGCCAGAAATGGAAGTCCTTGGTAAGGGCTTGAATTTTGCCATCACCCCTAAAGCCATCCCTGTGGTGGATATTATAGCAGCCACAGAAGCTCTATCCACAGTAATAAGGTATCACAGAGTGAGGCAGAAACAACTTCGCCTTAAGGTATCTGCAGCCTTAGCCAGTGCTAAAACTCCTTCATCTAACCTGACTACACAGGAAAGAAGAGCCTTAACATCCTCAAGAAAGATTCCAGTATCACCATTCTACCGGCAGATAAAGGAAGATGCACAGTGGTACTCAACACCTCAGACTACCATGATAAGGTGACCATGCTCCTGGCCGATAACAACACATATGAGGCTTTAACAAGGGATCCCACCAGCCGTTACAAGAAAAGAGTTATAGACTTACTACAACAGCTTCAAAAGGATAAACCATTGACCGAGCAATGTATCACGCCTCTACTCTGGTGAGGCACATCCATGCATATATGGACTCCCAAAGATACATAAGGAAGGGGCCTACTAAGACCTATAGTCAGCAGCATCAAATCTGTAACATACCAAGGTGGCAAAATATCTAGCTAACATCTTAGGACCTTGGTGGGAAGTTCTAAGCATCACATCCAGAACTCTCAGGATTTCACCAACAAGATTGAAGATATAGTACTCGGTGTAGAAGAAACTATGGTGTCCTGATGTGACTTCTCTCTTCACTTGTATACCCACAAAGGAGGCTGTTGACATGGTGAGAAAACGGCGGGCAAAGACAGCACTCTTACCAGCAGAACTGATCTCAACCCAGAACAGGTGTGTTCCTTGTTGGACTGTGCCTGAATACCACACTATTTCAAATACAGGGATAAGTTCTATAAGCAAAAACATGGATGTGCTATGGGATCTCCAGTTCACCTATTGTGGCCAAACCTTTAATGGAGGAGGTAGAAACAGGGCTTAATACCTTTAAGGGCATAGCACCCAGCCACTGGTTCAGATATGTTGATGACACCTGGGTTAAAATCCACCAGAAGGAAGTACAAGCTTTCACAGAACAATTAATGCGGTGGACCAAAACATTAAATTCACAAGGGAAGAGATACAAAACAACAAACTGGCTTTCTTGGACCTGCTTGGTAGAAGTTAAGGAAAAAGGTGATAAACTGAAGTAGAGGTTTACAGAAAACCAACACACACAGATCAGTATTTGATGTTTGACTCCCACCACCCTTTAGATCACAAGGGGTGTGCATCAGAACCCTGCAAACACAGAGCCGAGAACATCCCCACTAGCACAGAGGCGAAGGCTAAAGAATGAAAAATCTCAGAGGAGCCCTTAAAACTTGTGGATATCCAGACGGGGCCTTTGTCAAAAGAAATAGAAGGAAAAAAAGAACACAATACCAACAGTGAAGGGGAAAAGCAAGACAGGAGGAAGAACATGGTCATCCCATATGTAGCAGGGGTCTCTGAGAAAATAAGAAGAATTTTCAAAAAACATCGTATCCCTGTCTGCTTTTTAAACCGAACAACACACTGAGGCAGCAATTGGTACATCCAAAAGACCCAATACCAAAACACAAGAAAAGCGACATCATATATGCGGTGCAGTGCAGTGAAGGATGCTCTGATTTGTATGTGGGGAGGAGACCAAACAGCAACTGCATCAACGTATGGCCCAGCACAGAAGAGCCAATTCTCGGGTCAGGACTCAGCCGTGTATCTGCATCTTAAGGATAAAGGACATACCTTTGAAGATTGTATGTTAACATACTGGCGAAAGGAACGTGACTGGTTCAAGAGAGGTGTTAAGGAGGGCATTTATGTGAAAATAAAGAAACCAAGCCTAAATAGAGGTGGGGGGGTTCGACAACAACTGTCTGCATGTACAATGCTGGTTTTAACACCTTACTCTGGGCGTTCCTATAACACCTCTTAGCCACTATCTAATCACACCCTTAAACCCCTGGCGTGATATGCTAATTGGGATTTTCCAGGGTACATAATTGCCACAGATTCTTGTACAAGTCATTCTGAATTGAGAAGCCAGTCGGATGACTAGCGAAACGTCTTCAAGAACTACATTTCAAGTCCAGTTGATCTAATGAATACACACAGATATACCCTACCATAATGTCTAACAGTTACATAGTAAATAGTATTGGAGGTTGTATAAAGAAATAAGTCCATCTAGTTCAACCTTTATACCCTACCCATAATGTCTGTCTAACAGTTACATAGTGACATAGTAGTTGGAGGTTGTAATAAATACATACAACATCTAGTCCAAACTTCAACCCTACCCATAATGTCTGTTAACATTTACATAGTTTGGAGGTTGAATAAAGACAACATCCATCTAGTTTAACCCTTATACCCTACCCATAATGGCTGTCTAACATACGGTAATAACATAGTATTGGAGGTGTATAAAGACATACATTCATCTAGTCCAACCTTTATACCCTACCCATAATGTCTGTCTAACAGTTACATAATAACTTAGTAATCCAGGTTGTATAAAGAATACATTCATCTAGCCAACCTTATACCCTACCCATAATGTCGTCTAACAGTTAGTAATTATTAGTATTGGAGGGTGTATAAAGACATACACCCATCTAGACCAAACCTTTTACCCTACCCATAATGTCCTGCTATCTACATATAGAACACATAGGTGCTACCACCCCTTAAAAATAACCATTCTTCAGCTGGTTGAGTAAATATTAAATTCACTCTCGATTGAGCTATTCCTTTAATATTCTGATTGACGATCGGATATACGATTGACGATCGGGAGGGTAAGGAGCAGTGCCTTACCTCCCGATCTTAAATAATATTGCAGGGCCCGAGAAGAAGATGGGAGCTAACTACCTTTTACGCGATCCACCGCGGCCAAGCTGGAATCTCTGACTGCTTCACTCTCCTGTACAGTCATAGGCGCATGCACTTAATGCGTGCTATGGCTGTACAGGAGATTGAAGCAGTTGGAAATTCCAGTTTGGCCGCGGTGGATCGCATAAAAGGTAAGTTAGCTCCCATCTTCGTTCTCGGGCCCTGCAATACTGAATTAAGATCGGGAGGTAAGGCACTGCTCCTTAACCTCCAATTTCAATCAGTATATTTAAAGGAATAGTTCAATTCGAGTGTAAACTATTCCTTTAAGGCTTTAAGCCACTCTGATAGAACTCACTTGGTCTGGGTGCATCACCCTTCGCCACAGCAAATGCAGTTTACACAGAGAGAACCGCTGCAGTACTAAGACATAACGATACCAAAATTCTGGTACAAAAACTCACCGCCCGCCCGCTGATGTCCCGGGTGCAGACTGCCCCTCTCCATAATGTCTGTCAACAGTACATAGTAACACCGTATTGAAGGTTGTATAAAGACATCCATCCATCTATTCCAACATTTATACCCTACCCATAATGTCTGTCTAACAGTTACATGTAAATAGTAATGGAGGTTGTATAAAGACATATGTCCATCAGTCCAACCTTTAACCCTACCCATATGTCTGTCTAACAGTTACATAGTACATAGTAATGGAGGTTGTATAAAGACATATGTCCATCTAGTCAACCTTTATACCCTACCCATAATGTCTGTCTAACAGTTACATAGTAACATAGTAATGGAGGTTGTATAAAGACATACATCCATCTAGTCCAACCTTTATACCCTACCCATAATGTCTGTATAACAGTTACATAGTAACATAGTATTGGAGGTTGTATAAAGACAAACGTCCATCTAGTCCAACCTTTATACCCTACCCATAATGTCTGTCTAACAGTAACATAGTAACATAGTATTGGAGGTTGTATAAAGACATACGTCCATCTAGACCAACCTTTATACCCTACCCATAATGTCTGTATAACAGTTACATAGTAACATAGTATTGGAGTTTGTATAAAGACATACATCCATCTAGTCCAACCTTTATACCCTACCCATAATGTCTGTCTAACAGTAGCATAGTAGGAGGTTGTATAAAGACTACGTCCATCTAGTCCAACCTTTATCCCTACCCATAATGTCTGCCTAACAGTAGCATAGTATTGGAGGTTGTATAAAGACATACGTCCATCTAGTCAACCTTATACCCTACCCATAATGTCTGTCTAACAGTTACATAGTAAATAGTAATGGAGGTTGTATAAAGACATATGTCCATCTAGTCCAACCTTTACCTACCCATAATGTCTGTCTAACAGTTACATAAACATAGTAATGGAGGTTGTATAAAACATATGTCCATCTCGTCCAACCTTTATACCCTACCCATAATGTCTGTCTAACAGTTACATAGTAACATAGTATGGAGGTTGTATAAAGAAATATGTCATCTAGTCCAACCTTTATACCCTACCCATAATGTTGTCTAACATAATAGTAACATATATTGGAGGTTGTTAAAAGACATATGTCCATCTGTCCAACCTTTATACCCTACCCTAATGTCTGTCTAACAGTTACATAGTAACATAGTATGGAGGTTGTATAAAGACATATGTCCATCTTGTCCAACCTTTATACCCTACCCATAATGTCTGTATAACAGTTACATAGTAACATAGTATTGGAGGTTGTATAAAGACATGCGTCCATCTAGTCCAACCTTATAACTAACCAAATGTCGCGATAACAGTTACATAGTAACAATAGTATTGGAGGTTGTATAAAGACATACGTCCATCTAGTCAAGCTTTATACCCTACCCATAATGTCTGTCTAACAGTTACATAGTAACATAGATGGAGGTGTATAAAGACATATGTCCATCTAGTCCAACCTTATACCCTACATCAATGTTGTCTAACAGTTACATAGTAACATAGTAATGGAGGTTGTATAAAGACATATGTCCATCTAGTCCAACCTTATACCCTACCCATAATGTCTGTCTAACAGGTTACATAGTAACATAGTATTGGAGGTTGTATAAGACATAGTCCATCTAGTCCAACCTTTATACCCTACCATAATGTCTGTAACAGTTACCATAGTAACTAGTATTGGAGGTTGTATAAAGACATACGTCCATCTAGTCCAACTTTATACCCTACCCATAATGTTGTCTAACAGTACATGTAACATAGTAATGGAGGTTGTATAAAGACATATGTCCATCTAGTCCAACCTTTATACCCTACCCATAATGTCTGTCTAACAGTAACAAGTAACATAGTTATGGAGGTTGTATAAAGACATACATCCATCTAGTCCAACCTTTATACCCTACCCATAATGTCTGTCTAACAGTTACATAGTAACATAGTAATGGAGGTTGTTATAGACATATGTCCATCTAGTCCAACCTTTATACCCTACCCATAATGTCTGTCTAACAGTACATAGTAACTAGTAATGGAGGTTGTATAAAGACATATGTCACTCTAGTCCAACCTTTATACCCTACCCAATGTCTGTCTAACAGTAACATAGTAACATAGTATTGGAGGTTGTATAAAGACATACGTCCATCTAGTCCAACCTTTATACCCTACCCAAAGTCTGTCTTCTAACAGTACATAGAACATAGTAATGGAGGTTGTTAAGACATATGTCCACTAGTCCAACCTTTATACCCTACCCATAATGTCTGTCTAACAGTTACATAAGACATAGTAATGGAGGTGTGTATAAGACATATGTCCATCTAGTCCAACCTTTATACCCTACCCATAAGTCTGTCTAACCGTTACATAGTAACATAGTATGGAGGGTTGTATAAGACTATGTCCATCTAGTCAACCTTTATACCCTACCCATAATGGCTGTCTAACAGTTACATAGTAACATAGTATTGGAGGTTGTATAAGACATATGTCCATCTAGTCCAACCTTTAACCCTACCCATAATGTCTGTCTAACAGTACATAGTAACATAGTATTGGAGGTTGTATAAAGACATATGCCATCTAGTCCAACCTTTATACCCTACCCATAATGTCTGTATAACAGTTACATAGTAACATAGTATTGGAGGTTGTATAAAGACATAGTCCATCTAGTCCAACCTTATATACCTACCCATAAGTCTGTCAACAGTTACATAGTAACATAGTAATGGAGGTTGTATAAAGACATATGTCCATCTAGTCCAACCTTTATACCTACCCATAATGTCTGTCTAACAGTACATAGTAACATAGTAATGGAGGTTGTAAAGCATATGTCCATCTAGTCCAACCTTATACCCTACCCATAATGTCTGTCTAACAGTTACATAGTAACAAGTATGGAGGTTGTATAAAGACATATGTCCATCTAGTCAACCTTTATACCCTACCCATAATGTCTGTCTAACAGTTACATAGTAACTTAGTATTGGAGTGTGTATAAAGACATACGTCCATTAGTACAACCTTTAACCCTACCCATAATGTCTGGC
Organism: Hymenochirus boettgeri; assembly: GCA_019447015.1. Taxonomy (NCBI): domain Eukaryota; kingdom Metazoa; phylum Chordata; class Amphibia; order Anura; family Pipidae; genus Hymenochirus; species Hymenochirus boettgeri. The sequence continues at coordinate 48,026,458 of CM033470.1, read as the reverse complement.
TAACAGTTACATAGTAACATAGATTGGAGGTTGTATAAAGACATATGTCAACTAGTCCAACTTATACCCTACCCATAATGTCTGTCTAACAGTAACATAGTACAATAGTATTGGAGGTTGTATAAGACATACATCCATCTAGTCAACCTTTATACCCTACCCATATGTCTGCTACAGTTACATAGTAACATAGTAATGGAGGTTGTATAAAGACAATGCCATCTGTCTAAACTTTATACACTACCCATAATGTCTGTCTAACAGTACAATAACATAGTATGGAGGTTGTAAAAGACATACGTCCATCTAGTCCAACCTTATACCCTACCCATAATCTAACAGTAACATAGTAACATAGTATTGAGGTAGTGTATAAGACATACATCCACCTAGTCCAAACTTATCCCTACCATAATGTCTGTCTAACAGTAACATAGTATTGGAGGTTGTGAAAGAACATACGTCCATCTAGTCCAACCTTATACCCTACCCATAGTCTGTATAACAGTTACATAGTGAACATAGTATTAGGGTTGTATAAAGACATAAGTCCATATCGTCCAACCTTTATACCCCCTATAACTGTTAGACAGACATTATGGGTAGGGTATAAAGGTTGGACTAGATGAATGTATGTCTTTATACAACCTGGATTACTAAGTTATTATGTAACTGTTAGACAGACATTATGGGTAGGGTATAAAGGTTGGACTAGATGAATGTATGTCTTTATACAACCTCCAATACTATGTTATTACCGTATGTTAGACAGCCATTATGGGTAGGGTATAAAGGTTAAACTAGATGGATGTATGTCTTTATTCAACCTCCAATACTATGTAAATGTTAGACAGACATTATGGGTAGGGTATGAAGTTTGGACTAGATGTATGTATGTATTTATTACAACCTCCAATACTATGTCACTATGTAACTGTTAGACAGACATTATGGGTAGGGTATAAAGGTTGAACTAGATGGACTTATTTCTTTATACAACCTCCAATACTATGTTACTATGTAACTGTTAGACATTATGGGTAGGGTATATCTGTTGTATTCAATTAGATCAACTGGACTTGAAATGTAGTTTTCTTGAAGACGTTTCGCTAGTCATCCACTGGCTTTCTCAATTCAGAATGACTTGTACAAGAACTGTGGCAATTATGTACCCTGGAAAATCCCAATTAGCATATCACAGCCAGGTGTTAAGGGTGTGATTAGATAGTGGCTAAGAGGTGTTATAGGAACGCCCAGAGTAAGGTGTTAAAACAGCATTGTACATGGCAAGCACTTGGTGTGTCGAACCCCCCCACCTCTTTTAGGCTTGGTTTCTTTATTTTCACATAAATGCCTCCTTAACACCTCTCTTGAACCAGTCACGTTCCTTCGCCAGTATGTTAACATTACAATCTTCAAAGGTTGTCCTTTATCCTTAAGATGCAGATACACGGCTGAGTCCTGACCCGAGGAATTGGCTCTTCTGTGCTGGGCCATACGTTTGATGCAGTTGCTGTTTGGTCTCCCCCACATACAATCAGAGCATTCTTCACTGCACTGCACCGCATATATGATGTCGCTTTTCTTGTGTTTTTGGTATTGGGTCTTTTGGATGTACCAATTGCTGCCTCAGTGTGTTGTTCGGTTTAAAGCAGACAGGGATACGATGTTTTTTGAAAATTCTTCTTAATTTCTCAGACCCCTGCTACATATGGGATGACCATGTTCTTCCTCCTGTCTTGCTTTTCCCCTTCACTGTTGGTATTTGTGTCTTTTCTTTCCTTCTACTACTTCTTTTGACAAAGGCCCAGTCTGGATATCCACAAGTTTTAAGGGCTCCTCTGATGATTTTTCTTTAGCCTTCGCCTCTGTGCTAGTGGGGATGTTCTCGGCTCTGTGTTGCAGGGTTCTGATGACACCCAGCTTGTGATCTAAAGGGGGGTGGGAGTCAAACATCAATACTGATCTGTGTGTGTTGGTTTTCTGTAAACCTCTACTTCCAGTTTACCATTTTCCTTAACTTCTACCAAGCAGTCCAAGAAAGCCAGTTTGTTGTTTTGTACCTCTTCCCTTGTGAATTTAATGTTTTGGTCCACCGCATTAATGTGTTCTGTGAAAGCTTGTACTTCCTTCTGGTGGATTTTAACCCAGGTGTCATCCACATATCTGAACCAGTGGCTGGGTGCTATGCCCTTAAAGGTATTAAGCGCCTGTGTTTCTACCTCCTCCATGTAAAGGTTGGCCACAATAGGTGAAACTGGAGATCCCATAGCACATCCATGTTTTTGCTTATAGAACTTATCCCTGTATTTGAAATAGGTGGTATTCAGGCACAAGTCCAACAAGGAACACACCTGTTCTGGGTTGAGATCAGTTCTGCTGGTAAGAGTGCTGTCTTTGCCCAGCCGTTTTCTCACCATGTCAACAGCCTCCTTTGTGGGTATACAAGTGAAGAGAGAAGTCACATCATAGGACACCATAGTTTCTTCTACACCGAGTACTATATCTTCAATCTTGTTGGTGAAATCCTGAGAGTTCTGGATGTGATGCTTAGAACTTCCCACCAAAGGTCCTAAGATGTTAGCTAGATATTTTGCCACCTTGTATGTTACAGAGTTGATGCTGCTGACTATAGGTCTTAGTAGGGCCCCTTCCTTATGTATCTTTGGGAGTCCATATATGCATGGATGTGCCTCACCAGAGTAGAGGCGATGATACATTGCTCGGTCAATGGCTTTATCCTTTTGAAGCTGTTGTAGTAAGTCTATAACTCTTTTCTTGTAACGGCTGGTGGGATCCCTTGTTAAAGCCTCATATGTGTTGTTATCGGCCAGGAGCATGGTCACCTTATCATGGTAGTCTGAGGTGTTGAGTACCACTGTGCATCTTCCTTTATCTGCCGGTAGAATGGTGATACTGGAATCTTTCTTGAGGGATGTTAAGGCTCTTCTTTCCTGTGTAGTCAGGTTAGATGAAGGAGTTTTAGCACTGGCTAAGGCTGCAGATACCTTAAGGCGAAGTTGTTCTGCCTCACTCTGTGATACCTTATTACTGTGGATAGAGGCTTCTGTGGCTGCTATAATATCCACCACAGGGATGGCTTTAGGGGTGATGGCAAAATTCAAGCCCTTACCAAGGACTTCCATTTCTGGCTGGGTCAGGGTCCTGTTAGACAAGTTTCTCACCCATTCCTCCTTGTTTGATGAAGTGACACTTCCCTCCTTTTGTATCCAAGGTAGTTGTTCTCCTTTGGGGCTGTTCTGGGATGACAAAATAGAGAACTTGTTCTGTTGCCTTTGTTTGCCCTTACAGTGCTGAGAAAGCTGTGCTTGTTTGGTGAACCCCATCACTCTTTCCCAGATGGACACAGGTAGCTGTGAGGCCAGGTTCTGTTCTAGTTGACTAATGTTGTGCATTAAAGCATCGACTGTAAAATGTGTCTGTCGTACCCGTTCACTTAGGAGCTGTGTTTGAGCCTTTTGCAGTATCTGTTTGGCTCTGATGCCTTTAACCATGGAATCCAGACGTATACTGCATGGTACTAGCCTTTGTTGTCTGCATCGGAGGTTAATTCGCAGGTGGTTTCTGTAGTCTGCCAATTTCCTTGCTGTCTTTTCATATTGCCGTACAAGTTTGAGGGTTTTCTCCCCAAAATGATTAGAAATATGCTTGTGAAGGTTCTCATTCATCCAGGTCATGGTATATCTGTTGTATTCAATTAGATCAACTGGACTTGAAATGTAGTTCTTGAAGACGTTTCGCTAGTCATCCGACTGGCTTTCTCAATTCAGAATGACTTGTACAAGAATCTGTGGCAATTATGTACCCTGGAAAATCCCAATTAGCATATCACAGCCAGGTGTTAAGGGTGTGATTAGATAGTGCCTAAGAGGTGTTATAGGAACGCCCAGAGTAAGGTGTTAAAACAGCATATGGGTAGGGTATAAAGGTTGAACTAGATGGACTTATTTCTTTATAGAACCTCCAATACTATGTTACTATGTAACTGTTAGACATTATGGGTAGGGTATAAAGGTTGAACTAGATGGACTTATTTCTTTATAGAACCTCCAATACTATGTTACTATGTAACTGTTAGACATTATGGGTAGGGTATAATGGTTGTTCTTATAAAATAGTTGAGAAACATATTGAGAAACATATTATTGCATTTCTATTTCTCAACTATATTTCTCAACTATATTCTTATAAACACACAGCATGTCACAAAAAAAATGCAATAATATTAAAGTGCGTTTATCAACTATATTTTATAAGAATAAGCATTAACTGAAGGTGGTTGGCAGTTGGAGAAACAGCACCATCAAACAAAAGCACCAGGAGTGCGTGGGAAAATATAAAATTAAAGGGTATAAAGGTTGGACTAGATGGATGTGTGTCTTTATACAACCTCCAATACTATGTAATAAAAAAATGGTAAACGTATATTGGATAGGAAAGCAATGCAAATAGTGAGTCTGGTCCCATTAAAGGGAAAGTTTACATAAGAGCAGTATTTTTCCATCCTAATGACCTTAAACTGCCTATTCCCCATTTTGTCTGTGTTTAAATAAATGCTTGCGAAATACTGACTTCCTGCTTGCAGGACCCCTAATAGAGACCATTTTGCTCTTGCCCTTGACCCAGTGCCTGGGTTGATTCAGTAGAGATCTGAGCATGTTTGATCCATCCAACAGCCAATAAGAAGAAATTACTGTTAGGAACATTCCAAGGTAGTTTGTAAAAATTAAACTGATTTTTCAAAATGGAAGAGAATACGGAGAATCACTATATATGCATTATATAAACTAAGAATTTTAAAAATAATATTTTCCACTGAACTTTCCCTTTAACATCTATGGTATGACATTAAAATCACCCAAGTGCCTACAGTGTTTCTTCCCTAAATAAAACATATCACAGTCCCTACAATTAGGGAATAATTAATAGTTTATTTATATTGCAGCTAGGAGAATGAAACATAAAATACTAAGGCAGCTCCACAGACTCTAAACAAAAAATAAAACCAATCATAGCACAGCTCTATGCTGCCTTATTAAAGGGGAATGTTGCATACATATTACATAAAATTGATGCAGCATGAAGTCTGTCTGTGGGGAAATTTATCAGAAAACCCCTCCAACCCGTGTTGTCAGATCATTTGGTCTAGTAGAGACACATTTAATAAATGTCATACCCTCCAACATCATCCTATAATTAGTACATTAATTTTTTTATTAATTTAGCAAATATAATGATGTCATGCTGAGGTCATAGTGACATCACTAAAAAAATGCACCCAGACATATTTGAACACTATTAAAAGATGTAGAATAAGAAATCACATAAACCGCAATGTATAGAATATAGTATAGTATAGTATTGCACTGCGTGAAATGCTTTTTTGGGTCAAAAATTTAAATCTGTACAAAATGATAATGTCTTGCTTATGTCATAGTGACATTACTAAAAAAAATGCACTAAGAAACATTTGAACACTATTAAAAGGTATAAAATAAGAAATCACACCAAGTGCATTACTTTTTTGGGTCAAAATCAAAATCAGTGCAAAATTATGATGTTGTGCTGATGTCATAGTGACATCACTAAAAAATGCACCCAGACACATTTAAAGGGTATGTCCACCTGCAAAATAAACTTTTCATATATTGTAGGGCACGCTAGCCCATCCCAAAGTTTGTTTGTTAAAAAAAGCTGCAGAACTCTACTTAAAGGGACAGTTCACTGGAAATTATTTTGTTAAATCGTTAGTTTGTGTAATGCCTTCTTAGTTATTTTACATATTCTCTCCCATTTTGAAAAATCGGTTGATTTCATACCCTTTGCTGTTCCCTGCTGTTGACATTAGTGAGCTGACATTTCAGGTTCTAACGGTCCTTCTTCTTCCCAGGATGCACCACTTCCTTGGAATGTTCCTAACAGTAATTTCTACTGATTGGCTGTTGGATGGGTCAAAGATGCTCAGATCTCTACTGAGCAACTGAATCAACCCAGGCACTGGGTAAAGGGCAAAACCATAACGGTCTCTACTAGGGGTCCTGCAAACAGGAAGTCATTATTTCAGTTGCATTTATTTATACACAGACACAATGCTGAATGGGCAGGTTAAGGTCATTGGGATGGAAAGATACTGCTCTTATTTCTGAAAAGCATATGTATTTCCACTGAACTTCCCCTTTAAACCCTTCAAACCACCGGCCCTCTGATCTTAGCCCTCTACTTGCCGGAACTGCAAGCAGTGGGCCAGACCAGCAGCCGCGTCTCTGATTGGCTGAGAGGCACCCAAACACATTTAAAGGAGAATGAAACCCAAAATACAAAAGCAGCTCTAAAGATTCTATAACTGTCACTTAGTAAAAACCATTTGTGCAATGCATTTCTTAGTATTGTACCTATTTGAAGGTAAATGTTGGACAGCAGGAAGTGGAAGAAAATGTAATATATGTTAACAGAGTACTTATTTAGAGGGGAATGTTGGAGAGTATGACATACCCTTCAAGATGCCCCTTTTAAATGATACACTTTTACATACAAAATGCGGCAGAACACACAATACCCATAAATATAAACAGTACCCATAAATACACACAGCAAAAGGCTGGTCTCGATAAACACAAAATCCTTTAGCAGGCAAACTTCCTCCATCAGCTGCAAAATCAGTGGCTGTAAGTAATATTTTTATTGCCCTCTACACATTACAATAGGAAGCAGATAGCATTGGCTGACCACCTGAATGTTCTCCCTATACAAAATATAAGAAGAATATTGGGACTGTGTGTAGGCATTTTTATAGCTGCTTACATTTTCCAATAGAATCTGTTATCTGCTATAAATGTAGGATGTGTGTGCCCAGCTAATGGCTTTTCAGCAGTTATATTTAGATAGAGAGGACCAACAGAGACTTGAATAGTTCCTTTATTTGTATGTCTTTTGGTAACAAAGTCGGACAAGTTGACTCCATTTTGAGTTCATAGCTCTGATAGTGGATCAGTCCCAGTTCCTTACAGTGGTTCCATGTTATAACTCCGGTAACTCAGTGTGTCTGATGGCACATCATCAAGCACCATGTTTTTATTGAGAAAATTATGTTACGACCTAGTTCCCTACAGCATTTTCTCTGACCCTGTAACTGCTATTTATCTACAGTATCTCCAATAAGGTGTTTTAAATACACGTTCAAAGAAACATTAAAATGGTTTAATGCCATGAATATAAGGCTATGGATTTGTAATGAATTCTTGGTGTGCCATGTCCACCCATTAGATAGTCCAACCCTTGGTAAGGACATCTGAAACATCAGTGGGATATACTCCTACATATACATACAAACTGGGTACTATTTGTTTCTTGGGATGAAAGTGAAGATCTTGATTAAACATAACAAACCTGTAAATTCAGTCTACAGTGCCATATCACTATTAACAAATATTACACGACAACCATATAAATATTCGTTTTCTTTGACATCTTCAGCCCAAATCCCCTAATATTTCCACCCCAACATTGACCTGTATCCATGTCCTATATTTCCCAAGCGGTCGTATCTATTCAGACTCTTCTTTATTCATCGTCATTAACGCCAGTGAGACGATATTGTGAATCCCATTTTTATTTTTTTTAACCCTGTTGCATGTAAACCTTTTCAAGTGCAAAGATTTGGTTTTTTTGTACAATATAGATTGCTGAAGGCCTTATGGCGATATCTGAATGTGGTTACCCACAATGCCTCAGTGCACAAAACATCTCCATGTGATTCTGAAAATGAATTTACCTATATTGCACACACAGTAACATGATTCTTTGGGAGTAAACTGGGGATGTAAAATCAAAAGTTCATTACATATCGCTTCTTTTCTGTTCCTACAAAAGGATAAAAATGCAAAAACCCGGTGTCTTTCATATTGCAGCCATATGCAAAAGGAACAATACTATAAACAATATAGAGTCTTCATAGACTAAAATATTCCAGTGGTAGGGGGACACTTGCTCAGTTACCTACTAAATGTTACTATCTTTACTTCACATAGAATGAGTGCACAATTGTATTCAGTCTGGCTTGTCGCAACTTTGTATTCACGTCACTGTCCCTGTGTGCTCACGTACGCACACACAACTCTGGTTCAAGTTGCATGGACACAAATATATGCTGGAATATAAATGCTCCCACGTGTCAGGCACAAAATTGTATCCGTACAAATTATTAATATCTGCGCCAATAAAAAAATTAGATGAAAAATGGTTCCCGTATTTCCTTATTCCTCAAAAATCAGACTACGGATAAAAATACATCGACATTCGACAAAAACATCTCAGAAAAAATAAAATCTAACGAAAAATGTCTTTAGGGATGTCGCTTGTTTTAAGTTGTGACACCCAAGTCTACTGAAGCTTTTCAACAACTCATCTTCACACACATCTTCTTGACAAGCGATGGACAAGCCTGAAGACTCTCGATGTTCACACCACCGTTAGGCCATGATACTGAAGGCAAGAAATAAAAGATGGTCAGTTTTAATATAAAATGATCTTTAGAAGTTCATGTTTTAAATCTTATGCCCCGGAATTCGTTTGCTGGAGAGTTGTCACGGTGGTCCAATTTCTATCATGACCTACAGTCTAACTGGCCACAGTTTGTCATGTTCCCCAATACCACAATTACGCTTTTTTAATTTGTCTGTACGAAAGGGAAATTATCGTTCCCGAGGCCGACTGTGAACACTTGATCCTGTGCTACTCATTTTAACGATAAAAGGGTGGAATTTCCCCTTTATGGATGAAGTGTGTACCCAGGGCTAGTACACATGGGCATATAAATAAATCCCAACTGAACCTCCAATCTTTTGATTCCATCATCTGGGGATCATTTGGAAACCCAGCAGCCCACACAACAGTCATGGGGGGGAAATTTTAGCAAAATTGTATGTTTTAGGTTGATCAGTCCTGCTGTGTTGCATTCCTCTATAAGGACTCTGTAGTAGAAAATTTTGGCAGTTGTAGTTTTCAAAGATCTACTGGTCAACAGCTTCATAAACAGATTTTTTTAGAATACTTTTTTAAAAAAATTATACTAAAGAGGTACAAAAGTCTCCCTGAAATATTTATTTGCACCAACCAATCAGATTTTAGATGATTACATGATTGTTGCAGTTAGATAACATCTGATTGGTTACTGCAGAGTAATAGCATCAAAAAACTGTTTGTACCTTTAATCCCATCAGCCCCATAAGGTGGCCATACATATACCCGATATTACCCCACGAAGCGCTCACGCGACGTTCGTTCGATCCTGCCGGAACCGCTTCTCCCGAACTTCTATGCGACCGTTCATTTTGCGATCACATGTTGGTCGCATAGAAGATCGGGAGAAGCGGTTCCGGCAGGATCGAACGAACATCGCGTGAGCACTTTAGGCTGGGTACACACCAGCAGATATTCCCGACTGATCCACTCACTGCACAATCGGTCATCTGGAAATAGCTGCTGGTGTGTAACCAGCCTTAAAGTTTCATTATTTTGTTGTAATGAAGTATTCTGAACTACACTGCCAGGCAGTTGGATAATGGGAACGTCTTAATATATAAGAATTAGCCAAGGGCATGTTAGCTTAGGAATAACTATAACTTTCTTAGTATTTTGAGGACTTAGCAGGACTGAGAGAATCTCTGGGTAAAAAAAGGATAGATTGATGAAACTCATTAAAAGAATGATTATTATAAACAACCTGAATCTAAACTTAGTAAGCAATAAGAGAAACAGTTAAATGAATAGAAATAACATAAACTTGCTTGTGCAATATAAATGTACATTTTGACCAGTAGATGGCAGTAAAATATTGTAATACCTGAATAATTCTGCCTATGAGGAAAAAGTTAAATGGGGAGGTGTAAAATTGGGCACCATTGTCCAAACCTGTGCAAATCCCACATTGCCCCATGGATTTTTGTGTCGAAATGCTACCGATACTAGTGGTATTTTTTTCTGAACACGCTAAAGACCAGAGCTTTAAAAATATCGTCCTTTGTGTGAATCAAATTAGAATAATACATCTATCACATTTACTTGTAGGATTATATTGCCGTAAAGATCCAGTGAATTGGCACCTTTGCTTGTAAAGCCAGTTTAACATTTTACTAACATGAATACTTTCCCTTTAATACAGGCTAGGGATAGACAACCAGTAGATTTTCAGATGTTTGAAAACTACAACTCCCAGCATTCCTCTATAAGGACTCTGTAGGAAATTTTGGCAGTTGTAGTTTTCAAAGATCTACTGGTTTCCTATCCCTGACCCTGAGGTTTAAATTGCAAAAATCGTCCGCAAAAGATGCTTATCAGCCTTCCTTCCCTTGGTCATGGCCTTTAATGCTGTTCTTCCACATGGAACACCTGAAAGTGCCAGACCGGCAGTCGTGTCTGTGATTGGCTGAGACTCATCCAATCACGGACGCGGTTGTCGATCCTGCCCCCTCTGCTACTCTGTGTAAAGGAACAGCAGAGAAAGACGAAGGAACGAAAGGCATTAAGGGCTAGGTCACACTGCTGTGTTTTTTATGCGTTTGCGTTTTTTTCAGATCATTGAAAACGCACATTTTCGGGTGCGTTGCGATTTGCATTCTGAATTTTTAATCGCAATCGCATGCATTTTCCTAATGAAAAAAACGCAACAAAATTGCATGCAATTCCGTGTGCGGCGCAGTATCCTTTTGAAACCTAGCATGTGGGGCGCGGTGGGATTCTATTCCCAATTTAGAAATTTGGACTCAAACGTTATTCTATGGTAAAAGGAATCCAGAGAGAGGGGGGAGAGGTCCAATGCGCATGCCAGAGTCCTCTAAGAGGAGCAGGAAGTGACAGGTACAGATTACACACAGGCAGGCTCCTACTCTTCACTTTTCTGGACTTTCATCAGACCATGCAGGACAACCATAAGGAGCAGAAGAGAAAGGTAAGGGTCTCTTAACACTACACAGTGGGACAAATTTTAGTTGGGGGGGTGGGGGTGGACATGTTATTTAAAGTCTCCTCCCTGACTGTAAACCAAATGTTCTGATCACCTGATCTTCATTATTACAAAATAAACATTAAAAATACAATTATTGGCACCAATTAGTTCTTTTTTTGTTTGTATCTCTCTCAGCTCTAAAGTTAGGTGTCTATTCCCAGTAAAAGGAACAGCCAAGGGGCATACACTTTATAGATCAAGTACAAAACTAAATATTTGCTTGCCAATTAGCTACACATACAGACCAATTAGCTTTCCACTATGTGCAGAAGTGCATTGGTTTTTGCATGCTGTATTTAGGTGAACAGACTGGATAAGTATGAATTATTGGATGCAATTAAAGGATATTTAAAGGACAAATACTTGAATGGATATATTGCTCCATCGGGTGAAATACTAAATTAGCTTTTATTTCATAATTGAATGTAATTGAAGATGTTTTTATTCAACTAAATATGGTCAATACACACCGAAAAATTAGTCTTTAGCATGTACCTCCTTAATTTTGCTTCTAATATTGGCAACAAATTTTCAATATTTGGCTCTTTAAACTAGATGTATATATTGACCCACTGGGTAAAGGAGCTGCAGTGATGTCGGCTACTCTTTTTTACTGAAAAGTTTTATGTTATGTTATTGAGATAAATATGGACAATACACAAAAAAATTAGTTCTCATCCAGGATCAAATCCCAAACTTTTCTTCTAAAATTTTATTTTGTTAGTTAATTGTGGACAGGAAAGATCTTTGCAAATACAATTGTATACTGTATGGCCAGGTACACAAGGCAGGGGAGCAGACCCACTACAGCTCCCAGCATTCCCTGAATTTCGGATGTAGATGAGGAATGCTGGAAATTGTAGTTTTCAAACATCTATAGGCACGCCATTTAAAAAATCTCTGTCCTAGTGTGTACCTAGCCTAAAATCCCGTTTTGTGTCAGAGAGGCAGGATCTCTGTGCCGATTGGGGGGCAGCTTGGCAGGATCTTTGTGCCGATTGGCGGGCAGCTTATGGGGGGCAGGACTGGCTGTAGTTTCCCAACAACAAAAAGATGCATTATAGGAGCCAACCTCTAGTGCACACAAGTTAATTCCATAAACTGCCACAGCAAAGAGACGTGAAACTCAGGTTGTTGTATCTTTGTGAATGTGCCGTCTATTGGGGCATGTGGTGACTAACTTATTTCCCGTTTAACCTTTCCTAGTCAAAGTCCCCAAACGTATTCTATACATACAGTATTCTTTTCAATAAGATATTGTTCTTCGAGACTGTAAAGTATCCACTAGTGAAATGCTAGTTTTTTTGTGTGCAATACGTGTGTGATGTTTAATTGGTACCATAAGTCTAGGCCCCACTCCCACTATAATATACATGCACACAATGAAGCCCTGCTTTTCGGGCCACATCCGTTTAGTGGATTGAACATTTCAGTAGTATGAAAACAGGGTTGGACTGGCCTACCAGGGTACCGGGGAAATCCCCAGTGGGTCCTTTGGGCCTCATGGCACTTAAGTAGTGAGGTAAATCAAAAAAAACAAAAAACCTTTTACCGGGACCACCAGCCCGTGCTGTGCTGCTGCACTTCCTCCCAGCCTGAGCCTTTCAGCGTCCTGTCCAATAAGGTCTTCAGTCTGTGACACACCCCTGAGGTGTTTTAATTTAGCTAAGTTTTAATTTTTGTTTCCCATTATTTGCTACTGTGGTTGGGATACATTTATTGAGTGCACTTTATAAGGAGGTTTTCTTTTCTTTCTTTTTGATTATTGACTATAACTCAATCTCCAGCACCCAATTCTTTCCCCCAGTGGGAGTAGCTGTGCGTCCCTAATGGTATTTGTTTTGGACACACCCCTGAGGAGCAGGACTAGAGCCAATTACAGCGACTAACACTGTAATGAAAACAATTGTGTCTATTCCCCACTATCAGTGTTACACTACAATATGTTTTCCCAATACATATGGTCACCGTATTTGGTGTATTTTGCTGTTCATTTTATCAATACCGATGGGAAAACACATGCAAATGCAAAACACATTTCGCTGTTCCACAAACTGCCTTGTGATTCGGTGCGGAGTAGTGGGGGCGGAATTTAATGTGAACATTTAACTAAATGTTTGTGATCTAGTGTTTAGAGAAAAGCTCTGAAAAGGTTTATCAACATTATGTTACTAACACAACCAACCCCCATTTCTATTTCCCTAGTAACAAAATCACATAGGCAAATATTGCTGCAGCATTGAATTACCACACACCATTACCTCCCTCATTCTGAGAAAATAACGCACAGCACAAAAAACTTAACTAAGGCCTGGTTCAGAGTCTTTTGGACCGATATTCCTGAAGGACAGATTTACCTATCAATCTTAGTGCCAACTGCAGTTCTGCGGAACCTATTAAAGTTCCAAAAATTCTATTCAAACCCCATTGCGATCTATTTCATAGCATTATAAATTCTCCAATACTTCATTTTTAATTAAAGAGTTCAGAGTTTCGGAATATCCATCAGATCCACTGATTTTGAAACCCCCAGTTCTGAATCTGAACCTTGTTCGTTTTAAAACCGGGATTCATCACTATCAATTTACTATAAATCGTTGTATAAGGTTTAGGCCACACTAGGATGCACAGTAATGTAATTGTTTCCAAGACACAAAAATGCCCCCATTATTTCTGCATGTAATTAGTATAAAGCAGACTAACAGCCTGTTAATAGATCATTTTGTGAACTAGGCAGACTTTAGTTTATTTTGTTAGAATTACAGACACCTTTTTACCTCACAAAAAAAATTGAGTTATGGTCTAAGCCACTCACTTGTCCAGTTTTGAAGCAGAAAGTCTGGTTTTACAAGCAAAATGCCTTGTTTGTAGGCCAGAACTGTAATTGTTTTCCAATACTAACATACATGTTCTCATTTTTGTTAGCTTAACATTTCGTTTATGACAAAATACTTCATCCTAGAACGCCCATGTGCTATGTTCTGTCAATTTGTATCAACTTCTCAATAATGATAATAATGGAATTTATATGAAGTCACTGAAGTATATTTTTCAACAATTTGTGATGATATAAAAACACAACGGTAAAGGAAGAGTTGATTAAATGTTTTTGTGACTAAACTGCATAGAACATGCTAAAAGAGTATGGGGGCCAATTTATCTCTTCCTTAAAGGATAAGTGCACTGTAAAATCAAGTTATGTTCATTTGGAAGCAGCAGCTTTACAAATACTGTTGCCATATTTTTTTTTTCCCTATGCCCCTCCAGAGCCTAGCTTTGTGCCTTGGAAGTTGCTGACATCTTGTTAGTCAGTTCAGTGGGTGAACAATAGCCCCCACATGGAGCAAGCTCTGCAGTTACACTTATGCTACAATCGCACTGCAGTGTTTTAACGCAGCGGAACAACGCACTAGCGATTTAGTGCAATGTGCATAGCGGTGACCATTATTTTAATGCCACTGCTGTGCGTTAACTTACAAAACTGCGGCATGCAGTGCATTGCTGTTCACTCCTATGCGCAGAGCATTTTGGTGTGAAGACTTAACCTATACCCTCCCCCATAGAAATATCAAGAAGCTCCTTTCACAGTACCTTGCTGTCCCTGGGCGAAATACACTAATCGGGCAACGACAGTGACTTTAGAAGTCTGTTTCCATTGTCTATTAACCTTTAGCTATAATATTAACCAAGGTGCTGAGTGCTGACTCAAATCAAGTGTAGTACCTGTCCTTATCTGTTGAGGGGGAAGATAGCTTGTTCATGTGGTTTCTCTCCTCCTAGGCTCTCTCCTTATTCATCCTTATTTATTACTTACGCGCTTACACACAACACACATAGTATTAAGTTGTCACATTAGTCCTTTTTTTCTTTTGTGTCGGGGTTGTTTGTACCTTTTTGAGGTCTTCAGATTTCCCAATCCGAGCTCCCCAAAAGAATCGCTGGAAGTAGCTAGGGTTTGAAATGGAAGTTTTGGGGGTCTCCAGTACCATTGGACAATGCAGACCCCGATAATTCTTAGCTTCAGCCAGTTCAGTAAGGAGCTGATACCTGAGCAATTGCACTGCATTTGGTCAGCCACAAAAATCAATTATCTCGGCTGTCCCCATTATTATTTAATATCATGCTTACATTTTTTTTTTTTTTGAAACCATGATTTTAAAATGGCAGCAAATAGCCCGTGTTAAATTTGCTCTGGGGTAAGACCTGAATAAACATATTTTAACTTAAACCATAGCATGGAATTTGTAGGGGCTGCATGGGTTTTGCAAAAATCCTGCAGCCCCACATGCAATACATATGTGCTTGCAAATTTGGTTTGTTTTACATTACTAACGAAAGCAAATATTGTGTGTAAAAGTCAAGCAAGGGGCAAGACCGTATTGGAATTTTCCAATACGTGGAAAATTCCACCAATTCCCTAAGCTGCATACTCTGCTGATGTGCAAGCTCAAAACAAGCTCACATCAACAGCAGAGGAGTGTGTCAATGCTAGCAAGGGATTGTAATCTGTAAGTAACTTGAGACATATCTTTGGTAAATGTTTCCTATCCAAATAAGGTAAAACATTCAGGGAGATTCAATAAAAGTTCTTATCGTTAAAAATGGTGCTAATTTTGCCCCAACCAATCAGGTCTTATTTAACATTTGAAAGCTAACATCTGATTGGTTGGGGCAAAATAATCACCATTTTTAACGATAAGAACTTTTATTGAATCTCCCTGATTAAATATTAATTAATCCTACCTATAAACAAAGTAACATTTTGCTCTAAATGCAAATGAAGATGAAATAAAGAAATGGTGAGAGAAATCAGTATGCGAAGCAAAGAAAATTATATTAATTAGTAAGATTAGCAGCACTATAGGAGTGCAGGAAGGGAAATCACATTTACAACAAATGGCTATAACAGACACGTTCGGATTTCACCGGTAATATTTATTTTAAAAGTACAGAAATTTCACAAAAAAAAAAAAAAAAACTACAAAAAATATACAAGTTTGAAAGCCCTTTAGAGTCATTTTTTTTTCTTAAAAAGATACCGACAGTTGAGTTGCTCATCAACTTTGTTAAATGAATTACTGTGTTACAATGCAAACTGACTGGTTTGTGGTTTTGTACAGTAACTGATGGCAAGTGGTTTGTGTTTTTGGTGTTGTCGTTTTCAGTACTACACAAAATCACAGCTTTCCCCGAGGATAAATAATTTCCTATTTACAGATTTGCTTTGGAAAAATCAGCAGTTATATGGAAAGAGCTGGGACACTGGATGGTTTCAACAATTTAATAAGAAATACAAATAAATTAAAAATAAACGAGCAACTGAAGAGAAATGTCAATAGGAGAGCAGCCTGTAGATTCACTATCAATATACAGATCTATACAAAACAGTCTCACAATGAGTCAACCCAACAATAGATGTGATTGGTCAAAAACGGACAGTCCTTTTAGAGCAGTAAAGTTTATGTAATTTCTGATTAATTTTGCCAAGCTGAGAGAACAAGGAGAGAAGGCAAGACCCTCCATCATATTTAGGGTTTGTATAACAAACATTTAATGTAAACTTGCCTATATATGAGGGTGGGAATGTCAGTCTGTGAATGAGGAAAAGAAAGGAAGATTAAGATTTTTTCCTAAACACTGTGCCTTCATATAAAGCACCTTTGAAACAAAATATAGGCACGCCTTTTGGTGGTTAATGTACATTCCTGGGTAAGTTTTGTTTAAAAGGCACAGTTTAAGGGAAAAAAAACACTAAAAGGCTTAGAGAAAGACAAAGAGAGCAACATCCCTAGAATATCTTTTTGTTGGCTACGCTAAAAAAAACCCAGCAAAAATAAATGCAAATGACTTCCAATGGATAGCTTGTGCTTTACACTAGGACCAAGGCACAGCACTGATTGAGGACCTAGTCACTTTCCACGTGGTTCAGGGTTTTAACACATCCATCAAAAGATCTGTGTGGTTAATAAGGGGAAATGCAAATGTCTGAATCGGAGTAAATACCAAAGCAATTACTCTAATTCAATGACATGAGGAAAGAAGAAAAGTAGTTGGGGGTCAACTCCACAAATGAGTCCTGCATTATAGGGCCAAAATAACCATTTTGAAAGATATCCCAGAATAGTTTTAAGTATCCCCTGCTTGGTGACCCCTCTCTCTGCACCCATCCAATATGCATTTAGAATAGATATCTCACTTAAAGATAGGTGAGGGGGTAACACACAAGCTGAGGCAGAATAACTGCAAACAGCTGTTTATTGTGAGTAACAAACACACCATGTATCGAGTCACATGGACCCACCCTTTCAGCTACATAAGAAGCCATATTTAAAAGTTTCTACAGGAAGTGATGAAAACAAAAAAAAGTCTTTGTGGGTTTTCATGAGTGTGTGTGATGGGAATGGGGGTTAGGTAATGTCTCTTTAAAAGAATTACATACTGCAATGAATCTATAATTTTACCGTAGTCCTGTAAAAACTATTAAATATGGCTCCTTATGTAGCTGAAAGACACTTGAGAAAGGGTCCATGCGACTCAATACATGTTGTGTTGAAGCTACTCAAACAGCTGTTTGCAGTTATTCTACCTAAGCCTGTGTGTTACCCCGTGTTGCCCATCTACGTGAGATATCCCAGAATGCCCTTCTTACCATATAAGGGGAAATGACTATCTTAACATGAGGAATTAAATAATTAAAAACAAGTTTTACCTGTGTTGTCTCTTAAATAACATTAAAACAGAGCCCCAACAAATTCTGAGCCAATAATGGAGATGTTATAATGAACGAAATAGGGTAGCTCCCATAAACATGCATATAAATGCAAAAAATCTGTTTTACGCATGCAGTAAGCAGTGTCAACATGCTTCACTGTTTATTTAAAAAGAAAATAATCTCTACTTAAAGATAGGGTTAATATTCCCTTTAAGGCAAAGTCTGTAGAAACTACCTAAAAAGAAATGCACTGCATCAGTTGCAATGGACTCATTTGCCAGCAAACATGCAGCCCTTGGCAGATATCCAACACTGGAATAGTGAAAATAAAGCACTGTACGCAGTCAAAACAACCAGTCACCATCCCCGCACTTCTGATACCAAATGATAATTATAATCGTGCGATGAGGCTATGGAATGGATACGAAACGATAACTGTAATCATGCAATGCTACAGACTGTCTTTATCTTCAAAGGCAGACTATCCTATGCTACATGTCATCCAATGAAAAAACTATACAGCAATATACAAAAGATTTCAGTTCAGAAAATCCTGATAAATCCCCTGAAATACATACAACGTATACTCTGCACTCCGACAACCCATTCCCATTAACATTGTGTTTTATCCACACAAATGCCCCGTTTTAAACAGCCGAAAACCATAAACAGTAAAAGTTCTTATAACGGAACATGTTAAGATGTCCATAGAGGCACTGACATTGCTAGAATCTTCAGTTTGTAAAAAACAACGAATAACTCAAATATACAATATTTGATCAGTATGGTGATCCCAATAATTTTACAAAATCTATCCAGCTTGCCCTAAACCCGGCTTTCGTTATAAAACAGTGTAGGGAGTGCAACAAGGAAAAAATATATCCAAACCTGTGCAAAACACAATACTAAGCTGTTATTTCATCCCATTTACACAACTGAGCCATCTTTGTTTTGTGCTGGAATCATGACGGGAATGGCTCCCATTCTACTTAAGTTTGGACCAGCTACCTTGGAAGAAACAAAGTTTGGAGCTTGGCTTGGGGGGTGCTCGTACTCTTCGCTACTTGGTACTTTATTGTACGGAGATTTTGAGTAGCCTTCAATGTTTGAGGGAGACAAAGAGCCGAGGGATGAATGGTTACTTCCAATGTAACTGCGGGCGGTGGAATTCCGGCTTTTGGGTGGAGCAACATCTTCCCTGTGGGATAAAAATAACACATTTGTTTTAACTTAGCGTAAACTATAAAAGAATAAAGATGCCGTTACAATTTATAAATTACATTGCACAGGATAATGCTCTAATGAATTTCTCAAACCATCCACAGATATTAGTGTCTATATCTAAAGAGTAAAGAAATAAAAGATTCAAAGTATAAAGAAATAGGGATTGTGATAAATTTAGAACATGGAAAACATCCAACATTTTATCATGTGTAGATGGAGCGCACACAGTGTTGTGGAAGATAAAAGAATTAATGCATCTGTATTACAAATCATAAATGGTCACAAGTAGCTTCAAACTCTTACAATGTGCTATAATGTGTTATAAAACAGGATGGGAATTTCCAGGAAATGTAGGACCCACCATATAAATCTTACAGTGCTAAAATGGGATATGGAAGAATGTAGAAACACTTTGTAATCTGTTCCCACCCTTTACGCTACACACCGTAAGATTCTTCCTCCATAGAGGACTGCACGAACGGTCGGCGGTCATTCAAAGCCGAGGGAGGAAACCATACACTAATTCGGCCCAACTGACTGAAACACCGAAATGTTGGTTGGGCCGAATGATTGTATGGTGTGTACCCAGCTTAAAAGGAAAGTTACCGTATATACCGAGTATGAGCCGAGGTTTTTAGGCTTAAAAAATAGCCTAAAAAACCTTGCCTCGGCTTATACTCGGGTCATGTCCAAAAAATGGCAGCAGACCGGATGCGCATGCGAAGTGTAAGAAGTACCGTAACTTACCATACTTTATGTTCTATCAGGCCGCTTACCATTAAGACGCCGCATATGGAGCACCCAACCGGACTTCAGCAGAGACGCGGATAGAGGCATAACTTGCGTAGTGACATGAGCACGTCCGGTCGGGTGCTCCGTATGCAGTGGTTTAATGGGAATCGGCCCGATAGAACATAAAGTACAGTAAGTTACCATACTTACTAAACTTCCTATGCATCTCCGGTCTCCTTGGAATTCAATATCCATCTGGGCATAAATGACAAATACTGATAGATGGACAGTTATCTTACTGTTATCTTAAGTTTAGGCTTGCCATTTTTCCTGTTACAGGGGTCTATAGTGGGTGTAGTGGCAAGTGGCAGGTGCATTATTTACTTGAACTTGCCACTACAGATGTTTAGAAACTACAACTCCCAGCAAACAAAGCATGCTGGGAATTGTCGTTTCAAAACATCCGGAGTGCCAGGGAAGTGAGAGTTACTGTGAGGGATTACACTCCATTTAAAGGGCAGTAGTGGTCATAATTTCTACCCTCGACTTATACTCGAGTCAATCATGTTTTACTAATTTTTCAGGTAAAAATAGGTACCTCGACCTCGACTCGGTTCAACTTATATTCAAGTATATGCGGCAATTAAAAAAAAAAATCTACCAGTAATATAATTAGATATATTTCTTACTATGACGGCTACCATTGTCTTCCTTTAAACAAAACAGCTGTTTGTATCTTTAGACAGGAGCCCCCAAGCATCTCCCCATACACTGCAATATTTGACCCAAACGGCTGGCTGCAACATTCCACTGGGTTAAAATATCTTGGTGCAGATGGAAATCGGCAATGCTATTTCGACACAGCCAACACACATAGAGGACCACACAAATTGGTCAAAATTTTCAGACCTACCCAATCAATCTTTTGTCTGATTTGGGCATAGGCTTGCACAACATTGGACAGTTAGGGGTGAAGAAGTACTGCTGATATTTTTGACCCAATAAACCAATCATTTGGGTCAAAAAATTTGCCGTATATAGCTATACAGAAAATCTAGTGAGGATCAGATCCATCAAAACAAATAAAGGCAACAATAGCAAAACTATGAGCATCTAAAGGTTTGTACACACCTGGCGATGTGGACCACACCCCCTATCCCAGATGAACACCCGCAACAAACAGCCGAAATCAGTATCAGTTTACTGACCAGATCAGTAAAACATTAGGGACACTTATTAAACTCAAGCAAAATAGTGCAGGTAGAATTAATGTTAATTTCAATCAGCACAGCCCTGCTAATTACATTTATTATGAGCGCCCCTATCAGATCGGATGATCTGGCAACCCAGGGCCAAACCTACCTTCCACTGGAGAATAGGTTTGGAACAAAGGGACCAATATCCTTTCATTCAATAATTTGATTTTATCAGCCAGCAATTGGTAAACACCAGCAGACAGACCTTTTATATTGTTGCTTAAGTGGTTAGCTTGAACGATCAGAAGTGCCAGTATTTCATGGATAATGTGAAATGATCAGTCGGCGTCACATATAGAGACTGGACTGAAAGATTTTAAAATGGACCAACCAGACACACAGGGCTCTACTGTTATTTTATACTAATCAGTATCTCTACATCAGATATATATTTACACACAAATGGATATGAACTTTACCTGATCTCATGCTGTACTTCTTTCTCGTACTTCTTTTCTTTTTGTTTTCTGCAGCAGCAGAAGATTATGAGGCCTAAAACTGCAAGTCCAAGCAGCGTTCCAATGATCGCACCAGCAATTTTTCCAGCCACATTGGAAGCTATAATGGAAGAAATATAATAAATTACTATGTTTAATTTTAACCAATAGGATTTTGGTTATTGACTGCCAGAGAGGCCAGTCTTTTTCCCCAAACATGTGATCACAGCATCGATACAGTGCAGAATACTTACGGGGTAAAACGTTAAGAATAACAAGGCACTCATCATTTCCAACTCTATTGGTTGCCAGACACCTGTAGGTGCCACTGTAATCTTGGGAAGCATTTTTTACAGTCAGAATTCCAGTTGTTGCATCTAAAGAGTAATAGTAGAACATATAATTGAATGAAAATAAATAGAAATAGAGCTCAATTCTGCAATAAAAAAGAAAAACTCATTTTAAAACCTTACCCACTGGGAACATATTTACAGACAGTGCAACGGAACTGTTCAGATTACAGCACCATGGGTATACAGATTATAGAATGCTTTAAAAGAAAGTGGTCTACACAATTTGCTTGAAATAGGTAGCACAGATAAGATTCTTTCAGGAATTACACTCTGAATTCAGTGATACTGTCACACTGAAAAGCATATTGTTTATGAGCAATACAAAGCAGCAGTCTTACTTACTGGGCGAATGGATTTAAAAATGATTATCAAATCTTTTTCCTGTGTGTGTAGTTGTGTGTGCATGGTCTGTAAGGGCAAGGTCATGTAGAGCTGTGCAGTGAACCCGTGGAAAGCAGAAATTAACGGAACAGCATGGGGATTATACAAAATATGATAGAACTCCAGATTGCTCTGGTTAAAACAAACTATCCAATAAAGGGGATATTCTCATAGTGAAAAAGCATTTCCAGTAAGCCTAGTCATTCATTAAATAATGCCCTGAAAAGCCTAGATTCTTAAATCTGCAATTAAATCGACACATTTAACCTGTTGTACAGTTTAAAGATGGCCACACACCTTCAATAACCCCTAAGGGATTTTACCCAACAAATGTGCATATATTGTAAGTTTTCAACTACAGACTTTATCAGATCCCCTCAAATGGTTGTGGGCTTTTGGATAGAAAAGAACAGTTGGAGGACACTGCCGCCCACTATAGTGATTGGGAACCAATTGGCCTCTATAAAGTTTGGGACTCTGAAAAAACTACTACCCATGCAAAATTGTGTATGGTCCTACTAGGTGTGTAGGCCCAAATCATGAAATTCTGTTGTATTATTCTGCAAAAATTTGCAGTGTGTTTCATCCTTATTTTAGGGCACTGCGCAATTGCCAAATATTTTGTAGCACAAAACTACTTAACATGGGTTGAATTTGGTCTTTAAAAGGAGCACTAACATGAGCGTCTTCCCTTACCGTGATCCAGCAATGCAATACCCAGCGTAATTGCGTTTGAGCCCAGTATTGCATTGCGGAAAGGTAAGATGCTCGTGTTACTGCTATTAAATCTCCACAATTATTTCATGTGGTTCTATCACATTTTTTGAGGGTGAGAGGGGGAATATCTGCTCTTCTCTATAGGCTTTGCAATTTGTTTCCCATAGAATTATATACCAAGAAGCAATTTTTACCAGATTGTAAAACTGGTGAACTCGATCCGGAAAGCTTTTGCCACATGTAAGTAAGAGGTGCAGTTCCTTCTTTGGCTTGACATTTCAAGCTCAGATCTCTTCCAATCTCCTGAGGACCATCAATAAAGCAATTTACTTTTGCAGGTTTAACTAGGGATATGCGAGGAGGAAAGAAAGAAGAAAACTTTTAAATAAAACCATTATTACTTTTCCTTAAAGACACCCACCCCCCAAAAAAACAACAAAAAAACACAGACTAGGTGAAGTAATAGAATTTAAGAGTCTCATAAAACTTACTGCGTCCCCACAATGTGCCTCAGTTCTAAACAGATGTTTATCTGTTACAAACTAAATACATCAGATCGGAAACACTAAATTCTGAATTGAATAAAAGCACCTGTGGCCTAAAGGCCTGAAGAAATTCCCTAGTGGGTTGATAATTCTTCATTATTATGCAAAAGTTCACGTAGTGAAAGGAAACAGACTATAGTGAATCCATTCTATACATGGGCCAAAGCCAAAAGCTCTCTGACAAAGGATGAAAGGAAGTCCATTACAAATTTAAAGAAAGGTATATCTTGATAAAAGCTAAACTAAGGTAGCAGAGGAAGTTGTTCGTCTCAAATTATTTATCATACTTTATATTTAAAAAAAAAAACCACACACATACATGTCCTTTAAATAGTTCTTGGACAGAGAAGTGAAATAACCATCTATGTCTGAGATCAAATGCACTTAAATAAAAATGTAATTGAAGTTTGTTAACGATATGTTTTTACTTTTGGGAGGATTTCCTTCTAAAATTTATTAAAACAAATGAATGAAAATTGCAAATTCTGCTGGTACAGATACTAGGAAGAACATCTAGCACCACTAGAAAGCAATAAAAGACTCTTACCCAAGACAGTAAGTACAGTCTTCTGGCTCTGCACACCAGGGACTTTCTTTACTTTGCACTGGTAAGTACCACTGTCTGCCTGCTTTGCATTAATAATTTCGATTGATGCATCTCCATTTTGTGGCTCAACAGAGACGAAGTGTACTCTGTCTTTTAAACCTTCATAAATTGAATACATTTTATCTCCAGTATACGTAATTATCTGCAAAAACAAAATACATAATGGAAAACAATTATTTTCAAAGATATGGTTCTCCTTCATTTATTTTTATTAAAAGGTGACATCAGCTACACTTGGCTTCAGGTAAGCATTCAGAGTTCTAGTACTTGGACCAATTTACATTAGTGAGGTGATGTCAGATCTCGAGTCCTACTGGCACTTTTCTGATGGTGAATTCTCCTAAATGCTACAATTCAGAGAAGAGTAGGACAATATCCTGCACTGCTGTATGTTATACTATCTATCTTAAAGGAAAACTTACAGCTTTTCGATTCTAGTTTACCTTTTACATTATAAATCCCATGAAAAGTACAAAAACATTTATATATAAAAAGAGCACAACTACCCTGTATATACACAGCATCCAGGTTGGCTGTGGCATAACATTATGACCACTCAATATTGAGTAGATCCTCTGACACAAGTACAGAATACCTTTCTCTTGTTTTACCATCACATCTCACAGATGCTTGATTGGATGAAAATCTGGAAAATTTGGAGGCCAAGTAAACCTAATTAAACTTGTTAAGTTCCCAAAACCATTCCTGCAAAAAGAAGCCACTGCCATTGGTATAAAAGCATTTCCATGAAAGAGTTTGTGTTTGTAACAGTGTTTAGGTAGAAGGTATGTGTCAAAGTAACATAAATCTAAAGTAGGGTACACACAATGCAATATTCGGTCGATTTGCCTGAAATAATTGAATGAACGTGTCTGAAAACCACAGGCAATCATGCGGTCCACTATGGATTGCATGCTTGGCCGAGGCGAACGGACTGTTATGGCTACTTTTGCTGCGACCGACAGTCCTTCCTCCTGGTCGAGCGGAAGTGTCGGAAGGTCGGTCAGGAGGAAGAATCTCATCAGGTGTACACAGTTTAAGTAAAGGTGTACGGCCGTTTCAGGCGACAATCGCCCGACAAAGCACCATTATGGTACGAGACTGAACAAACAAGAAAAGAATGAAAAAATGAACTGCTGGTCTGCACATACAAATTGGTACATACATATTGGTCTGCCTGTTGCGTGTCTGGAGCCACCAATGACCACTCGATATCTAGTGTTCCAGTGTCTTCTGGGCCTACAATAAATTTACAGCTTAAAACTACTTTATCCCCTTGAGGGATAACAATTGTCTTCTGATCAGTTGCCAGCAATTGCAATGCTCTTGCCGATGCTGAAAGAAAAAAGAAAAGAACACCTATTTACTGAAAAGGATGTATCAAAAATGTCTTTATACATATACAGTAATAATACAGCTCCATTTAAATACCATTGTCTATATAAAAATACTATAACGTGTTAAAAAAGACAAATACAGTGCTCACCAAGATAGCCAGGGAGATTCAATATAAGTTCTTGTTACAAATGGTGCTAATTTTGCCCCAACCAATCACATGTTAGCTTTCAAAAGTTAAATAAGATCTGATTGACTGGGGCAAAATTAGCACCATTTTTAACAATAAAAACTTTTATTGAATCGTTCAACGATCCCCGAACGAGCGACCATTTTGGCCGATAAAGCGCCTACACACGGTCGATCGTCCGAAACGTTCGTTCGTACACATCGTGCGTCGCACGTGTGTACGAGCCTTTATTATATACAGATATCTCCACACCAATATGGTAGTCTCTGGTAAGACTTTAAAAGTTGCTTGTTACCCTGCAATTTATTTTCTAGTTATCATGAATTGCTGACAGCCTTCCAACAATACAAAAGATTCAGCTGATTTTAATTTAACGTCAAGTTTTTTTATGCCCGTGGTAGCCTATTGGACAGTATTAAATTACAGAAAGCGCACATCAGAGGCTTAACATTTAGCTTTTCCCACTCTACAGGTGATCCATTAACACTTAAAGGATAAGTACACTCTAAAATCAAATGCATTATATTTGGAAGCTGCAGTTCCTGATGTCAGGATCTTCACAGCTTCACAGGTAGGCTCAGGAGGGCCCTAGAAAAAAAAAACAGCAAAAGATTACTTAAAGCTGCAGCTTCCAAATATAATGCATTTGATTTTAGAGTGTACTTATCCTTTAACTTCTCTGCCCTACCTTATTTTTATACAGTTGCCAGGGAACACCAGCAATAGCCCTGATTGTTTTGGTTTGTGGTCAACCATAAAGCAGTAATTAAAATGAACTAATCAGCCATGAATCTGTTTAATAGAAAAACAGACAGCCCCCATTGTCATTTATCATACATATTCAATCCTATCACAAACAGCATGCTTGCATAAACACATTAGAGTCTGTACTCAGACAGGTGATGGCAGCTTACAAATTGTGGTAATTAAAACCGTACACAATGCTAAGTGTTCGCACAGATGCCGATTTTAACACAGACCCCCGAGCTCATCCACGCGTTTAACCATCAGCCGAAACGGTTGTTCGTCTCAGAAGGGCATTGTGGTCAGGGATCTGTGTGAAGTCTGCCTTACAGAAACAAGTCCTGAAACTGATACAATAAGGCTGTGTGCACACATTGGCCATATTTTGCTCGACAGGTATTTTGCATCCGAGGTGGAAAATATTTGATTGGACAGGGTAGTAAATTTTGCAGATTGTGCGGGCTTCAATGGACCGCACGTGATCGACCAACGATACTTGGCATAGCTGAAAAGTTAAAGAGTATCTCCTCTCAAAAAATTAAGTTGGTCCATTTAGATTTATTGAAGAATAGGTGGTAAAGGAGCTGTGTCTTACCTCCCAATCTTCAATAAATTGATCAGGAGCCAGGTGAGAAGGTAATGAACTTACCCGATCACTCGCTCCCCCGGCGCGTAGTCTGACAGGTCCCGACGGACTCCATCTTCTACGCGCATGCAAGAAAAAGTCCATCGGGACCGGTCAGACTACACGTTGGGGGAGCGAGCGATCGGGTAAGTTTGTTAAATCACATCTCTAGATAAAATTTGTGAGAAGTTATTGCTGGAAAGGTTCAGGAATATTACTTCCAGTTTTCAACCATGTGACCAGCTTGTAGTCATGTGACTAACCTCAGCCTGCATTAATAGGCTCTCATTCTTAAGGGCTAGGCCACACTGCAGCATTTTTTCTGCTTTTGCGCATTCGATTGCACTTGCGTTTTTTTCAGATCATTGAAAACACGTTTTTGGGTGTATTGCGATTATGATTTGCGTTTCACATATTTAATAGCAATCGCATGCGTTTTCCTATACCTAATGAAAAAACCCATGCGCAAATGCAACAAAATCGCACATGAAATCACATGCGATTCCGTTTGTACAATGTACATCACCAGTCCAAATGATTCCGTCAATGACATAAGCTGTAACATTACAAATATCAACGATATTTTGATGTGGACCACATCACATTTGCTACAATTATTTACATAGTAAAAAAAAAATAATCTGGACTGCCCAAAGTCTGCCTATATTAAGTCAGTTTAAATTTCCACTGGATAAACAGTGTGTAATATGGTGTTACCATTGTACAGCGTGCACAACATAATGTCTACAATTTTGAAATTTAACAATTTATATTGATATTAGGTTATCAGAACCTTAGCTGGTAAATTGGCCAGTATATGACCTACATCAGAATACCTTGCTTTTCAACCTACCCGGTATATAACTTTTATATAGAATAATTTACCCCAAAATATTAATTTGAAGCAATTTAGAGTTTTTGGACATTTCTTTTTTTTTTTTGCTCTGGACTCTCTGTACTGAATACACCAGTAATGTTGAACCTTGGCACTCCAGGATTAACTTATGGTTGAGAGTTGTAGTTTCCGAACATATCACTGCAGTGCTATTAGTTATACCATTCTCTGCAGCATTCTTGAATTGACCTTTTGTTTGCACTTAGCACACTACACAGGGATTTCTCTTTTCCATTGTAAATTTTTTTTATAAAACGGAATTTTATCAAGAAACAACAATGTAATGCTAATTCTTAATCAGAAAGTTACAAATCAAAGAGAATGGCAATATACTGCATCTATAATTAGCTCTTGTTGACAGTAAGAGGAACAGCACCTCTTACAGCTTCAAGTCCCTAAGAGTCGTGTTCAGTTTGTCTCTAGGTTCCCTAGCAACAAGTGCAGTGATGACCTCGCTCCGCAGGGATTAGTAACAAGCCATGGAACAATGAAAAACAATTCCGTCCGAGCTGAACACACTGCAGTGTGCACAAAGACAAAACACAGCCTTAAGGACTGCACTCCAGCAAATACTGAGTCAGAACGCTTTACCTCAATAAAGATATTACCGTACATTGGGTATACAATTACAGTAAACTTTGAACTGAAAATGACACCCTTATGCAGTTTGTGGGTTGCGTTCAGTTCTCCGTGCGTTTGGTATATCGCAATGTAATTTAAAATATAATGGAAATCGCGAGAATCATTTTCCACTATAGAACTTGCATTCCAAATCTATGCAGTCCGCGTGCATGACAAACTTTTTTTTTGCGTTTTCCCCTGTATTACCTGTGATTTTCCAAAAAACGCACATGAACGCAAACGGAAGAACACATAGAAAAATTGCATGTCTGTTAAACCACTGTCGGACCTGAACACGGACAAAACGCATGCAAAATGCACTGCAAAACATAGTGGGACCTAATGCTTAAAGGGGAAGTGCGAATACATTTTCAGAAAAAAGAGCAGTATTTTCTCATCCCAATGAAGGCATTACACCAGTTCAGCATTTTTTCTGTGTATAAATAAATGCAACCGAAATACTGACTTCCTGTTTTCAGGACCCCTAGTAGAGACTGTTATGGTCTTGCCCTTGACCCAGCGCCTGGGTTGATTCAGTTGCTCAGTAGAGACCTGAGCATCTTTGACCCATCCAACAGCCAATCAGTAGAAATTACTGTTAGGAACATTCCAAGGATGTGGTGCATCCTGGGAAGAAAAAGGACCATTAGAACCTGAAATGTCAGCTCACTAATGTCAACAGCAGGGAACATCAAAGGGTATGAAATCAACTGATTTTTCAAAATGGGAGAGAATATGTAGAAGGCGTTACACTAACTAACAATTTAACTAACATTGACAATTTCCACTGAACTGTCCCTTTAAAGTGTAAAGGGCATGTCCACCCTGAAAAAGAACTTTTAGGATAAGGTTCAGTCAGGGGTTACCCGACCGGCCAGGCAGATCATCAACCGAACTTCGGTTTCACCCGACAAAGTTCCCATACACGGCACAATTATCGGCCGAGGCAGCAGTGCATAAAGAACGTGCGTCGCAGGTTGGCCCCCGCAATCGCATGTGTGTACGAGGCTAAAGAATTCTTCATTAACTATCTGGATCTATCCATAGAGAAGCTGGGTAGTGGAATTGTTACACACAATTATCGCAAACCATGGTCTAGTAATACCATTCTACATGCAGGGTTGTGCCATCCTTCCGATTGCTTGAGGTCCATACCATATGGCCAATTGTTGAGACTGAAAAGAAATTGCTCAACACAAATATCATACAATAAGGCCCAGAGACAAATGAGGCTTTATTTCCATAGGAGAGGGTATGGCAAAAAGGTATTACAGGAGGCTATTAACAAAACTCAATGTACAGAGGAACTATTTATTATGGGGTTTACATAGGAAGGGTCCTGAGAAGGAGGAGAAAAGGCCGGTTCAACCGGTGTATTTCACAAGATATAGCACCCATTTTAAACAAGTTGTGGGCATTATTAAAAAGAACTTGCCCATTCTAGAACTTGACCCTGAACGAAGATTCTCAAAAGAAGTTGTAAATTTACTCCTAGAAGGGCACGGTCTCTAGGGGATATTTTGTCACCAAGTTTATTTGTGAGTATCAGGAGAAAGTTCATTCCTGGCTAAAATTCAAGGGGAATTATCATTGTGGGGCTAAAAGGTGTAAAACGTGTATGTTTATGTCTAAGTCCGATACTTTTACTAGTTCAGTGACAGGTTAACAATATTCCACCCGCCACTTACTTACCTGGTGCAGGTAAGCAAGTACAATATGTGGGGTGTACCACCCAATCTTTGAAATCGCGCATTCGCAAACATATTAGAGACATTGAAAATGGACGAGACCTTAGTCCAGTTGGGAGGCACTTCAGCCTATGTAATAAGTCAAATGTAAAATTTTTGAAAGTACAGGGAATACAACGCATCTTCCCTGATGTGCGTGGAAGAAAATCGGTTACCTTTAGGTCTCAACTCTAGATATGATATAGCATGCAACATAGATTAGACATTAGTAAATGATTTGATATTTGCACATATAGATTTCTATAGCTACGGTTTAGCTGATTTTATCCACTTACGTGCTCTGTAGGGATGGTCAACCCATATATTTATTTGAGTTTTACTTACTATTAGTCATAACCATGTTTTTTATCTACATGAATAAAAATATATAGGTATCTTTACTCATATACAGTTCTATTTCAGATTATTGGTCATCATTTCCCATAAGTCTCAGTATCCCTTGTCCATACTTACCTTTGTAATACTTACCTATGTATCTGCATATTATAGGTTTATTTCTGTCTCTCTAGTAGTTTGTATATATATATATATATATATATATATATATATATATATATATATATATATAATATATTACACACGACACACACACATATATCTACACCAACACACACACACAACACCACACACATACATACACATACATACACACACTGATGATTTTTGTAATTGTGTAATATTGTTTTTATATTTGCTTAGATTGTTTTTAATGTGTGTAACTGTGTCGGCGCTCTACTGTGACACTTCCCCAATCCTGTGATTGGAGGGGCGGGTCTATATACAGCTGTAGCGTTACACCAATGGAGCCTATGAGTAAGAACCATCTGAGGTTCGAAACGCGTAAGGCGATGTTTGTTGTCTTGCATATCTGTTAAATAAATTGTGATTTTACGAATCCAGTGGAGCCCTTTTCGGTGTGCACCAATGGCTTTATTCCTTTGGATTGTGCGGTGTGATACGAACCGGGCGAAGGGTTGGGGGCAGGCTGCACCCGGACCACCGCGTCTTGGCGATGAGTTTCATCTTCGTTATTTGAATGATGCATAGACTCCAATATATGTGAAGGTTTTGACGGAAGTGAAGGGTCCGGGGTCTGTGTAAAGCTGGGTACACACGATGAGATCTTTCGGTCCGATCGACTGATAGTTCAGTGTATCAGTCGATCGGACCGAAACCATTGCATCCGAATGCGGCAACGTCTGACTGACCGTTCGTCTGAATCGGACGAAAGGACGATTGGACATGGTGGAAAACCGGTCCGATTGGTCACGGTAACTGTCAGACGCGGCTGCTTTTGCTGCGACCGACAGTCCTTCCTCCTGGCCGACCGGTCGAAAGTATCGAACAGTCGGTCAGGAGGAAAAATCGCTTGGTGTGTACCTAGCTTAACACCAGGACCACCCCTATTATTAAGTAAAAGTTTCACTCAATTAAATAGGAGTTTGTGTGTTTTTAACTCCGGTGAGGTTACACATAAGAGTTTGTGGGACTGCATTTTTACTTTATAAGCGTTTGTTTTAAAGAATTAAAGGGTCACTAAAGAGTTAAATCCACCTTTCTTTTGCTACCAATGGTAAAGGTTTAAGCCAGGAACAGTGGTTTGATTATCAATGTATAAATGTGAAGCATTTATCATTTTAAAATGGTAATATTTATCTTATGAGTCGGGCAAGTGGAG
The DNA here is from genome assembly GCA_019447015.1 of Hymenochirus boettgeri. Lineage (NCBI taxonomy): Eukaryota > Metazoa > Chordata > Amphibia > Anura > Pipidae > Hymenochirus > Hymenochirus boettgeri. Next base: position 47,994,635 of record CM033470.1, on the reverse strand, counting down.
TTATGTACACACCATACAATTTTTCTGGCCCAACAAAGTTCAATATATCGGTCTGAAAAAATTGCATGGGTTTTCGGACGGCCAGATGACCGTTCGAATTGGACAAATGAACCCGCAAGTGCAGTGGTATCAGACTAACGGCTACAGCAATTTTGTCGCGACCGCTGGTCCTTTGTCCTGGCCAACCATTCAGAAGCGCCAACCAGTCGGTTGGGACTGATCTTCCTCTTCTTCTCAAGTTTCTTAGAATCTGGGAACACCTACCGGCTAGCCAAAGCCTCAAAGACTTGTAATGAGTCCTTGGCGAAGTTCCTGATCCAGATAGCCAACAATGTAACGATATTATTTGCCAAGAACCACACTATGATGTTTGTCTGCAACAGTCCAACAGTTTCATCCAGAATTTTAACTTCAACCATTAATATTTGCACAATATTTCGGCAAATTCATGTTGGCTATTTTCACCCAACCACTTGTTTTTCAATAGGTCATGTAATCAGTTGTGCCAAAATGATGCTAGTGCAGCTATAATTCCACTCCAATTTTCTTTAGGTCGACTACAGTTCTATTAACGGTCTGTCTGAATTAAATAAACATGTATAGCAATGCAGTCCAAGAAACACTCCAGCACACCTCTGTTGGCTTTTTGCCAGACAAATAGGTAGGTGCAATCCCCCTGCCCTCTACTCCAAGGGCCAGACAATTCTTTACACAAAAAGAGATAGGGAAGCACACTACAATAGTGAATCCAAAACTTTTATTAAAAACAATAACTACAACGTTTTGGGGCGCCCTATCCCTTCCTCAGGTATAATAATAATTCCTCAGGGTTATACCCGAGGAAGGGACAGTGCGTCAGTTGCAGTTGTGGTTCTAATAAAAGTTTTGGATTCACCATTGTAGTGTGATCCCCTATATCTTCTTGTGCTAAGAATTGTCCCATGTATACACAAACTTTGCACCCACTTCCTGCACACTGTTCTAGGTTTGCTTTGTAAGATTACTGGTTTAGGAACGGAGGAAAAACATTAGCCTGGGGGTAAAAATCCAAATATTTGTTAAACACTGTATGCAAACAGAAATATCTGCTGTGTGATAAATGACCCATTAGGTTATCCCTTTTGACATATGCCACCTGACTCTACTCAAGCAGGACACTTTACCTCTGTTCTAAGGTGCTTGCCTCAGGAGTCTACAAGGCTAAAACAATGCACAGCAGACAACCTTAACTGTCAAAAGGCTTTACATTCAGGCTGGTACATAGAGCATTAGCAAACATTACATAATGTCTAGCCTAATTTCTTTGCCAGACTGCAACTACCATTTTGCTAAATATGTTTAACTCCTTCCTTTTTGTAGGTTGACACTTTATAGGAAGAGGCAAGACCTAACTCGCGTTACTATACTGCAGTCAACAACTGTATTAGCCAAGACATGATCTCATACATTATCAAGTAATGGCACTCATCTGATTTGTATAACAGAGCAGAGATTGCTCAGTTACTTGACTGCTTTTACCAATTCTTCTCAATGTAATGGCAGTGCAATCCAATACTTATTTCAATGGGTAAATATGAACCTTAATGTTATTAATATCACTACATGCTTTCTCCATGATATGTTGAAGGATGCTGGGATTTGTAATGGGAAGTCTGTAAAATTCTGTAAAAAAAAAAAAGTAAATTCTTACTTTTAACATCCACCACAGTAACAGACAATATACATTATTATCTGGATACTCCTTGTGACTGGAGAAAATCAGCCACCTAATGTTCATTTCACATAATATTATTTCCTTAAATATAATTTTATTAGCACGGATCTGTTCATTCCTTAATTTACACAATTTACAGTATATTTTATAAATTTCTTTCTTAAAGTACCTAAACATTTACGATCTCAGGCACAACCTGTAAAGCCCACCAAATGTATTTTATGGCTAACATTGGTGTATGGGCATTCAGTGTGGCATCATTAATGGGCGAGCACTAACCGTGCCTAAAATTGTAAGTGTGTATCTAGATTTAGGGTTGCCCCCTCCTCATTTAAGACCCAAACATGTATAAAATCTACATAACAAAATGCTGGTTAGCATTACCATTAGTAACATCATACAGGCAGCATTGGTTTTACTGTAGCCACACACCATGTATTTAATGCAATGGTGCATAGCCCTGCAGCATGTATATTTCATAAGTGTTTGAGTCTTAATGTATCCATGCAATTCAGTTTTAGCGGATTTGGATTTATGATCTACGTAACAGGAACAGTTTGTAGCCTATACGTATGAAACCAACTGGTTTTGATTATTTTTCTGCAATATGAACAAGTTTAACTTTAAAGGGTATGTCCACCCTTAATTCTATTTTTAATATAGCCTTCCCCCTGGTCCCCCAGCCCCAACTGATTTTCATTTTTAGAAAGTGCCCCAAACTTTTACTTACCTCCCCTTTTTCCTTCGCCGCGCTGCCGGCCCTCTGCTTGCGAGAATGCAAGCAGAGGGGAGGAACCGGCAGTCGCGTCTGTGATTGGCTGAGCGGCAGCCAATCACGGACGTGGCTGCCGGTCATTCAGTGCAGCGGAGGAAAGAGGGGAGGTAAGTAAGAGTTTGGGGAGCTTTCTAAAAATAAAAATCATGCGGTTGGGGCTGGGAGACCAGGGGGATTACTATATTAAAGGGGATTAATGCTAGGGGGAGGGAATCCAGAGAGGGAGGGGAAGGGCTGCAGTACGCAGGCCAAACTTCTCCCGGAGGCCAGGTAGGAGGCAGAGTCCTATATGAACACTGCTATCCTCCTAGTGGGCAGTTTTGGGGACTTTGGGGGGGACTACTACAGGAGAACCTTATGGAGCTGGGATGTGAGGTAAGGATTAAACTACACTACACAATGGGGCCAGTAGTTGGGGGGATTATAGTTTTGGATGTGGACATGCCCTTTAAAGTATAATTGTGGCAATTCATGAGCTCTCCTAAATACCTTTCTAACAAGCCTAGGAAGATGTCTCTAGCTTCTCCGGATCTTAAAGGGTATTTATACTTCCACAAATCAAATTTTCAAAAATCACAACTTGTTCAGATTTGAAATCCAAGCTGTAGATTCTCAGTAATCTTCACTTTAAAGGGTATGTCCACCTGCCGCTCAGCCAATCATGGACGCGACTGCCGGTCCCGCCCCTCTGCTTGAATTTTGCAAGCAGAAGGCCGGGTCGCAGCGGAGGAAAGAGGAGAGGTAAGTAAGAGTTTGGGGGGCTTTCTGAATATAAAAAATACCCGGTTGGGGCTGGGGGACATGGGGGAGCAGGATATTAAAGGGGATTTACACTAGGGGGAGGGATAGTAGAACGGAAGGGAGAGGGAGGGGGGAGAAGGGCTGCAGTACGCATGGCAGAATTCTCCCGGAGGCCAGGTAGCAGGCAGAGCCCTATATGGACTCTGCTAGCCTCCTGGTCGTCAGTTTTTGGGACTTTGGGGGGGACTACAGGAGAACCAGATGGAGCTGGGATGTGAGGTAAGGATTACACTACACTACATGGTGGGGCCAGTAGTTGGGGGGGGGATTATAGTTTTAGGGGTGGACATGCCCTTTAAATAACAGCATGTACAGGGAAAGACCTGTCACTCAAACCAGGTATGCTAATTTATTATGTCCCTCCAGTGGATTTTTACTAGGATCTCCTAAAACATGTCATAACATTTATTAATACAACCCCAAATATGAGTGATTAATCATATTGGTCTCCTGTCTATCTAATGTCTAATCTATCTGTCTAATCTATCTGTCTCTAATCTATCTGTCTCTAATCTATCTGTCTCTAATCTATCTGTCTCTAATCTATCTGTCTCTAATCTATCTGTCTCTAATCTATATCTCTGTCTGACCTATCTATATATCGGTCTATCACTCTCTTTGTCTATTACCAGTATATCAATCAATATATCTGTCTGTCTATCTACAGAAGTGTGTCAGAGGAGGTCACTTACAGGGAAAAGTGTCTCACACAGCAGCAGCAGCAGCCCTTCCCCCACCCACTTTCAGGACCAAATACTAAGAAAGGGAGAGGTAGAAATTGTCTAACACCGCAGAAGCAGCCACACCCACTCTCAGCAGTGTCAGGAAGATATGTTAATGATCTGTATAGTGTCGGGCTGTATAGGCTCATTATTATGTAAATTAATGTATCCAGTATTGGCTGCATTACAAGTGGGCAGTGACTAAAGGTTCATACACACGTGCAATCGCAAGTCCCAACCCGCAACGCACGATGTGTATGAACCTTAAGGGAGGTGGGGGCCATTTAGGAGCAATTACTAAACATTGAAAATTCACTAACAAAGCAGGCACAGACACACATGTAAGTAACAATTTTAATACGCCAACATTGTACTTTCAGATTACACAAAGTTCAGTGAGTATAGTGACCTTTTAAGTTATAGGCTTGTTAAGTTACACTTCCTGGTCTGCCCTGTCAGTCCGAGTCTGTGACAGGGACAAGATGAGCTGTGTTAAAAGCCCCATCACCCAAAAATTAACATTTTCTAAAGCTAGTTACAACCATTCTATTACAATGGTAAAGTTAAATGTAAGCAAATTAATTGGATGTGCACTAGGCTTCTAATTTGTAGTGAAGTGAGCTATTCCCTAGCTAAGGAATGCGTGGAATCGTTATCGCGTTATCAGAAATTTAGGGATGAACATTACAGTGTTTTCAGGGTCATGTGATCAAATGAAATCCCAATTGTCACTTTCTGTATAACATAGGGCTGAGCCCCACACTATCATGCACAGCAGCACACGCAGGATTTTTGCAACACACTGCTGTGCGTAATACGCAGTGTGGACTGTGTGTGTCATTTCTATGTTATTGACACGCATGTGAACCAATAACGGCCAGGAGCGCAGCGCACAGTGGGATATGCCCAGTAGCATTGCATTGGCAATGCGAACCGAAAACGTGAAAGGATCGCAAATCGCACTCCGACACGCACTAATGGGACCTAGCACTAACTGCACACTGTGTCTCTTACAAAAGCACACACAATGTTTTAACCCCAACCCGACACAGATACATACACCTACTGATCTACTTATCCATTACTGTGGCAGCCATACTTAAAGGGTAACTAAAGTCAAAAAAACTAATATTGATCAATAATCAAAAAAAAAATTTTTTTTTTTAACCCCCAAGGGGCATAGGTACAAACAGCTACAGACCTACCCCTCCATTACTGTTGCAGCTATACAGATCTAAAAAAAACTAATTTTGACCAACCATCAAAAAAAGTTGTTTTTTTTAACTTCCAACCTGATCCAGGTACACACGCCTACTCACCTACCCTTCCATTTTCATGGCAGACATATTTAAAGGGTAACTATAGTCAAAAAAAACAAAATTTTGACCAATCATCAAAAAAGTGTTTTTTTAACCCTCAACCTGAGACAGGTACACACACCTACTCTTCCATTTCTGTGGCAGACATACTTGAAGGGTTACTATACTCAAAAACAAATTTTGATCAATAATCAAAGAGTTTGTTTTTTTAACTTCCAAACTGACACAGTTACATACACCAACTTAGCTACCCATTCATGTAGCAATCATATTTAAATGGTAAGTATAGTTTAAAAAAAAAAAACAAAACACATTTTGACCAATCATCAAAAAAGTTAGCCTTTTAGTCCCCAACCAGACACGAGTACACACACCAACTGACCTGCCTTAAATTCATTTGCCATATTTAAAGGGTAAGTAAAAAACAACAATGTCCTCCTCATTGGCATTATTGAGCTTTAAAATCTGCAGCACAAACACACAAATTCCCTTCCAAAATGCGGCCTTTCTAGCCAAATTCAAAGTTTATACTTAAACTTTCCCTTTCTGGTTTGTACTTGCTACCTTAACTTCAAGTGAAATTCCTATAGGCGACCAATGTTTTGTGGTTATGCACATACCCAATAATAATCAAACTTCCCCGAAGGGTGGGAGAGTTCTGAAAAGCGGGTCAGACCTTGAATTTCACTTGCCTATGTCTTGCCTGACCAGTAATACAGGAGAATTCTGTTAGTGCTAGTAGCAAGGCATTAGTATTTTTCCACCAACAGCTTGTTGAAAACAAGGGAAAAATACTTTTCAACTGCACATGTACTTTAACAAAAAATTTCATATGTAGATAAGGGCTATGTACTGGCAGACTTGCTACGGATTGTCAGCTCGAAAGACATCCCTGGCAGATAGAACAGAAGGCATGCATGGCTGACAAGGAGTGGATAATTTAGAACTAGCAGCCAGGTGATAGTGTAATTAATTGTTACTATTTGTAGTTTTGGCGTCAGTAGAATAGATATAAAAGGGGGCGAGGAATGGGGAGCCATTGGCAGACCTACTGAGTAGAAGGAGAAGCAGGATGCCCTCCCTCCGTCTTTTTTATAGCGGCGTTAGGCTAGCAGGTAAGGTAAAAACTCACCTCTTAAACAACCTCACGACATTCTTCAGGAATCGCCTTTCTTGTTCTATTTCACAAGGCGGAACCATCCATTGCAATTGTATGTTGGTCGCGAAAAGGAATGGGAAAGACAATTCCTGAAGAATTGTGGAATCGATCTGGAGGCAAGTTCAATGTATGGGCACCTTAAAGGGAAAATGTGGTCTCCAAACAAGTTTATTTTAAATGAAAGGCCACGTTTCTACCTTTAAAACGAGCCATCAACCACTTCTCTATGTGCTGCACAGCCCAAAATATAAAGAAATCCCTGTTCAAAGTTAGGGGGTGGGAGGTTCTGATTCTGCGGTCAGAAATACTACTTCCCCCTTTAATCTGCGGTTGGCACATGCTCAGTGCATGACTGAAGGGTAGGAGGGGGTGGGGTGAACAGCATAGCCCACAGCACTGCTTTTTTTTTTTTTTAATGCCTCCCACTTGCTGGCCCTTCCCACTTGTGGGCCCTGTGTCCCCTTTCATCATTCGGGCCTGTGAGTGGGAGGGGCCACAGGAGGCTGCAAGGGAAAGGCCCAAGGGGACTGCAAGGGGAGGGGCCACCAGACCCACGAGTAGACAGAGTCACAGAGCCGGTGAGTGGGAGGGCCCACGGGGCCAGCGAGGGGCCACAGGAGGCTGCAAGGGGAAGGCCCAAGGTGGCTGCAAGGGAAGAGGCCAGGATGGGTCTGCAAGGGGAGAGGCCACTGGACCCGTGAGTGGGAGGGGCCCACGAGTGGGAGGAGCCCCAAACCCCATGAGTGGAAGGGGCCACAGAAGGTAGCAAGGGAAAGGCTCAAGGGGGCTGCAAGGGGCCACGTGGCCCACAAGTTGAGGGACCACAGAGTGGGAGGGGCCACAGGAGGCTGCAAGGGGAGGGGCCATGGGGGCCCACGCGGAGGAGGAGACACAGTGAAGAGGGACTGTCACATGGTTTCAGAGCAGGAAGCGCAGGGGATCTGGTGATGCTGCTCCCATATCACACATATAAATGTTAATATCTTCAAAACTATGTAAAATAAATAATGAAAGTAAATTACAAAAATCCTTTAGGAAAGCAATTCCTGTTAATTTACCTAAAGTCATTTTTGGACCACAGTTACCCTGTGTACAACGTTCAACTGTTTTGTGTGTGTACTGTGAATTACAAATTGTCAGGGAGATTCAATAAAAGCTCTTATGGTTAAAAATGGTGCTAATTTTGCCCCAACTAATCAGAAGTTAGCTTTCAAATGTTAAATAACATCTGATTGGTTGGGGCAAAATTAGCACCATTTTTAACCATAAGAACTTCTATTGAATCTCCCTGACACATGGACCCCTTTTGATCCACTTGTAAATGGGGCTCCAATAAGGAGTTGGTAAAGTGTTTTAAAGTCCAGGTTCTTGCTGCCAACTCTCTTTTGGCAGCCAAAACCAAGCACTGTTTACATATATCAAGGAGAAGATTGGTCTGAAAACGGGAATTTGAACCAAAATTGATTTATGGCTTAATAAAGGGATTTTTAAATATTGGAAATACAGTAACGCATCTTCCCACAAGCCAGAATAGAAACAGAAAAGATATACAAGAGGGAAACTCTCAGTCTCTGCTCTGATAACGTGTATTTATTGCAAAACCACTTATACAAGGGTACGTGCTACTGTCACATTTCTACAGGGAAGTCTGTGTGAGAGTTTCCCTGTAAAATAGCTTCTCAGTCCGAGTCCTAACCTGAAGGGAGATGATTTACTAGGATTGAACGGATTCAACGTTGGGTGTTGATGGTACATACAGCAGTAGAGAGAGAAACCAGCCAACAAATGTATGAAACCTCCTTAACCTAGATTCTACCTTAAGGGATCCTTTAATTTCTACATTAAAGGGCAACCAAAGCCTCAGAACAATACTGAATCGGAAGGCAGAGGGATGTGTCCCCTTGGGTGCTATATAAATAAACAAATACATACATAAAAGCAGTAATCTGTGTTTTACCTCTTATTTGGATGTGGGTGATAGCAAAATGGCCTTTAGAACATAAAATGGCCTTATCTGTTGTATTCAATTAGATCAACTGGACTTGAAATGTAGTTCTTGAAGACGTTTCGCTAGTCATCCGACTGGCTTTCTCAATTCAGAATGACTTGTACAAGAATCTGTGGCATTATTTACCCTGGAAAATCCCAATTAGCATATCACAGCCAGGTGTTAAGGGTGTGATTAGATAGTGGCTAAGAGGTGTTATAGGAACGCCCAGAGTAAGGTGTTAAACAGCATTGTACATGGCAGACATTTGGTGTCGAACCCCCCACCTCTATTTAGGCTTGGTTTCTTTATTTTCACATAATGGCCTCCTTAACACCTCTCTTGAACCAGTCAGTTCCTTCGCCAGTATGTTAACATTACAATCTTCAAAGGTATGTCCTTTATCCTTAAGATGCAGATACACGGCTGAGTCCTGACCCGAGGAATTGGCTCTTCTGTGCTGGGCCATACGTTGATGCAGTTGCTGTTTGGTCTCCCCACATACAAATCAGAGCATTCTTCACTGCACTGCATATAGTAGTCGCTTTTCTTGTGTTTTGGTATTGGGTCTTTCGGATGTACCAATTGCTGCCTCAGTGTGTTGTTCGGTTTAAGGCAGACGGATACGATGTTTTTTGAAAATTCTTCTTAATTTCTCGGAGACCCCTGCTACATATGGGATGACCATGTTCTTCCTCCTGTCTTGCTTTTCCCCTTCACTGTTGGTATTCGTGTTCTTTTCTTTCCTTCTACTTCTTTTGACAAAGGCCCAGTCTGGATATCCACAAGTTTTAAGGGCTCCTCTGAGATGTTTCATTTCTTTAGCCTTCGCCTCTGTGCTAGTGGGGATGTTCTCGGCTCTGTGTTGCAGGGTTCTGAACCCCCAGCTTGTGATCTAAAGGGTGGTGGGAGTCAAACATCAAATACTGATCTGTGTGTGTTGGTTTTCTGTAAACCTCTACTTCCAGTTTACCATTTTCCTTAACTTCTACCAAGCAGTCCAAGAAAGCCAGTTTGTTGTTTTTGTACCTCTTCCCTTGTGAATTTAATGTTTTGGTCCACCGCATTAATGTGTTCTGTGAAAGCTTGTACTTCCTTCTGGTGGATTTTAACCCAGGTGTCATCCACATATCTGAACCAGTGGCTGGTGCTATGCCCTTAAAGGTATTAAGCGCCTGTTTTTCTACCTCCTCCATGTAAAGGTTGGCCACAATAGGTGAAACTGAGACCCATAGCACATCCATGTTTTTGCTTATAGAACTTATCCCTGTTATTTGAAATAGGTGGTATTCAGGCACAAGTCCAACAAGGAACACACCTGTTCTGGGTTGAGATCAGTTCTACTGGTAAAGTGCTGTCTTGGCCCAGCCGTTTTCTCACCATGTCAACACGCCTCCTTGGTGGGTATACAAGTGAAGAGAGATGTCACATCATAGACACCATAGTTTTCTTCTACATCGAGTACTATCCTTCAATCTTGTTGGTGAATCCTGAGAGTTCTGGATGTGATGCTTAGAACTTCCCACCAAAGGTCCTAAGATGTTAGCTAGATTTTTGCCACCTTGTATGTTACCGAGTTGATGCTGCTGACTATAGGTTTTAGTGGGGCCCCTTCCTTGTGTATCTTTGGGAGTCCATTATGCATGGATGTGCCTCACCAGGTAGAGCGATGATACATTGCTCGTTCAATGGCTTTATCCTTTTGAAGCTGTTGTAGTAAGTCTATGACTCTTTTCTTGTAACGGCTGGTGGGATCCCTTGTTAAAGCCTCATATGTGTTGTTATCGGCCAGGAGCATGGTCACCTTATCTGGTAGTCTGAGGTTTTGAGTACCACTGTGCATCTTCCTTTATCTGCCGGTAGAATGGTGATACTGGAATCTTTCTTGAGGGATGTTAAGGCTCTTCTTTCCTGTAGTCAGGTTAGATGAAGGAATTTTAGCACTGGCTAAGGCTGCATAGACCTTAGGCGAAGTTGTTCTGCCTCACTCTGTGATACCTTATTACTGTGGATAGAGGCTTCTGTGGCTGCTATAATATCCACCACAGGGATGGCTTAGGGGTGATGGCAAAATTCAAGCCCTTACCAAGGACTTCCATTTCTGGCTGGGTCGGTCCTGTTAGACAAGTTTCTCACCCATTCCTCCTTGTTTGATGAAGTGACACTCCCTCCTTTTGTATCCAAGGTAGTTGTTCTCCTTTGGGGCTGTTCTGGGATGACAGAATAGAGAACTTGTTCTGTTGCCTTGTTTTGCCCTTACAGTGCTGAGAAAGCTGTGCTTGTTTGGTGAACTCCATCACTCTTTCCCAGATGGACACAGGTAGCTGTGAGGCCAGGTTCTGTTCTAGTTGACTAATGTTTTGCATTAAAGCATCGCTGTAAAAATCACACCCTTAACACCTGGCTGTGATATGCTATGGGATTTTCCAGGGTACATAATTGCCACAGATTCTTGTACAAGTCATTCTGAATTGAGAAAGCCAGTCGGATGACTAGCGAACGTCTTCAGAACTACATTTCAAGTCCAGTTGATCTAATTGAATACAACAGATATACCATGACCTGGATGAATGAGAACCTTCACAAGCATAAAATGGCCTTGTGTTTAGTTTCCAGCATTATTTCAGTATTGCACAGTGGGTCATTGACAATTTTGTTCTTTGCACATGCCTAATCCTAAACTATTGCAGGAAATTTTTTCAGCAGGTCCCATCTACTAGCAGTCTCTAGCCAATCCAATTACATTCAAACAGGGGAACATGTGACTGAAGTCAGGAGGTGTGGACAGACAGTGCACATACCCAGTTATCTTATCGATTTCTTCAGGGGATTATTTTTACTTTGACACCATTTACTGTAGTGGTAATTTACAATGTATTGATGGTATTCTTGGGGTGGGGTGGGGGAGCTTCTATGAAGTATAAAAATGTTGGTTTTTACTCTTTAAGAATTAACATTGCTGCAATGAGTAAAGGGGAAAACCAGCCAACATGCAAATGAAACTCTTTAGCTTAGTTTCAACCTGTAGTTGTCCTTTAATTACTTCATTATGTAATTAGGGACCAAAATTCCTGTGAAATGCACCAATAAGTAAGCAAACACAAGCAAGGACTGTACAGTCAGGTAATTTAAGACAACTCCTTTAATCATTTGTTAAATCAAGTATTCGTATTTCCTGCAACCTACCGAGTCACAAAAGGGAGCTGGTTGAACAAGTTGTATTGCAGTCACAAAAAACCATTTCCAAACATCATTACAGGTCACATTAAAACTGAGCCAGGAGAGGAAACTGCAAATAAATTGCATGCTTCAACCGTAAAGCAAATTCAAATTACATTAGTAGCCCTTGTTTTAGGTACACATTTACAGAATAGAACACAAGTGGACTTAACAAAAATGATATAAACACACAAAACACAAGATGTATATTAGCAGTCTTTTCTTATATTCTACCGTTTAAAAAATACAGATTCATAAAACGCCTTCAGTACATTTATTTAACACTGTTACATATTTGTTTTTGTTGGAAATACCAAAGGAGAGACATGAGTGCACATCAACTTTGAAGTTTACAACAAGTATAGATAAGGGATATGTACTGGCAGACTTGCTGCTGATGAGTCTGTCAGCTGGAAAGACCAAGCACTAGAGTATTTGAAAGTCAGCAGATAAGGTCTCCTGTGGGAGTACAAAGGACACTCCCAGCTTACACCACTGAAGAAGGCAAACTGAACTTCCTTGAAATAAATTTCAAAACAAATTGCTTTGAGCAGAAAAGTTGCCTTATTTTGAGTTGAAATACAGCACATATTTGCATATTATCTGCTAACACATGAAGCAGAAATATCAACCAGCAAGTTACGGTAACAATGTAATTACAGGTAGCCTAGAGGTTAGGTAATGGTATCTTAGGCAATATAAACACCAACTATAATAGAAATAAAGAACACATGCAGACCATGTTGTGTTGTACACCAAAACAGGCAATACAGGTATATAGGTGAACTTTTCATGTGCATGCAGACGAACGGCCGTACCAGACTATATTCTTACATTTGTGGCTATACAGTTGGGAGTCATTGGTGATGTGACCTGGCAGACACCACAATATGTACCAGCCTTGTTTTATTTACCACTTGACAACCATTTATTGTACCAAAACAAATTATTGCAACAACAAAAACTGCCTGGCTATTCCTGGTTACACAGCAAACTTGTAGAAAAGATTAAAGATGGCCAAACACCTTGCCGATCTTTGATAAAACCCACCAGATCCAACGTAGCTGGCATTATATTGTTAGTGTAGGAGCCAAAATAACTGATGCAGACAAACTACCTTCATTGGCATTGTGGGAATAGTCTTCCCTTACTTAAAGTGGGGAGAGACGGTTATGAGCCTCCTGTGTATGACAAACAGACCAAGGTCGGTCAGGGTAGAATATGCAGTTGCCAGTGAATATTGCTGACCGATTGCAGCATATATGCAATGATAATATGGGGGGGCATTTATCCTGGATCAGTGTTGCTTACAAACTGCATATCCAAAGTTGTTAATTAACATTGCCCCCTCCAACTTAAACACAAGATTGTTTTTGTAAATATTGCTGAAATGCAATGATCCTCCAATATCTAGTAAATTAATGGCATCCAGGGATTTAAGTGGAACAGTCACTGCCAAACACCCTTATTAAATGCTGGCCCAGGAAGAGGACTTCTCAATAGCGGTCAATCATCATCATTAATGTACCAACACAAGTCTCCTTCCACCAGAGACACAAGACAAGTGGCTACTGTAGTATTTTACATGCCCATAGTGCAGGGGGGAACATGGGATGTTGAGGTAACTGGTAAACTACAGATTAAAATATCTGCTATAAAGCAATGTATTATTTTGGTTTTTGTTATAACTTTAACTACACTTCACTAATGTTCTCAATGCTAGCCTTTTTAAAAATGCTTTCCCTTTTTCTTCAGATGCCTTATCTACAAAGGGCCTCGGTTCTCCCATCCACAAGCATCCCCCTCTTTATCTTTAGGTACCCACTATTATCTCCTTCTTCTGTTATGTTATGGCTTCCAAAATTTCATTAAAGGGCATGTCCACCCCCAAAACTATAATCCCCCAACTACTGGCCCCATCATGTAGTGTAGTTTAATCCTTACCTCACATCCCAGCTCCATATGGTTCTCCTGTAGTCACCCCCCAAAGTCCCAAAAACTGCCCACCAGGAGGATAGCAGGACTCTGCCTCCTACCTGGCCTCCGGGAGAAGTTTGGCATGCATACTGCAGCCCTTCTCCCCCTCCCTCTCAGGATTCCCTCCCCCTAGCATATAGTAGTCCCCCTGTCCCCCCAGCCCCAACCGCTACATTTTTATTTTTAGAAAGTGCCCCGAACATTACTTACCTCCCCTCTTTCCTCCGCTGCACTGAATGACCGGCAGCCGCGTCCGTGATTGGCTGCCGCTCAGCCAATCACAGACGCGACTGCCGGTCCTGCCCCTCTGCTTGCATTTTCTCGCAAGCAGAGGGCCAGCAGCACAGCGGGGGAAAGAGGGGAGGTAAGTAGAGTTTGGGGCACTTTCTAAAAATAAAAACATAGCGGTTGGGGCTGGGGGGACAGGGGGAAAGCAAAATCGATTGGACAGCACCAGCTTACGATATAAAACAGTATCTTTTATTTGTATCCAAACATAGTTAAAAGCAAATACTTTCGTAGTTACATAGCTCTCATCGGCTACACTTACACACAGCAGGGCATGACGTTTCGGGTCACATGACCCTTTCTCAAAAGGAATACTATATAATAAAATAGTTTTAAGGGTGGACATACCCTTTAAAATTATATCTGTACATTTCTCCTTTTTAGCAAGTGTTTTTTTTTTTTACACAATAGCAAAAACAATAGCAACAAATGTCCAACTGCAGAAAAGGAGAACCAAATATTTATTCAATATACAGACATATTAAAGGGGAACTGTGGTCCAAAAAAAAGACTTCAGGTAAATTGATAAGAATTGCTCCCCTGAGAATTTTGCAATTTATTTCCATTGTTTATTTTGCATAGTTTTGAAGATATTTACATTTTGGTGTGTGATATGACAGCTGTATCACCAGGTCCCCTGCACTTCCTGCTCTGAAACTGTCAGTCAATCTGACCTGTGTCTCCTTCTCCCCTTTGCAGCCCCCCTGGTCCCTCCCACTCATGGACCCTATGGTCCCTCCAGTTGCAGGCCCCCGTGGCCCATTATCTTACAGCCCCATGTGGCCCCACCCACTCGTGGGTGCCTTGGCCCCACCACTCAAGTGAGAACTCTGCCTAAAAGGGCTGTTTTCACACAGTGAAAGAGAAGGGCTGTAGATTCCCTTACATTCTCTGTCAGGACTTCACACAGTAGAGAGGAGGAGGGACTTCCTGTCTCCCACACTGAGGGAGTCTGAGGCTGTGCTCGCCAGTGGCACTGTGCAGGAGAAGCCTTAGCAATGTCACGTCAGCCTCCCATCCATTAACTTTCTGGTCAGTCATTTCTTTATATCTTGGGCTGTGTTGGTTAATGGCTTGCTTTAAAGGTAGGAAACTTATTAAACTTAACTTGTTTGGAGACCACAGTTCCCCTTTAATAAGTTTAGCAGATAAATAAAAAATGTTGAAACTTTGACCCAAAAGTGTGTATCAGTTGGGATGCAACCACATTCCAATATCAAGCCTCATATTAGAAGTGATTTTAACCCAAATTAAATAGCTATCACTAGCTCATGTGCATGAGCCATTGAAATTAGGGCTGATTTTTGTTTACCTAAGATTAGACAATATTTTATCACAAAGGAAAGCAAGCAAAGGTTAAACCTCAAAAAAAAAAGTAAAAAAAAAAAAAAAAAAAAAAAAAAAAAAAAAAGGAGGATGTTTGCCAACCGACAGCCTGCAACTACCGGTAATCACTATCTGGGCAAAGGTACAAACACCTTGATAAACTCTGTTTTCTGCAGCAACATCATAAAACCACACAATTTTAAACAGTGCAATAGAACAGGCTATTTATGGCGCATACTTTCAAAAAAAATAAAAAATAACTGGATTATGTCACTGTGAAAACAAAAGATGTTACCTTCTGTATAATATGCTGTAGAATGATAGAACATTTTGAAATCTAAAATAGAACATTGGGAGTACGTTAACTAGATAAATAATTCATTAATTAAAGGACAAATAACCCCCAGTTATTCAGTTACACCAACATATCAGTTACCCCCACCCATTGCTTTCAAAAATATACAAAGAGATAAACCTGCTGTGTGCTGTAGTGTGTTTACATCTGGTATGTGTCTGAACTCAGACATACCTATTTTGTCATATCCTCCCCCTTGCCTACTCAATTATGGTGCCATAGAAACTTCAGCCGATGCATATTTATGATTCCAGACCCAAATTCCTATAGATCACTAATAATTGTATTTTTACATAAAGAACCCTGTGTGGTTAAGGACGATTTTCAGTAAATCTGACTAACTACATGAAGTAAATCTATATTTCCATTTCTTTACATTACCAATCCTAAAACTGCAGAAAGCATTGGGTTGAAAGGCAAAATAAAGGGTGCAAAAGAAAATACAAAATCAGGCTGAACAAAGGAATAATTTAAAAGCTCTCTCTATTGTGTTTAACCCGCAAGATTTGAAGTAAAATAAAAAGCATAAAAACCAACATTTCATACGAATGGGCAAATCATTGGTTTGCTGTAACTCGGTTTAAACCGAGCAATATAACTGTACTAAGTAGCAGAGTAGGTAGTTAAAACCACCATTATTATGTTGAATGGAACATAGTAACCCCTCTTAGAGAACATGATTGTAATAGAGAGAACTCATACACAATATTTAGTTTATTGTTTGCATAAAGACCTGGTGTTGCACATGCTGGAAAAAACTTTAAATGAAGTTACAATAAAATAATAAATGAGCTAATTCAGTCACCTGAGCACTTGATGTGACCCTATTGTTTCATAGGACCCTGTGTTGCTAAACTTCCCTCCCCCCACTACCAACATACACCAGGCAAATCTTATACTAATTGGATTAACCCTTAAGCCTCTTATTAAAGGGGAAGCACATGGCTGGGACAGCACAGGGGGTGAAGGCAACCTTTGTACTGGATCCAACCATAGCTAGTATGGCAACCCTTTATAGTTTTCCATGTACAAACCCCCAGAACTGGGGCTCTTACATCATCTCATAGTATAGCTTTAATTTTACTACAACTACCAGCAACCCCTACAGGCACTTTTAGAGTAAAACAACAATCTGGTCCTATAATATTCACCCTACTACATCTCCCAGCATCCCTTGCAGAATTACAAGTTACAGCGACTGTGCTGAACTTCTTTAGACAGTGTCATGGACCACTCACACTAGGGTCCCTGTAAACACTTCACTACATTTCCCAGCATCCTCTGCAGAATTACAAGTTACAGAGACTGTGCTTAACTTCTTTAGACAGTGTCATGGACCAGTCACACTAGGGTCCCTGTAAACACTTCACTACATCTCCCAGCATTCTTTGCGGACCCAACCCAAAGAACTACTAGTTACCGAGATGCTGCAGAACCTCTTTCCATATACTGTGGTGCCTGCATCGCCTTATACTACAAGTAACAGAATCCCCTGAGGAATTAACATAAACAACTACTAGTTACTGAGATGCTGCAGAACCTCTTCAATAACAGACAGGGATAAGAGGAATATTGGGTCCTCACTCTCCAGATGTGGTTAAACTACAACGTCCCCCTATCCACACCCCCACAACAAGGGAATGTCGATAGTTGTAGTTCAATCCCCCCCACTAACCCACCTGTTACCCGGCAGCCTCTAACTTACCCACACACAGCGCAAGCAGCACACAAGGGAAGGGTCCCATAGCGAACTACTAGGATACTCCGTCCGGATGGTTGGTGTATAGTGAGGGGGGTTAGAACCGTATGTCCCGGTGAAGATGAAGAAGGAACCAGGTACCGTCCAAAGTCCGATAGGGAACGACCCACAGAGCTCCGCTATCTGTCCGCCTCGCTCTCTCCTAACACACTGATTCCTAGCTCCGCCCCCTGAGCGGCAGGTGAATCGTGATGTCATATCCGGAAGGACAACGCCCACTGGTGGGATTCTATTCATATCATGGGGGGGATTGGCCAATGGTCAGGCTCCTCCCCATCACCTGCCAGGCCCCGCCCCCTCACCCTGTAGGGAACTCTTTGTAGGTGTAAGGTGATGTTTATCTTTATAGTGACAGGTCGGCTGATAACAGAATAACAGGTAATGCAAGGCAATGATTATTGGTGGGATTTCTATGTGTCTTTAGTGGGAAATATTCCAGGTTTAGCTAAATTTAGAGATGTCCAACTTGTGGCCCTCCAGATGTGCATGCTGGGAGTTGTAGTTTTCAAAACTTTTGAAAGTGCCACCAGTTTAATATTCCTGCTTTAGTTGTTTGAAAACTACAACTCCCAGCATTCCATAACTGGCAATGCGACATGTTAAACATCTCTTCCTAAAACCTCTAACACATCAAATTTCCATGGAGCGTGCTGCGTTCCATGTATTGACCCCCTGTCTAATATTTCAAATCGTCGTGTATTGACCCCCTGTCCAATATTCCGAATTGCCCGTGTATTGACCCCCTGTCCAATATTCCAGATTGCCTGTGTATTGACCCCCTGTCTAATATTCCAAATCACCCGCATATTGACCCCCTGTCCAATATTCCAAATCGCCCGTGTATTGACCCCCTGTCTAATATTCCAAATCGCCCGCATATTGACCCCCTGTCCAATATTCCGAATCACCCGTGTATTGACCCCCTGTCTGATATTCCAAATTGCCCGTGTATTGACCCCCTGTCTAATATTTCAAATCGCCGTGTATTGAGCCCTGTCCAATATTCCGAATTGCCCGTGTATTGACCCCCTGACCAATATTCCAGATCGCCTGTGTATTGACCCCCTGTCTAATATTCCAAATCGCCCGCATATTGACCCCCTGTCCAATATTCCGAATCACCCGTGTATTGACCCCGTCTAATATTCCAAATTGCCCGTGTATTGACCCCCTGTCTTAATATTCTGAATCACCCGTGTATTGACCCCGTCTAATATTCCAAATTGCCCGTGTATTGACCCTCTGTCTAATATTTTGAATCGCCCATGTTTTATTGGTGGGATTTCTATGTGTCTTTAGTGGGAAATATTCCAGGTTTAGCTAAATTTAGAGATGTCCAACTTGTGGCCCTCCAGATGTGCATGCTGGGAGTTGTAGTTTTCAAACTTTTGAAAGTGCCACCAATTTAACATTCCTGCTCTAGTTGTTTGAAAACTACAACTCCCAGCATTCCATAACTGGCAATGCGACATGTCGCCCGTGTATTAACCCCCTATCCAATATTCCGAATCACCCGTGTATTGACCCCCTGTCTAATATTCTGAATCACCCGTGTATTGACCCTCTGTCTAATATTCCAAATCGCCCGTGTATTGACCCCCTATCCAATATTCCAAATCACCCGTGTATTGACCCCTTGTCTAATATTTAGAATCCCCCGTGTATTGACCCCCTGTCTAATATTTCTAATCGCCCGTGTATTGACCCCCTGTCTAATATTCCAAATCAGCTGTGTATTGACCCCCTGTCTAATATTTCTTATCGCCCTTGTATTGACCCCCTGTCCAATATTCCGAATCGCCCGTGTATTGACCCCCTGTCTAATATTCCGAATCGCCCTTGTATTGACTCCCTATCTAATATTCCGAATTGCCTATTTATTGAACCCCCGTCTAATATTCCAAATTGCCCGTGTATTGACCCCGTCTAATATTCCGAATCGCCTGTGTATTGACCCCCTGTCTAATATTTCTAATCGCCCATGTATTGACCCCCTGTCTTATATTCCGAATCGCCCGTGTATTGACCCCGTCTAATATTCAGAATCGCCCGTGTATTGTCCCCCTGTCTAATATTCAGAATCGCCCGTGTATTGACCCCTTGTCTAATATGTAGAATCGGACGTGCGTTGACCCCTTGTCTAATATTCTGAATCGCCTGTGTATTGACCCCCTGTCTAATATTTCTAATCGGCCGTGTATTGACCCCCTGTCTAATATTCTGAATCACCCATGTATTGACCCCCTGTCTAACATTTCTAATCGGCCTTGTATTGAACCCCCGTCTAATATTCCGAATCGCCCGTGTATTGACCCCCTGTCTAATATTCTGAATCGCCCGTGTATTGACCCCCTGTCTAATATTTCGAATCACACGTTTATTGACCCCCTGTCTAATATTCCGAATCGCCTATTTATTGACCCCCGTCTAATATTCCAAATCGCCCGTGTATTGACCCCCTGTCTAATATTTTTAATCGCCCGTGTATTGACCCCGTCTAATATTTTGAATCGGCCGTGCATTGACCCCCTGCCTAATATTTCGAATCGCCCGTGTATTGACCCCCTGTCTAATATTTCTAATCGCCTGTGTATTGACCCCCTGTCTAATATTTTGAATTGCCCATGTATTGACCCCCTGTCTAATATTACGAATCGCCGTGTATTGACCCCCTGTCTAATAATCCGAAAACACCTGTGTATTGACCCCCTGTCTAATATTTCGAATTGCCCGTGTATTGACCCCCTGTCTAATATTTCGAATCGCCTGTGTATTGACCCCCGTCTAATATTTCGAATCGCCCGTTCATCACATCCTTACTCATAGGCTGGTTGGTGTTATGCAGTTTGCATTACACATTTATACCATTTGGAAGGTAATGAAGCTGCAGTGAAGATGCCAGTGGCCACTGGCCATTTGTCATAAAGCAGAGTAAATGGAAACTAGCTGGAAAAGAAGAGTTTGATTGGCTTTTTCTAACGGAATTGGTTTTCAAGCGTTTCATTTAACGAAATGTCATTTTGAACTATACTTATCTGTTGTTTTTTTTCTTTTCCATTTCAAGTCCTAGCAAACTGAAATTTCTAACAAAAAGAAGCCTGTTCATTATTATTATTTTTTAATTCTTCCTTCCACTGTTTACCATCCAGTCGCTCCCTATATCTAGTGCAAACAGATTGCTCTGCAGACTGTTACCTAGCACAGCAACTTTACAGCAATTTAAACAACAAACTTGGACCTTCTGAACAAACTGTTATCTGGAAAATTTGCAAATGAACTAAGATAAACTCATCAGCATCATATGTAAACTAATTTTGCAAGTGCTACTATACTGTTCTCACCCTTTCCAATAAAAATACCCAGGGTGAGGACCTAAACCTCTAGAGTCTCGTACACACGTCAGATCATTTTCGTACGAACGTACCGCAACCGTCTCGTTATACACTAGTTCTGCCAACGACACCTGTACATACATCAGTGATAGTGGATAGATAATGTTCGTTTGTAAAGGTGTTACGTGACGTACGTTTTAAGTGACGTTCAGAATATCGCGTGATCTCGAAATGTTGCACATGTGTATTTCATTCAATCTTCCATTACACTCTACCGATAATCTACCGACTATGTACAAACAAACGACAATCGGCAGAACGAATCCGCCAGGCTGATCACCAGATAGGTGAGAATAGTCGTGGATCGTTGGTCTTAGAAGATCGTTAAAGCTTCATTTTTGCATGAATGTCGCACAATAGGTCGTTCGTCGGGAAAATTGTGCAAAAATTATCTGACGTGTGTACGAGGCTTTAGTCCTCTTTCCTGGGCTTACCTTAGATCACCTGCAAACTAATTCCAATTGCTGGTCCAGTTTGACTCTCCTCCCATTTGTGTTTGGGCCTAACCAATCAGAAGACAAGGTTTGCAAGAAGCGCATGCTCCAATGGCATTAAGTGTTAGATTGGAAGTTAGCAAAGGAAAGCCCATTTGGGAGAACCTAGCAACTAAACCGCTAGGGTACTTTTGTTGGAAGGGGAATGGTGGTAGCAGTATTGCATAGAAAATAATTATGATCTATCCTTAGCTAAGGCCTGTACACATGTAAAATTTTCCTTGTGTATCTATGGGTGCTCGGCCGGCAGTCGTTTGTTGATCCAGCAGGACAGAAGTTGTTTCACCTTCTGTTTTCAAGTGCAATCGGACGTATAGTTACATTCTGGTTGTCACCTTTACCCTATAAAACTGGACTATAAAATTATCAAAATGACATTAAATGGAAGGTTTTGAATGATTCTCATCTTAATAATGCAGATGTTCTGGTTTTCTGGTAAATACTGTTAAACTTGATGCTCATTTAATTTTCTTTCCCTGTAAAAAATATTGAGTGACACAGAAACTTACCTCCCAAGGTTGTTTCATAGCCATAAGCACTGCATTCACATAAACAAGAACCATCTGGGTCCAAGATGCCACAAGAAGTTTTGCAAAATCATTTTCAGTTTGGGGCTATATTGTGTTTTGTAGCTTGGCATAATGTTATTTCCTTTCAGGGGATATGTAAAATAGGACAAAGCACTAGAGATCTCCAGAGTTCTGTAAATCATTACAAAACAGTAGCAGGAATGTTCTGAAACATCCACTATAATAATCTTCTCCACACTGAAAAGCCTGTTCGCTTCTTATAATAAGCAAAATCTACTTTCACCCCTGGCTATAACTAAAGGAATTTCTAAAGAGCAAACATTTCATGACATACTGCTTTACCAAAGTGTAATTTTTCATACTGTATTTCTCCCCAAATGTTCCTTTTCTGCTGACAGTAATATTAATACTGATGTGTTGTTGTTTTTTTTGCAGTAACAATGACAAATGATCACATGCAGACAAACTCTTACAAATCTATTTAAACAATGTGTGGGTGTGATCAGGAATGAAAGACAAAACATTATATTTAATGAAAGGTTACTGTTACACATAATGTGTAAGTAATTATTTATGTAGCTAAAGGCGTTCTTTGGAATGTAATTTCCTGGGGTATATTGAAAACTACTGGAAGCAAGCAAATGTAGCTAACTGCTGTCTCGGTAAACTTTCCTTTTATTGTTTGTAATATAAAGTAAATATAATTTGGTGAATGTAAATTTTAAATTTAGTATATATAAACTCATCACAAGCTCATCAATATATAAACTCATCATTTACCATTTTCTATTCGTACTAATTCACTGGCTTAGGAAAGGGAGGGCACAGGAAGGTGGAAAGTTGTACAGTGAGCCTAGTGGAATTTCAAGACTAATGAAAAAGCTCAGAGATATATAAATTTAAAGAACGATTTGAACGCTTTATTTAAAGTCATGTCTACCCTTAAGATAAAAAAATGATGACTTCTGACTCCTACTTGTATTACTAACAAGATATTTGAGGATAATTATTGTCCCCATTCTGGCAAAGTAAGCTGGCCCCTCCCTCCATGCAGTCAATCAAGGCTGTGACTGCTGACATCAAGTCCAGTGATTGACTGCTGTTTCCCCTGCTGCCTCTTCTGCACATGCTCAAGCTTCTAAAAATCTTATTGAGCAGAGGGAGGAGGCAGATACCTTTGCCAGAAAGGAAGATGACATCATTACATCTTTAGTTACAAATGCATGTAATAAACTGCTAAAAATAGCAGATAACTTTTTGTTTTGAGGGTGAACTTGTTAGAATATGTACTTAAGAAGCATATTAAACAATGTTTTTAAGTTGTATTACAGTGTAAGAGGTGAATACTTAATGAAGGGGGGGTCAGCAGGGAATTATGATATTAACAGTGATAACAAATTGAGGGTCGCACTCCAGGTAGAAGATAATCAATTTATTAGTGAGCACACATCAACTCACAACGTTTCAGGGGATTAACTGTGCCCCCTTCCACAGGTGATGTTATCATACCAATCTGTCAAAAATAAACAAGGGAAATTTTTCATCTGAAATTACTGTTACCGACGCCCATGCGGAACGTTCGTCGGCCTCAGAAACTATTGTTTCGAGAATGTGTACCCATCTTTACCGTGTCTGTGCAAGATAAAGTCATTTCAGACCTGCTACACACAAGATGACCAGTGTGATATTTCACGGCTGTTGGTCCAAACGGCCGTGATTTACCAACAGACCCAATACGTCCAAAATCGTACAAACAGGCGATCGAGCTTGGTCACGGCCGTCCGTCCCTCACCATCAGGTTTTCGATCCACGGCATTATCGGTCGGTCAGTCGGCCTGTAATATCTGCTGGTGTGTACCCAGTAATATCTGCTGGTGAGTATTACGATCGTAATTACGATCTTAAACCAAACGATACTTTGATAGACAGATGTACAATTTTAATTGTACTAAGATGTACCATAAATATTGTTCGACATTCAATTTGTTTTGTGATTAATGTCGAATTTCGTTTATTGTGTGGTTACATTACATTCACATTTAATCGGAACTTCAGGAAACACTACAATCATTTTACCAATCGACTTAAAAAACCAACTTTCCCGATCATAATTACGATCAATATTACGATCTAATGTCGCATGACGGGAAAATGTAAAATTTTTCAGCCAATCGATGAAATGTCAGATTGTATGTCAAATTGTACATAAAATTGGCCTAATGTACTGTATGGCTACCTTTACACTAAATAGAGTTACAAAGACTTTTTTTATAACATAGCCAATTAGCCACGGTTAAAGTCATGTGTATACCTAGTTTAACACTTGAACGTGATCAGTCCTGTTGATAGTTATCGGATCAGTCCTGCCGGGCATGCACTTTGCCTTTGTGATAACAGCTTAATTTATGCATTTTCTGGGGTCATTATAAATGTTACAATAAATGTTCTTGTCTTGCATTACCCACTATAAAATTTGATCAATATTGAATGTATAATCGAATGAACATGAAGCATTCAGGATGGAAAATTTCAGTCGACTGCACAAGGATTTTGATTCATTTACACTGCACCCTTTTCTGTGTATGATAATGGGGAAGATTTACCCGGAGCGATAACAGCTCCCGTTGCAAATTTAAAATTGGGATTGAGAATGTGGATAAATTCCTTTTTTTGGATTCTGCTATTAGCTGGTGCAAAAAAGTTGCGCTAAATCTAGTGCAAACCAAACTAGAGAGGGAAAGTTTAAGTATAAATTGTATTGAAAGGCTGCATTTTGGAAGGAAATTTGTGTGTCGTGCTGCAAATTTTAAAACTCAATGGCAATGGTGCTGCAGTTTTTTTCTTTTTTAGTTAGCCTCTATAGCACTCTATAACTATATTATGTTTGGAGTGCGACCCTCGTTTGTATCCTACCGTCTGATTGTGATGTTCCTAAGGGCTAGGCCACACTGCTGCGGTTTTTTTTGCGATTGCGTTTGCGCTTGCGTTTTTAAAAAATAATTGAAAATGCGGCAACGCAAAAAAACGCGCGTTTTTTGGTGCAATTGCGTTTTGCGTTCTGCATTTTTAATCGCAATCGCATGCGATTTCCTATACTTATTGAAGAAATCGCAAGCGCAAACGCAACAAAATCGCACATGAAATCACATGCGTTTGCGTTGCAGTGTGGCCGTGCCCTAATGGAGGGAATTTGAAGTCTCTGTACCCTTCAGCTGGTATAGAGTGCACTCTAGGTTTGTTGTCCAGTAGGTGTGTGTACCTGTGTCAGGTTGAAGGGGTAAAATAGTATCTTTTTTGATGATTGGTTAAAATTAGTTTTTTGATGATACTTACTATACGTGCCACATGAATAAATGGTTATGGGGGTTATTCAATAAAAGTTCTTATCGTTTAAAACGGTGCTAATTTTGCCCCAACCAATCAGATGTTAGCTTTCAAAGTTCTGATTGGTTGGGGCAAAATTAGCACCATTTTAAACGATAAGAACTTTTATTGAATCTCCCTGTATGTCCGTTAGTGTGTGTGCCTGTGTCAGGTTGGGAGGTAAACAACTATTTTCTTTGATAATTGGTTAAAATGTGTATTTTGACTGCAGTAACCTTTTAAATATGGCTGTTATGGGAATGGAGGGGTAGGTCAGTTGGTGTGTCTACCTGTGTCAGGTTGCGCGGTAAAACAATTAACTTTTTTGATGATAGGTCAAAAAAAAATTTTGGGGCTATAGTTACCCTTTAAGTATGGCTGCCATGGGAATGGAAGGGTAGATTAGTAAGTGTGTGTACCTGTGTCAGGTCAGGGGGTATGTGCTTTTATGTTTATGACGATAAAACAAACTTTTTGATGATTGATCAAAATACATTTTTGAATAGTTACCCTTTAAATATGGCTGCCATGGGAATGGAAGGGTAGGTCAGTAGGTGTGTGTACCTCTGTCTGTGTGGGAGTTGGGGTACCAGTGTTTGCATTTATGACCATGAAACTGTTTTGATCATATGAACCCGCAACATAAAATTTTCCACATTTGAGGATTGTTTCCATTATAGTTAAAGGGGAAAAAATTCTCGAAATTCGCCGATAGCGTGGTAACGCTTCTGCAGATTCCTTAGCTCCTATGTGTCCCGCATGCCTGTACCGAATTTTCTATCTATAACTTAAAAACTGTGGGAGGAGAGGCAGTCCAAAAAAGTGGAAGATTTAAACGTAAGAAGAAGAAATAGAAAGAACAGCAATTTGTCTCTTCAAGCCAAATTAATAATTAATTCCTTGCACTAGCTGCTTGGGTGTCATTTGCGATACACACACAGCCGGCACAATGAAGGTCAGGATAATAGATGTTGAATCGGTTAGTGTGACTTTAAAGGGTATCCTGAGAAATCATTTAAAATCAAAGGATTTACTGGGAAAGTACTGTCACTCCAGAAGCAGAAATTATAATATGTGCCATCCCTGACCCCTAACTAGCTGCCTGCCGGCACACTTTCTGAAACAATTAAGAGCATTAGCAGAGAAAAGAAGGAAGGGGGGAGGGAGGGAGGGAGGGGAAGATGCGTAAGCAGAGCAGTGTCTATGGTGAGGCTGTGCAGGGCTTATAAGTGTTGCAGACACTACAAGAAGGCAGTGAGTAAAGCTAGGTACACACAGTAACGATTTCTGAAAGATGACAGACAGGATCTGCAAGATCCTGTCTGCCATCTTTCAAAGATCTGCCGGGACGTGTGGTTTTTCCATCGCCGCGCAGACTCCCTATAGGAGTCTAGCGCGGCCGATGGAATTTTTCGGCCTTTCCCGAACGAGCGTACGGCCGACCCGATCGTTCGCGGGCCGCGCGCTCGTTCGGGAAACGAACGTACACACCAGTAACGATAAAGCCCCGATACCGTCGGATCCGACGGTATCGGGGCTTTATCGTTACTGTGTGTACCCAGCTTAGGGAGGGTGGGGGGAATTAGGAGCACTCACTAAACATTGATAATTTAATAACAAAGCAAGCACAGATAAATATGTGTGTACCACCATTTTACTTGTTTCAAATTGTAGTTTCAGAAAATGTAAAGTTGCTTGAGTGAGTATAGTGACCCTTTAACCCAGTAAAAGAATGATGTAGCTTTGAGTAAATGAGGGCCAATGTGCCCCCTACAGTGCAATGTAACAATATTAAAGGGAAGGTTCAGTGGAAATTATTAGTTTATATAAAGCAGAGGGACGAACTGCAGAATAGCAGGAGGAGCACATGACAGGGGGTAGGACGGAAGCAGAAGGGGGGGGGGGGGGGGGAGGAGAAAGGGAAGTAGAAGATAGCAGGGACAGGCAGGAAGTGAAGTGAAAAGGGGGTGGAGCTAAACAGGCAGGCGCCAATTTGGTAAGGGAGAGAAGAGTTGAGACGCACGCCAACCATGTCCTCATCCATCTTGGATCAACTTCTGGCTAGAATCCGGGAACGGGCCATAGAAGGGGGAGAAGCATGGGTGCGGGAGCAGCTGGACCTCGCAGAGCTCGGAAAAGAGGCATCATATAGGAACCCAGCAAGGCTTGGCACCCACCCACTTCGGGCTAGCGTCAGGGTCTCCAATGGCTAGCGGGGGGGCTGCCTCAGGGGCAGGCCAACCCCCATTTCAGATCAGTGACTTACATTTGAGGGTATCCCAGCAGCTATCCCAACCCAGTGCCATACAAGTGGAGCCAAGGGAGCAGGTGCAGCAAGGACAGACTGCTGGGGGTGCTCCCGCACCGCCCATGGTAGCCCCATCCGCGGGAGGATGGGTCAGTGGGGTATCGGTGCTACTCCTGCCACAACAGGGAGCAAGAGTCGGTGGGGCTGGCGGGCCATACCACCCCGCAGTTCCTGCACCTCCCCAGCCCTTGATTTTGTCCCAGCAGGTCACTCAGGAGGTGCAACCAACAAATCGTCCAGATCAGATGGGGATGCTGGTTCCGCAGCAGGTACAGCCAGGTGAGATGCTCAGGGAACGTGGGAGGTTTGATCAGTTGGGGGGAGGGACTGGTCTGAGAGACCCGGGGGTTAATTCCTTTATGTTGGGGCTTAAAGAATTCATGGGACAGTGGGAAAGGGGTTTAGGTGTAAGGGGCCCAACTCAAGCCTGGCGGCATAGCCCATTAGCAAGTGGGATATCTGAATCAAGTTATGGGGGGACAGCATTACAGTCACAAGACGGTTTAATGATTAGGGGGGAGGGAAGTGGTAATGTGTTAGCACAAGGTAACATACTGGGTAACACAAGGGGGAGTGATGGCGGGGGGAGCGTCCGTTTTCATTAATATCGGATTCTGCTGTTGGTAGCACCTGCGTATGTTTTGAGGGCCCTTTGGGCGCCCATTTGAAACAAGAAGTCAGGGAACAAATTTGGAACAAGGAATATGTAGACATATTTACCCTGTTGCCACTTGAGCGCTTCAATTGATAGTGGGAAAAAGAAAGAGCACAGAAAGTGGAAGATGAAGAACGCGCAGGTTTAGGTTAATTCCAAGGTCGTTTAATAATTGGCTTCAGGCATTTTCAATACTGGCAAGTGTAATTGGAGAGCGCCATCCGGAGCATGTTCAAGCTTGTTCTGCTACCAAGACAGCATAAATAAGCCTATAGGGTCTATGGGGGCTTTGCGTGGCTGCTTTACGACGAGCAGTTCTGGCAAGAGAATGGCAGTTTCATTCACTGCGATGGGACCACAGGGACATAGGGCTGTGGATGAAAACCATGACAGCAAACAAGAGTATGGGAATCCATAGTCGCCCTTTCCATACTTGCCCGGCGGGGGTACAGGAGCCAGCTCGTCGGGCGCAGTCACGACAAAAAAAAGATTATGCTGGGCGTTTAACGAGGCCCATGCCGTTGGGGGCATCATGCCGTTTCAGACATGATTGCTCTGCGTGCGGGGGGGGGGGGGGGGGAATCACTCGGCACTTAGATGTTTTAGACGGCAAAAAGGGGGAGTGGGCCCCTATCGCTTTGACCCCAATTCAAAAGGGAAGAGCCCGTGAGCCTCACAGGGAGCTCCCCTGGTTAAGTAAATACCCAGATAGAAGAGCGGCCCTATTTCTTGAAAAGGTTTTCAAGAGGGCTTTAGAATATCTGGGGAACAACGGGAGGGTGCGTTTGCGTATATCACCTTTGGGTTTGGTGCCTAAGCAAGAGATGGGTAAATACAGACTTATTCACCACTTGTCTCATCCGGAAGGGTCATCAGTAAATGATGGTATTGAGGAGGCATTGTCCACAGTGTCTTATGCATCATTTGATCAGCAGTCACGATGGTTAGGAGGCAGGGAAAGGGGGCACCATGGCAAAGGCAGACATTAGGCAGCATTCCGTCTACTCCCAGTTCACCCTGAGAGCATGCATTTGTTGGGCTTGCAGTGGACGGGGATACATTTGTAGACAGATGCCTCCCCATGGCTGCTCCCTTTCCTTGTGCCTATTTTGAAACATTTGCGACCTTCCTAGAATGGGCATGGAGGGAAGAGGCGGGAACCAAAACGATCATCCACTACTTGGATGATTTTTTCTGGACAGGGGCAGCAGAATCGCCCAGTTGTTGGGTAATAAAATAAACATTACAGCGACTTTTCCAGCGTTTTGGAGTTCCATTAGCGGAAGACAAGTCAGAAGGAACACGGATGTATTTTGCTTCTTGGGAATCGAAATCGATTCCCAAGGAATGGTTGTGCAGGCTACCTAGGGATAAGATAAAGGATTTACTGACACTAAGTAGTCAGGCTAGTTAGCTAGGAAGTTGACGTTACGGCAATCCAATCACTGTTGGGCAAACTGAATTTGCCTGTCGGATTTTCTGCAGGAGATTGGCGTGGTCATGAGAGGTGCGGTAAAACCACATCATTTCGTCCGAATAACTAGGCGGTGAGGGCAGACTTGGGTTTTGGAGACATTTTTGACGGATTTTAATGGCAAATCGGTCTGGCTATCGGAGTCGAACAAGGAGTTAAATCTTTTCACGGACGCGGCAGGAGCAGTGGGGTTCGGAGCATATTTTCAAGGGAATGGTGTGCTGGTAGGTGGCGGATGAATGGTTTCAGAAGGGCTTAAATATGAACATAGCATGTCTGGAGTTGTTTCCGGTGGTGGTAGCAGTGGAGCTGTGGGGGTCGCTACTGGCCAACAAGAAGGTTAATTTGCACTCTGACAATATGACTGTGGTTGGCGCAGTAAACAGCTGCTCGGCCTCCTCCCCGCCGGTCATAGCTCTTTTGAGATGCTTAGTTTTAAGTTGTTTGAGGAACAATATTTGGTTACGGGCGGTACACGTGGCGGGGGTTTCCAACGGTTTAGCGGATTCCCTTTCTTGTTTACAGTTGGAACGCTTCAGGGAACTGGCACCAGAAGCAGAGAGGGATCCCTACCCATGTCCAGAACACCTGTGGAGAATTTGTGTGGAAGAGTAGCAAGATGGGTGCAGGGTTCCCTCGCTAAGTCTACGTGGGATGCTTACGGTCGAATATGGTGGCAGTGGGAGGAGATACAAGCTGAGATAGGTGGGGCATCGGATGATGAGGCAAGGGAACATCTGGTATTAATGTTCCTTGCGACATTGGTCGATAAGGGGCTGTCGGGGTCAGCGTTAGGAAAAACCCTAGCTGGCTTATCTTTCTTGTTCAAACTACAGAGGGTAAAAGATGTTACCAAGACCTTTTTAGTACGGCAGGTGTACAAAGGAATGAGGAGGGATAGGGGGTCAGGGGACACGCGCAGGCCGGTGACCTTTCCATTGCTACATGGCATTTTCGGAAAATTGCACAACATAGGTGACTCGAAGTATGAGATAGTGCTAAGGGTGGGAGAGTTAGTGAGCAGAGCTACCAAAATACAAGGGGGGCTACAGGAAAAGCACGTTAAATTGGCAGAGGGCTCCCTATCAGTTACTATATTTCATTCCAAAACAGATAAGAAAAACAAGGGGTTACATGTTTTCCTACACAAGGTACAAGGGTCAGTAACTTGTCCGCTGGCATGTTATGCAGAGTACATGGCGGTTAGGCCTGAAGGGGGGGAATCGTTGCTGGTGCACCAGGACGGCAAGGCATTGTCCGTTTATCAGTTTGTGACGGTTTTCCGGAAATGCCTGGAAGGAATGGGTTTGGCAGCAAAGGAGTTTGGTGCACACTCATTTCGAATTGGAGCAGCAACGGAGGCAGCGAGGTGGGGGCTTACCGACAGTGCTATTAAGCGTCTAGGAAGATGGGAGTCGAATCGTTTCCGGTCTTATGTTAGGCCACATTTAGTATAAAAAAAAATTAACAAGACAATGGGCAAGTTTGTGCAAATGCATGGGGGTGTGGTGATACGGCAGAGGATGCTGGAAGGGCAGCAGGAATATTTCAGTCTGGATGGCGTTCACTTGACGGAATTGGGCATCGATGTTTTTAATTACGGACTGAGAGAAGGTTTGGAAATGGCTGTGGAGTTTTGGAGGAGCACTCAGGCCTAAGGTGGTCAGGCCTTCATGCTTTGGCGGCAGCTAGCAATGTTAAGAGGGTAATAGCCCTAGAGGAGAGCTGGAAGAGTGATGCAATTCCCCAAAAGGATGGGGAATAATAATTACCTCCATGGGGTAAATAGGGGCCCCAGGGGAGACTGGTGGTGAATTTATTGTGGTGCCTCCTGGGCCGGAAAAGGTGGAGCGGCGGGAGGCTTGGTTTATGGTGAAGTGGAAAACATTGCTAGCAAAAAGGTTAATGGATAATAGTTATTTATGGTTATATGATTGTTATGTAAATGTAATGTTAATAAAGTTAAAAGATATTGTTAATTTGTCACAATAAAGTGGCCATTATTCCTTTCCTCTCGGAAATAGAAGTGTGGTGTGGTTATTTGGGGGGGGGGAGGTTTGGGAGGAGAGAAAATGGTCAGAGGAATGGGGTGGGGGATAGCACATAGAAAGGTGGAAAATAAAGGTCTGGAGCAATACTCGGACATACACCTGTCATGCATACCTAGTTATTCTTCGTATTCTCTTCCATTTTGAAAAATCAGTTGAATTTATACCCCTAGCTACTTCCTACTGTTGACATTAGTTAGTGAGCTGACATTTCAAGTTCTGTAATGGTCCTTCTTCCCAGAATGCACCACTTCCTTGGAATGTTCCTAACAAT
The DNA here is from genome assembly GCA_019447015.1 of Hymenochirus boettgeri. Classification (NCBI taxonomy): domain Eukaryota; kingdom Metazoa; phylum Chordata; class Amphibia; order Anura; family Pipidae; genus Hymenochirus; species Hymenochirus boettgeri. Next base: position 47,962,696 of record CM033470.1, on the reverse strand, counting down.
AATTTCTACTGATTGGCTGTTGGATGGGTCAAATATTCTCAGATCTCTACTGAGCAACTGAATCAACCCAGGCACTGGGTCAAGGGCAAGACCATAACGGTCTCTATTAGGGGTCCTGCAAACAGGAAGTCAGTATTTCTGAAGTATTTATTTATACACAGACAAAATGCTGAATGGGCAGGTTAAGGTCATTAGGATGGAAAAATACTGCTTTTTTTCCTTAAAAGTATATTTGTTTGTACTGAACTTCCCCTTTAAGTAACATGTAAAAGCAAGAGGTCAAAGGCCTAAAGCTTTTATACAGGTTAGGGAACTCTTAGGTGACTTCATATCCTTACTATAACAGGCACATTGTTTCTTGCAATACATAGGTTTTGTTCTTTATCCTCTAGTCTCTTATTTTTAATGTTTTTTTTTATCTAAAGCTAGGTACACACACTACAGATTTTTGAAGGGTGACAGACAGGATCTTGCAGATCCTGTCTGTCATTTTTCAAAGATCTGAATACATACAGTCACGAACGTTATCCCTATTGGAGAGCGCTCGGGACTGTGTGTTTTTGTCTTGGGCGCGGCAGACTCCCCTACATACCTCGGCCGAGGGAAATTTTCCCTGTTTTCAGAACAAGAGTTTGGCCGGCCCGAACGTTCGTTGGACGTGCACTCGATCGGAAACGCCAGGCACACACAGTACCGATAAAGCCCCGGTATCACCGGATCGAACAGTATCGGGGCTCAATCGGTACTGTGTGTACCTAGCTTTAATGGTGTGACTTTAATATAGTCAGTAGAGGAAATTAACTGTGAATAATGTTTTGAAGAAGCGGGATGAATGCTTCGTAACTCATAGTGACACTTTACCATCCAATGCAGTCAGCATAGAGAGAGGGAGCCCATGCCGTTCCTATGAGTCACAGGAAGGTGTATGCTCTCTGCTCTCCAAGCCGGTATTCTGTCACTATGAATTATGAAGCATTCATCCTTGTTCTTAAAGTCTTTATATAATGAACATTAATCGGGCTAGATTCTTTTATTGACTTTCATCAAACTGCTACGTAGCTAAAAGTCGCTCAGCTATAAAGGGAGGTAGGAGGTAAATATATAATATTTAGCACTATTTAAAGTGCATGTTCACCCCACAGACTAAAATTTAACCCACTACTGAACCCACTGAATAGTTAAAAAAAAATCTTTACCTTACATCTCTGTTCCTTATGGTTCCCTTGTAGTGCTTGTCCAAAGTCCAGTAAAGTGAGGAGTAGTAGCTGTCTTCCTGTCCAAAAGGTTTCTGCCTCCTCCTTGTCCTCTGAGAAGACAGTGGCAGTGGCCAGTTAGGCCCCCTGCTTGTACTGTAGTTCTGGCAAGCAGGGAGCCGGATCAGAACGATGCTGGAGCGAGGGGCTGTAAGTAGAGTTTGGATTCTATTTTTACACATCTAACAGCAGTTGGGGGTGGGAGGGGATGCCCTGCAATATATCAAAAATCACAAGGGTTTAAACCCCTAAAATATACCAATGGATTTGGTGATTCTATATTTTTATCATATTGAATTAGGTAATTTTATCTCATGACCCACTGACTTCTGTTGAGCCCTATTGGGGTTTATCTATTTAGGCTAAAGCCTTGTACACACGTCAGATAAGCTTTAACAATCTTCTAAGACCAACAATCCATGACTATTCTCGTCTTTTTCCGACGATCAGCCTGGCGGATTCGTTCTGCCGATTTTCATATGTTTGTACATAGTCGGCAGATTATCGGTAGAGTGTAATGGAAGATTGAATGAAATACACATGTGCAACATTTCGAGATCACGCGATATTCTGAACGCCACTTAATACGTACGTCACGTAACACCTTTACCAATGAACATTATCCACTATCGTTGATGTATGTACAGGCGTCGTTGGCAGAACTAGTGTATAACGAGACGGTTGCTGAACATTCGCCGGGCACATCGTATGAAAATGATCTGACGTGGTACAAGGGTTAAGGCTAGAACAGGAGGTTTTGTATCAGTAATGACAAGGTTGAAGGAAGTGACTCGCAACCAGTTGTACTTTAAAGCACATACTGAATGTGTTCATTAAGAATTAATCAGCAACCAAACAGATAACAAGGAATGTCCTCCCACAAATACAGTAAGTAAAGATTTTTAACTTAATTACCCCCAAAACTGGAATTTTGTTCAAAGCTTACCTTGATTCGACACTCACCCGCTGAGCTATACCTACATCAGCTGATACCTTGCTGGAAGTCCCACCTCCTGCCTTCTGTTTCAAGCCAATTACGAGTGCACAGGGGCAGAGCACGCTCATAACCATCTCTTTTGGGTATGGACTGTTAGCCATAGGCAGGGATGTCACCTTCAGGGTCATGACTGACAGTCCATATGGCTCAGTGTAGGAGCGTCGGATCAAGGTAAGCTATAAATGAAAGTCCAGTTTTGGGGGGTAATTAAGCTAAAACCTTTACTTATTTTTTCGGTGAACATGTCCTTTTCCATACAAGTTATTTATCTCATTGCTTTAAATAAAGACGTTGTCTTTTGTAATGTCCAATGTCTTTCCAGGGCATTTAAAAAAACATTTTAGTTGATATATCAAAAGAATTTACTCACTTCATTCACTCCATATTAGTATACTTGTTGTATGTATGCACAAGGCATGGACACTATACTCTCTATACTGTATATTACTTGCCTCATTATGCCATTTTTTAATTCCTTGCACTTATTCCCCTATCTGCATCCTACGTATTGTTAAATTGTACAGTCTTGAACGCCTAAGTGGCGTATATTAATAAAAATAAACCTATGTTTTTATAAAGATTTCTTGAATACATAATAATGGTTTAATGAAAATCTGTTGGAGCAACTGTCATAAAAGGACCTCTGTGAACTGATGTAAATAGTTACACAAAGTGCAGTAATGTTTTTCCAGCTAACAAAATGATGAGCTTGAATGGATTAGACTGAGTCAGTCTTTGTTTCTACTACCCCCTGAGTCAGCTGAATCAGTGAAATGCATAACAATGGGCTCTTGTTAGAGAGGCGGTAAAGCCTTCAGTTCTGTCTGTCCTGGTAACACAGAGTAATTGGATAAGACAGATCTAACTGAAATTCAGAAACTTTTTATTTGCTTTTACTTTAGAAAATAACAGGTTCCCATGCACACTTGTGGTTCCGGCCAGTCGGTGACCTTTCTGGCAAGCAAAGGATACAGGCTGATACCGTAGCAGCGATTTATAATAACTACATTGTTCTGGTCATTTCCAGGAAATACTGTGAATTATTAGGTGTAAGCTAGTGAGGTTTTATGTCCTATAGTGAATTTTATTTGTCAACTACCATTTTGAACACTCAAATCATGTAAGAATGCTGGTCTGGTCCAAACTGTCCAATGGTGCTACAGTTTTATTGCACAGGAAAGTCAAAACTATAAATAGGAAATATTTCATACTATAAATCAGAGATGGCTATACTGTAGTTTACTGCCTTACCAACACTTTGGCCTTTCATTCAATAATGTGTCTGTGTTTTTCTTTAGCTGTGTCCCCTCCTTGCTTTATAAATAGTCACTGACATTCTGTGCACTTTTTCATCTTAAGTACCTTGTAAGGAGCCACTCAGCCATTCAAACAATAGTTATGTGTCAGACCTCATGTTTCTCAAACATTCTAGCTGATGGTTCCCAGGAGAGCACGATAAAATCACCTATAAAAGTAGTTATAAGCAAGAAGAGAAGTAAACCCCTGATAAACCTTTTATGAGTCTCGTATTCGCTGTGTAGATTTATGTACCTGCAGCTAAATCTTATGTGGAATTGAGTGAAATTAACAAAATGACACGATCTTTCAAATAACATTGAAACAGACAATGAGGATCCAATACTTCTGTAAACGCTTTGTTCTACAGTAAATGGGAGAAATCGCCACAATTCGTCATCATTTCATTTAGGGTTAGGCCACACTAACATTCTGCACATTTGTGCACGTGTTTTGCATTATGGTTAAAATGGCAATCGCAGGAACGCATAAATTCTCGCGATTTCCGATGCGCATTTGTTTCCGTTTTGCATGCTCCATTATTTTATGCAAACACACACGTTTTTATAATGTTAAATTACAAAAACGGATGCGCAAACGCGTAACGACATTCAACAACGCACAACGTGCAATAATGCTCGGGATTTCTGCGCTGTTTGGTGCGTTGTAGTGGGGCCTCAGCCTAAATCTAGGAACCGTTTCTTTAATGTTTACTCAACGATCGTCAAAGACCAACGACCGTCGACTATTGTCGGGTTTTACCGACGATCAGCCTGGCGGATTTCTTCTGCCGATTATCGTATATTTGTACATGGTCGGCAGATTATCGTTAACGTTCTACGTAAAAATATATAAAAGGCGCATGCTCTGCTTTCGTAATTGCGCGGTGATATAAACGTTACATACGAACATCTACATCTAACGACTATCGTGACTATTGTTGCTGTGTGTACAGATGTTGTTTCAATTATGAGGATTAACGATAATGTTGTTAAACGTTCGTCGGCGGCATCGTATGAAAATTATCCAACGTGTGTAAGAGGCTTTAGGGACAAATTAAAGCCTGCAGTCTTTGTTTTAAAACGAGCCCTGGAAATGTTTAAACTAACTGCTTCCAGTAACTTGAGTGGCATCACCTGACCTGCCCTTCCGATGTCCCTGGGGTCTGAGCACAGATCTACATAAAGAAAAAATATTACATATTTGTAACTATCTTTTTCTTTCTTACAATTCGTACAATTCCTGTATCTACACAGTATTGGTCCACTAAAAATTTTCTAGCAGGTCTGATAGGGAGAAAAATCATCAGGCAAATGGCTAAGCATGATTCGACAATCATACAGTATATTGTATGAAATTCATAATTCACAGAGGAAAATACTTTGATACAAATGACTAGAAAGCAAAGTAATTTTAATCAACATTGAATTTTTCAACATTGAGTTGCAGCAGAATGGCAGATGATAATCAGTGTTGATAAATGTAAGGTGATGCATTTGAGGTTTAACAATCCCTGTGCCACCTACACCATAAATAACTCTGTCTAATGGAAAAAGATTTGGGGGTTCTGGTAAATAACAGACTTAGCTATAGCAAACAATGCCAGGTAGCAAGGACTAGAGCTAGCAAGATATTGTCTTGTATAAAGAGGGGAATAGATTCAGGAGAGAAAGTTTGGACTTGATGTATTCAACCTCAATAACTATGTTACTAAGTAGTTTTAGACCCCTATAATATGTAAGGCTGGCCTCACACCTGATGTGAATCTGATAGATATGTCATAAATTGAATTCTATGCCAACCTGCACCATTAATCTTGAGCAAATTTCTGTTTGAAATCTACTCAAGATGTGCGGCCATGGGAATTTGCAGATGGGAATGTCAAATCATTTTCCTCCTGGTCCATTCACCTTTTGTAATCAACATGCAGTGTCTCAAACAGAAGGGGGAAGGGGAATTGAGTTGGGACCGATTCAATTGAATTGGTTAACTCAAATTGATGGAATCAAATTGATAAAATCAAAAAACATAAAAGAGAGGTGCCTTGTTCAAAAAATAAAGCTAAGCAGGCATCTTGGGTGAGATGAAACATAGGAGGTTAAAAAAAGATGTGAAGTTGGACAGTTTTAATTATGGTCCCTATGCAGAATTAACTAGATTGTTGGTGATGCTTCCATAACAACATTCCTTTAAATGGCACACTGTCTTGTTTATTGCCCAATCTAACTTGTTTAACTTGACCTTTGTGTAGCTATAGATGCTTATACTGATGTAGGCAGTCAGGATTATGTGAACATGTCAGTTTGAATAGCAGACCCACTGGGAAATTTAATAAAGAAGCTCTCATGGATTTTATTTCCATTAATAATTTAAAAGGGATGCAGTGCACTTAGCATTAAATATATAAAGAAACAGTTAGACAGGGTCACTTATAAACTGTCGGCCAAAGCAATTCATGAGCAATAAGAAAACATTGATTGGATGATTGACATTAAGCCAGCATCCTATTGATGTCATCGCTCTTCAATGTACTTAGTAATGAACATTACTACCGTGGAGCCTAGACTGTTTTATTTACATGAGTCAGGATGGAGAACGTCAGGAGGTAAACCCCTAATCTTTAGACATTTCATATAATCGATGATGGGACGCCAAATCTACTAAAAGCCTGATCAGTGTATGGCCAGTATTAAATAACCAAACGAAAGCTGGTAAGTTTCTTTAGAATCTTATTTATTTAGAGCAGTGTCGGCCGAGTGCCCAAACTTTAACCCACTTTTTATTGCATTGTGCCAACATGATTATTTCACCTGAATACAAATAGAAACAATAGACACAGACCAATACAGTAGATAGAATCGATGATAGATTATCTATTAACCCCACAGGAGTTTGGGGCTAAAACAGTGACCATTAACCCCTAGATCATTAGACAGGAGTTTGAGATCCATAACAGGGACTTGAGCAGAGCTAAATGTTATAGCACATGGCCTCTCTCTGCTACAGACAGCTGCTACACTTTGACTTTCTGGTAGCAAACTCTGGTGAACTCTGCTGAGCATGAGTGCCCACAGAGAGGGCTCTGAGTGCCACCTCTGGCACGCTTATTTTATTCGCCACCACTGATTTAGAGATTTGGCACTCTTAAAGGGACACTAAACAGATTTTATGTACATAAAGTACACAGAGAGGTGAGAATAATAGAACACTCAGGGAATAATGCAATACTTACCTTACCGGCACTCCACTCATCCTGACCGAGGTCCTATCTTCTGCGCATGTGCGCCAATACAAAAGATAGGTGCGCGGTCAGCAGTGCGGCTGACAGCTAAGGAGCAGCTGCGAGTTTAGCACAGGTAATGTAGGTTCGGCAGTGTCCCCCACACGTTCTATTATTTACATGGAGGTGGGAATAAGCATTCTCATCTCCCCATCTCCCTGTGAATAATAGAAACGGGTTTTAGGTACTTGTCCACGCCGGGATTTACCTAATATCACTAATGTGTATGGCCACCTATACACATGATAGATGATTGTCATTTACCTGATTGTTCCAAATTCCAATAACAATTCAAAAGATAAATCTACAGTCAGTAGCCAAGCAGCCTGTTCCATTAAATAGGGGAGGGTAAAGCAACCAGCAGACACCCCCCCACCAGGTGGAGAGGGAGAGCATTGTTCCTGACATTGTTTAGAACTCCAGCAAGGTATAGCACCATATCATCTCATTGTGGGAATATACCTGAAATGATTGATCATGGCCACGTTTCCTGACACTTTTGTTCTCTCCAATTCTTACACTTTTCCCATTGAACTTGGTCTAAAGTTGGCGATACATTAAGACGATTTTACTAATCTGACCGAGTGATCCCACAACGTTAGACCGATCCTGCTGGAACCGCCTTTCCCGATCTTCTTTGTAATGACATGCGATCCCAAATCCTATTCATTTTGCGATCGCATGTTGTTCACAAAAAAGAATGGGAAAGGCGGTTCCGGCAGGATCGGTCTAATGTCGTGGGATTGATTGGTCGGGTAAGTAAAATCGTCCTAATGCATGGCCACCTTAACACGGGCAAGGGATTCCTGAAAGGGTTATCATGGGCAGCAGTGCATCCCACAACCATTGTAGGCACACATTCCCCTTTTAATGGCCACTCCGATGTTAAAGTATACAATAATTATAATTTACTTCCCCCTAGATTTTTGCTTCTTGAATAATTATTTTATTTTAAAATGAAAGGACATTAGAAGTTATAGTAAACATTGTCATATAAATCCCTTTGTCAAATGGAATCCAGTTCATGCTAACACTGGTACCAGGACAATAAGCATAAGATAATCAGTTGCTAAGGTTCATACACACCTGGTGATGTTCACCAGATCCCCGAGCCCAACGAACTCCCGCGACGAACGGCTGAACTGGATGATAGTCGTGCGTGTGTATGCGTTCGATCGGGGTTCAGGCAGATTGGTCGGGGGTCTGGTGAACATTGCCGGGTGTGTACGAACCTTAACTGTGTGGCCTATGTCATGTCTATGTGATTAGTTTCACACCAGTCCCCAAACAAGTAACAAATTCTGTATCTTGGATCCCATTGTCTTAATCCCCTTTCAGATACCTATTAAAGGGTATGTCCACCCTTTAAAAATTTTTTTACATAATAATCCCCCTGTCCCCCCAGCCCAAACCGCTATATTTTTTTATCAGAAAATGCCCAAAACATTACTTACGTAGGTAAGTAATGGTGTAGGGAACGCATACACACACGATATTCGTTGTGCATCTGTCTCAAGGTAGTCATACATATATACAATTTTCTTACCCGACCGAGCGCTTCTGCGAACTTCGACCCGATCCTGCCGGAACTGTCTGTCCCATTCTTCTATGCGACCAACATGCAATCGCAAAATGAATGGGATTTTGCCATCGCATGTCGATCACATAGAAGAACGGGTGCTCGGTCGGGTAAGAAAATTGTATATATGTATGACCACCTTTACACTCAGCGGTCATGTATTGGACGTGTGCGTGATCAGACCTTTAGTGTATGCCCAGCATTACACACCTATTAAACGTAACTCCTGATGTTCCCACACTGCTCCAACAATCGTCTAGGTCAATCATTTTGTGAGTGACTTTTGAACGTACCCATCAGTTCCTTTGGAAATGCCTGGAAGTTAACCCCAGCGGTCGTCCCCTTGTACCTAAAGTATAGTGAGTCTGCTGTGGCTGAGGGAGATCTGTGCAGAGGGATCTTTAGAAAATGGTATGTCATCTTTCAGGCTGGGTACACATGGGCCCAATCGACTGATACTTCCGTGTGTTGGTTGGGCAGGACGAAAAATCTGTGCTGCTTTCATCCGCAGCTGCTGCCGATGTCGGTTGCCCGGATCAGACGAACAGGCGATTGGACGTATCGGTAAATCACGAGTTCCCTATGGGATCACAGGATCGGTTGCATGAACTGTCGGCCGCGGCCACTATTGCCACAACTGACAGACATTTTTCCGGCCAAGCAGTTGCTCGTACCGAATGCTCGGTGGGGGCAAATAGTCCCTTCGTGTGTACCCAGCGTTAAAGATCTTGCATGTCTGTTCCCAGCTTTAAAGTTTAAACTCTATATCTGTAAATCAGCAAGGATAACATTTCATTTGTAGACTATGCAAAGCAAATCAATGTAAACAGTGGTGAGAGTTGATTTGATCATCATTCGAGAACAGGTTGTAAATAGATCTAAATGCCACAAATCCCAATCAGTTGTACACAATGATACATAAAGTCACTTCTGTCTTTGTTGCCATTGTATTTGGTAAAAAATAAATGATAATTACAGCAACATAATCTTTAAAACCTGAGCGTGGCTCCGATGCTGTGTGATTTGTGCTTGAAAACCGGCAGTGAAATAAATAAACCTTGTAAAGTGGAAGATAAAACCAGCAATGAAAATGTTCCACTGTCCTGGTCATTTATAATAAAACTGCTAAAAGGGTTCCATGGGCTGTTCTCATGGGACCTGCATGTATCGGTAGTAATAACAGTATTATGTTTACCTAGATGCTATAGAAATACAGAGTAAAGCCTTGTACACAATGAGAACAATAGTTTCATCTGGCAATCTAGTGTGCACTTAAGCTGGGTACACACCTATCGATTTTTCCTCCTGACCGACCGTTCGATACTTTCGAACGGTCGGCCAGGAGGAAGGACTGTCGGTCGCGGCAAAAGCAGCCGCGTCCGATAGTCACCGCGACCGATCGTGCGGTCCATAGAGGACCGCACGATCGGATGAGGTTTTCCACCCTGTCCGATCGTCCTTTCGTCCGATTCGGACGAACGGTCGATCGGACATGGGCACTTTCGGATGCGATAATTTCGGTCCGATCGAGCGATAGGCATAGGCGACCAGCTAAGGCACTGAGCGGGTGGAGGGCACCATTTCAATAAAGAAAGACAGGCATCCTTATCAGCCATAGAGCTATAAATTACCGGCCTAGTTCGCTGTAGCCTTGCTGTGAGCATACGTTATGATTATCTTGGCTGAGTTCTTTATTTACACTTTGTGTTCACACCAAATGTACCGTGCGGTGATAGAATATTCTAAATTCCTATACACAGCACTCTGTACTCAGTGTGAATACAATGAGCCTTACCGTATTTACCTGGAGCCTCAATTGCTCTAGGTAAATGGCTTCTAGTATTTCATAACCAGATTTTTGCCAGGATTTGCCCATAGCAGCACTGTAACGGCACCCATTAGCTGGTGTTAAACAGTGGCGTTAAAAGTAACGCAAATGCAGTATTGAATACATTTTGTGATACCCGCGCAGCCTGCGCAATGAAGGAGTTAAACCCGCCATTTTAACCGCTTGTACTTGCGACATAATACAGGATGATCCCTATCTCCTCTGGTTTTCTGATCTACCTGAATGCAAGAGGTGTTTTGGGGGAGTTTTAGTTTGGAAGAGGGCACCAAGGGAAACTTGCTTAGGGCACCAAAATGGCCAGAAACCACCCCAGTAGTTCCCCCTCCTCTTCCTGTTGAACAGAACAGACGATTAGTGCGGATTGTTATATATATTTCTGTTGGAACATTCTGAATGAGATTTATGCAACAAATCTACCTAAATTCCATAGATCTAATTCTTATGTATCCAAGGCACCTATTATTGAACTAGCAATGCCAAAATTATTTTGTCATCAGCAAAAGATGTGCAAACACCTATAATGCAGTTTGTCATGACAATGTGGCATTTACAAACAAGTAAGCATACAAAATAGAAGCCTAGTGCACACCCCATTCAATTGCTTACATCTTTATTCCCTTTATGATGCTGCTTTAACAGCAAGTAAGGTGAGGTTGCAACCATCCCTTTTCCAGCCTAGACAAAGTAAATGATGTAGCTGATGTAAAAGGAAAACACTCTCTAGTTTCACCAAGAGTTTAACAGCATGAATAATACGTTCCCACTTATGGTATTGAATTTTTTTCCAGGCAATTAAACTGAAATCAATCAGACATGATTTAGTAGAAATAGATTTATAAATGCTTTCAACCTTATGCTAATGGTTTCTTAAAGCCTGTCCCATGGCTAGCGCCATGTTATTATCACAAAGCAAATTGTTTGTTTTCCACAATTTTATTTTATTGTAGAGAGTGACAAAAATATACGTTAAAGACCGATTTCTAATACAACCTTAATAGAGCGCTCTCTACATAATAAATATGACTTGTTGCAGTTTAACCTGTATCAGAGCGTTTCCTTCATTACAAGTGAAGTACGTGGAAGATGAGCTACCTTATTGATGTTATCAGGAGTGGCCCGTTAGTTATCTGTCGTGGTTCCCTTGAATGATGTTGGGTCTTAAACGGTGGACCCATTTGGTGACTTCAGTGGAAGCAATCTATTCTGGGTCATTTTGTGATATAAGCTAGGTACACACACTAGAGGATGATCGTCACCCAGGTAGATTTATCTGATAAAGTATTATCCTGATTGTAATGTTTATATGTGTGTCTCTCTTCCTACCAGCAGGTATTTGAGTTATGACACATTATTGTGATCAACCAGTTTGGTTGATCCTGTCTGTCTTCTACCCACCAGGGAAGGACTGGGACCTTTTGGATTGGGAGGCAAATACAACAAAGTGATCATTTCACGGTAGATTGCTAAATTTTTGCCCACACCCACTTGGCTAAGGTAACGCACACTTTGTTTAAGTTATGCCCATTTTTAAGACTACTATTCCCACTTTACATGGTTGCCTACAAAATTTTCAAGAGTATGATGTGGTTAAGATTACAGTAACAGACTAATAAACTGGAAGGCTGACTTAACACTGGCTAATGATCTGGAAGGCTGATAACACTGGCTAATGATCTGGAAGTCTGATAACACTGGCTAATGATCTGGAGGGATGATCACACCGACTAATGATCTGGAAGGCTGATAACACTGGCTAATGATCTGGAAGGCTGATAACACTGGCTAATTATCTGGAAGGCTGATAACACTAGTTAATTATCTGTAGGGCTGATAACACAGGCTAATGATCTGGAAGGCTGATAACACTGGCTAATGATCTGGAAGGCTGATAACACTGGCTAATGATCTGGAAGGCTGATAAGACTGGTTAATGATCTGGAGGGCTGATAAGACTGGTTAATGATGTGGAGGGCTGATAACACTGGCTAATGATCTGGAAGGCTGATAACATTGACTAATGATCTGGAGGGCTGATAATACTGGGTAATGACCTGGAGGGCTGGTAACACTGGCTAATGATCTGGAGGGCTGGTAACACAGGCTAATGATCTGGAGGGCTGATAACACTGACTAAGGATCTGGAGGGCTGATAACACTGGGTAATGATCTATAGGGCTGATAATACTGGCTGATTAAACAGAGAATACAAGATGTGGCAGCACTCGTGCCTTACTACAAATAGTCCATGTGGTGCGTACAGTCCCGAGGCATTACCTCCCAGCTACAGGTACTTCATTCCAGAGAAATCATTGGGAATACGCTACTCACGTGGTGCAGGATAAAAGGTTTACTTTGTTGAACACATAAGATACCTAGGAGACAAATGGATACATTCGACAGAGCAACCTCAAAGATGGCCCACCTGCCTGATGCCTTTCATGTGCATGCCCACTTCCTCAGAGGCTGGCTTTACTGGCTAATGATCTGGATAGAGGGCTGATAACACAGGCTAATGATCTGGAAGGCTGATATGACTGGTTAATGATCTGGAGGGCTGATAACACTGGTTAATGATCTGGAGGGCTGATAACACTGATAATCCTGAGACTCCCATAAATTGCTCTGCTCTCAGCTTCCTTCCATGTGCTGCCCAGACTGTCTAAGTAAGTAATCTGCTAAACTTTAGACATTGCTGTGCTGCTTCTATTAATCTGTCTGTCTGGGCAGGAGTTTAAAGAGAGCCAAGAGCAGAACAATGTATGTAGACTCATAGATAAGCACATGCTACCCCCCTCCCCAGTCATCCAGCTTGTCAGCAAAGGCTGGCAGCACATAGTTAAGGTTTAAACTGAGACAGCGTCTCCAAAACCTCATTACTGACCTCCCATTCTCATAAATCATTTTAGATTAGGTTGTGGTTCATGTCAGCTGCCAGTGTCAGTAAAGGAAAGAAGCCCAGCAGAGGTTCCTTGCCGATGTTAGAGCTAGAAGCATGGGCAGTGCCGTTTACGCGTGTAACTTACTAATAGCTTCTGTGGCGGCCCAAATTTTTCATTGGAGACCAGCCTGGGGGGCCCCTCAGCCTACTGTACCAGTCCTCCTCTGGTACCTAACTTAGGTCTATTTAGCCTTAAGAGCAGAGATCAGTTTGTGAAAGTGCTTGATTGATTCTTTATGTTTAGTGGATGATGTTTTAATGAGGTGTCCCTGTGTTACCGCCCTTATGGGCTGCCCAGACCACTGGGATTGGAACCTTAACTTGATTCAAATTAAACTCATAATTTTCCTTTAGGGTGGATGTTAATATGTTCCGTATGTGAGTCATTTAGCCAAGATATAATGTAGCTGGATCGAGACTGAGGTGTGGTCTTACTGCGTTATAATAGAGCTGAGCTGATTGTGGCTCTCAGTGCATTGCAAATAGAGTTTTCCTTTTGCGAATCTTTAATGCCAGCTATCTGCTGGCGTTAGAGATTACGTCTTAAAAACCCGTTAACGGCTTAGTACATTGGGTGCGGCAGTAGCGTGACACAAAATTTGCCTAACGTCGCAACTGACGTTATTTGTGTCTTAAGTCACGTTAACGCTTGGTACATTGGTTAACGTGACTTTAAGACACAAATAGCTGATAACGGCTCTCGGTACATAGCCCTGATAGTCTGATATATACACCTTGTAAGGCTGGGTACACACAGGCAGATTTTCACCGACACTTCTGTGTAATGGTTGGTAAGGCCAAAAATCTGTGCTGTTTTGGCCACGAACAATATTGATTGCCCATTCGGCCAAATCGGATGAACGGGGCAATCGGACATAACCGTAAATCATGGACGATTGTGTGTTTCCCTATGGGAATTTCCCTGTGTCATTTGTCCCGGCCAAGCGTTCGCTAGTAGCGAATGCTCAGTCGGGACAAAAAGTCCCTTTGTGTGTACCCAGCCTTAGGGGTGGGAATAACATATTAATTTTTTAAGGGTGATTTAGTCTGCACATATCCCATTGATTAAAAATGTGCAAAAGGCTTTTCAGTGGTTTAGAGGAGAAGGCAGGGCTGGAAGGTGAGGAAGGTTTAGAACAATCAAGATTTGCGTTGATTTCAAGTCTTCCATCAGTATGAGCTTCCCCAAAACAAGAGATAAGAGATGCGTTTTTATTGGCCTAAGGCTGAGTACTGGGTACAGTACTGAATCACAGTCAGTTGCGGCAAATGTCCATAGTAGACCGCATGATTGGCGTTGATTTTCCATCATGTCTGATCGCCCGCTCACCTGATCTGGACAAACATCGGTCAGTGCTGCTGCTGGAATCACTTTTTCAGCCCGACCAAACAATACACAGAATATCAGTTGGACCAAAACATCTGCCGATGTGTACCCAGCATAAGAAATATTCCTTGGCCTTATGTAGGAGAATAAATGTTGACAATCATTACTTGGGCTCATACAACCTGAAAGAGAGAAAAACAATGTAAATCTTCCTTGACTCCTGGGTGCCAAGCATCTAATAGAGACCCAATACTGAAGGTTCCTACACACGTGCTATTGCAGGAGCCGACCCGCAACGATGTGTATGAGAGCCCGTTTTGGCTGACAATTGTAGCGTCTATGGGTACTTTGTCGGGGGAAACGAGCGGTCGGTTGGGCCTCCAACGAGACGAATCGTCCAACGAGACTAAAACGAACGTCCATTTTGGCTGTGGCGCACACACAGCACGGTTTTCAGGCGAAAGGGCACTCATACACATTGTGTCGCAGGTCGCCCCCCCTTGGCTTGAGCCATTTATCTTGGTAGCATATCTATTTGTATTATAGAGTAAACGGGTAGAAAAAAGTAACACAAAGGCCATATTAATGGGGGTGGGGGGTAAGACAAAATATTTATAACACATCAGTTACATATTCTAGCTGACCAATAAAATGTATCCAGTGTCCTGCAATAAGATGACAGAGAGGAAAAAGCATGTGTAAATGCAGATAAATAATACATCCTTTCCCTTCTCCTGAGAGAACATTAGTTTAGAAATTTCCTTCCTGCTAAAGTCCCATCTAACGTTCCAAGGAATGTCATCACTGACTTAAGTGATCCTCCATCATGCCCAATGTAGAGTGAGATATGATTGAGCTATGAAAGCATATCCAAAAGCCATATCCCCTACTCTAGATAGGGTCTAGAGTCCAAACTGGGGTCATAGGACAAAGAAGGAGAGGACATCATAAAAAAAGTTAGACCCTTGAAATTTGAGTTTAGGGTGAAGGGAGTCAGAGATCCCCCTAATCCCAGTAATGTTTACCGTTTAAGTGAATATGTTGATGTGTAAGGAGAAAAGCTGGTCCCACAAAGACCCTTGTATTGAACTGTAAGATTGGTAAAACTTTCTATCCTCAAAGGGTATCTCCGCTCGTATTAACAAATTTTTGCCATTTAGTTTCATTAACAAATGGGAGGTAAATGAGCTGTGTGTTACCTCCCCTTCTTCAATAAAACTAAGGGGCATATTTATAAAGGTTCGTTAACTTTTCGCGGCCGTTTTCGCGGACATTAACGCATAAATCGCATTTACCGTGATTTATAAAAGTCCGAAAAGCGTTAACCTTTCGCGGCGATACTTACCTGTTACCGCCGCTTCTATTTATAAAGCGGCGGTACTGGTTTCGCTCGGGTAGTATCGGCTGTTTTACTTTCCAGAAATCTGATTGGTTAATGTAAAGCAAGTATAAAAAAATTGACCAATCAGAAACGGATTATGGATTTCTGCAAACCTATATAAAGAGGAGCTTTCCGCCGCGGAACTCAGATGCCATCGCAGTAGATGGCTGAAGAAAGAAGCGGCTGGCAACATCGGCTCCGCTGAGGCCGGCGGTGCCAGCAGGCTCACTGGCGGCCGCAGTGAGTCTGCCTGGCATCGGCGACCTGAGTGGGGTTGGTGTCGCCAGCCCGAAGACGTCGCGTCGGATCAAGACACCGGCAACATCGGCCTCGTTGAGGTCGCCGGCGCCCGCCGGGGGTACCCCTGGCGGCCGCAGGGGTTACTATCGGTGGGTTCGACGGCCTCGGCGGAGCTGGTGTCGCCGGGACTGGAAGAAAGAAGACGTCGCCCAAGGGCTCTTATAAGAGCCGCACTGGGGGTCCCGGTTTCAGCTGCGGGACCCCCGCCAAAGGCACTTGTCAGTGCCACAAGGGCCCTTATAAGGGCCGGGGAGGGGGGTCCCGGTTCGAGCTGCGAGACCCCCTAAGCCCCAAAAGGCCCTTCTCAGGGCCCCGCTGGAGGGAGCCTCCACCCCCCCAGCGGCTCCCTCCCGTCCCCTCCCCGGGAGCGGCCGGGGCGGGGGGCTTGGAGGGGTTGCCGGGGAGGGGGTGCGCGGCGGGTGGTCGCGACCACCTGCTGCGGCCCCTTCCCGGCAGCCCCTCCTAGCCTCCCGTTCCGAGATTGCCGCGAGCGGGGAACGGGTTGGGAGGGGCTGTGGGAAGCGGCGGCGGGTGGTCGCCGCTGCCGCCGCGGGGGTGTGGGCGGGTGGGCGTATGCCCCGCCCCCTTAGGACCGGCGTCGGGAAGGGATTTTAAGTCCTTCGCGCGATACTGTATAGTATCGCCGCGAAGGGACTTAAAATTACCGCAGCACATCGCGGCCGCGATAGGTATCGCGGGAATAGCGCTCGCCGTTATAAATACTGCGATAGCGCTATTTTCGCGGCCGCGATGTGCCGCGGTAATTTTTTTGCGCTAACATCGTTTCTTTATAAATATGCCCCTAAATGTCAAAAATTTGTTAATACGAGTGGATATACCCTTTAAGATGGAGGTGAATATGTAGATGAAAATTGGGCAAACTGGGCTGGTGGTGTGGGACCTTTGGTTGATTTCTTCAGGGGTACCTCTTTCTATTCATCAATGGGAATTTTCTGGATTTCAAGTCTTTGTGGAGATATGTGAAGCTCATTGAGGCCTAGTGTACTGAAGAAAGTCTGGCTAACACTTGATGAGGTTATGTAAACCAATTTTCCATTATGCCGGAATGAGATACACTATCTATATATTAAGCTTCAATCCTTGTCCAATATTGGTCTCATCTCTCTGCATTTGGCTAGGGTATGTGGGGACAAATCTTGAGATACATGGATAGTGTAGCCATCTGTTGTAGAGCTGGGTGATTACGAGTTGACTTGATGGTATAGAGATGGAACTGGACTATTACATCTCTCTGTAGGTTGTCATAGCCTGGAGGGGGCCTCAAAGACCTATGGGCATGATCCTAAGGGGCCTCAAAGACCTATGGGCATTATGTAAGACCATGGGCTGAGGAGCCATGAGGTGGAATAAACACTCTAGGTAGGGCTAAAGGTCCAGCACGTTCACTGGTATACTTCACAATCTCAGGTTTTGTCTCCTGCTCCTATTGTCAGCATCCTCTTTAGCTGATTGTACATCCATCACTTGTGACAAGCTCCGTTATATCACTCTCCAGCAAAGTAATATAATATATATAATATTTAGCCACATGGCTTTGAAAGGCCTCAACTCTTGGCACCCAGTCCCCCAGCTGTGAGATTTTTTGTCTTACCTCCGATATTGTAAATTGATGTGCAGTCTTAATACCTGTTCCAGGTCAGAATAGAGATTTTCCAAGCCTTTATGAGTTATAAAAGACTGGATTAGGGCCAGATCCTGTTATTTGGAAGTCATGCCATGTTGGGTAAACGGGAGGCAGTCAGGACTCAGGATTTCTCCCTTCAGTTTGTTCTGTATTATTATTATTATGGATTTATATAGCGCAAACATCTTCTGTATGCCTTTCAGTAGCATACTGTTGTCTAGTTGTGTGTTCTTCGGGGTCTAAAGGTACATGGTAAGGCTACCATTGCAGATTGTTGTTCCCTATTGTTTGCAATTTTTTTACCCATTTTTGCCTATGTCCTTATTATATATATATATATTTGGACTGGTTTGAAACATGCATATTATATCTAGTAAATTGGGAATCAGGATGATGCACCTATAATGGATACACTCTGGTGTCTGATGCACAGAAATGCTATTTGAGTATACCATTGCTGTCGCAATTGTGTGACAGTGGCTCAAATCTGTCATAGTCCAGACACAACTGATAGTTTACAGGGAGAAACAACTGGTGGAGCTTTTACAAACATCACAGGATTTAATTGTGTGAATTAAGGCATTTAAGTTTGCATTCAGCTATATGCTACAATAAAAGGTTGTTCCAACATATGGCTCACTGTGTTCAGAGCATACCTGGAAGTGAATATCACGGAGATTCAATAAAAGTTCTTATTGTTTAAAATGGTGCTAATTTTGCCCCAACCAATCAGATCTTATTTAACATTTGAAAGATAACATCTGATTGGTTGGGGCAAAATTAGCACCATTTTAAACTATAAGAACATTTATTGAATAACCCTGTATATATTTAGTATATATATATATATATATATATATATATATACTGTATTAAATATAGATAAACAAAAGAGGCCATATTACTCAAAAATAGGGAGCCAGATCTAATGTTTTATATTGATGATCTTAAAACTGCAGCACTGACTATTGCTATACAATTTTAGGAAGGTAGGAAGGTCAATGTGTATTGGATTGGTAAAATCATGTTTGCTCTAGAATTAGGCAGGGGGGAAATGACTCTTGCAGGAATATGTGGGTTTTCACTGTCCTATGTTTAGTGCCTGTGGTCAGTTTGTTTTGTAAAAATAATCAACATTATCTCACAGTCAAACACGAATGACTATTGATAAGTTAAGGTTTGTTGGGCTGGGGAGGCACATTTGTACATGGATATAAAGTTGGTTGATGCATAGGATGAAGAGAGTAGTTGTTAATGGCGCTTCGTCAATATGGACTTAAGTTCTAAGTGGGGTGCAACGGGGTTCTGTGTTGGGGCCAAGTATGTATTGTCGACAAGGTCTCTGTGTTTGTGGATGACACAAAACTTTGTCGTCCATTAAAAGCTACAGATGGTTGCAGGTGGATCTAGATAGATTGTCACATTGGGTTGCTAAGTGGCATATGAGATTCAATGTTGATAAATGGTGATGCATTTTGGAAAAAAAAAATCTTTGGGTTGTTTAAACTATAAATGGACATGTGTTAAAGGGCTCAAAATAAAAAAATGTATAACCCTAAACACTTGCTTGAAAACTTTAAAATCTACCCCGAAGTGTGCTTACCCCCCCTCATTCCTTCAGTCATAGCCTCTTCTGCTACATTAAGGAACAGAGGAGCAAAAGGGACCGGACCAGCAGCTGCATCTGCGATTGGGTGAGAGTCAGCCAATCACTGATGCGGCTGCTGGTCAGCAGAGAGAACGTGGTCAGATAAGTACATTTTTCAGGGCTCATTTTAAACATTTCAAGCTAGCGGGTGTGTGTGTATATCTTTTGTTGCACAATCCCCTCAACCAAAAAAGCGTGCCTGCACTAGTAAATAACCTGGATGTTTGTTTGAACAGTGCTGTTTTAAATACATGGACAGAGACTCTTGTGCAGATAAGAAGGGTGATTGTACCAGGGAAATGTATAGATCCGTGTATACTGGGACCCCTGTGAATTATATTGATGCATAAAAAGCCTGAACTAGACAGATACTTACTTACCTTCCAGGGGAATTGATTAATCCATTGCAACGTGTGTTTACAGAATGTTTTTAAACCTGCTACATTGTTCTGATTTTGATTTTTACATATAGGATCCACTGACTGGTCGGTCTGTGTATACTTTTTGTGATAATTATGGTGCTTGAATTCACTGTTTTCATATGTGCTTTTTTGGATGAGGTTTGGTTGAATAGTGCAATAAAAGATATACATGTGTGAAATAAATGTGTTCATAATTGTGCTTTGTTGTTATTTTAAATAGGTAACCTCTACATTTATGAATGATTCTATGAGTGCTAAAAAGGGACACTAGAGTTGGTCTTTGACTCTTTTTTTCTAGGTATATGTATTTTGCCTGTCCCAAGCACCATCTATAATCAGGTAGTTGGAACCTCAGACAATAATTAATTGCCCAAATTGATTAATAACCCAGATCCGGTTTGTATGTTTTTTATATAACTTAAAACAAAGAATGTTGCATGTTACTGGTATTGCTACTTAAAGTTGGAGTTAATCTAGGGATCTCGGTGTGGGTGGGTAACATACAGATACAATGGAATGGGTATAAGTGCTGGAGTGAGACGAATGCAGTGCAAATAAGACAATCATATACTGTGCTGGTTACCAGATAGGTAGGATGTAAGGCTAGATTTATCATATATAGATATATAGATATACTGTGCTGGTTACCAGATAGGTAGGATGTAAGGGTAGATTTATCATATATAGATATATAGATATACTGTGCTGGTTACCAGATAGTAGGATGTAAGGGTAGTTATCATATATAGATATATAGATATATATACTGTGCTGGTTACCAGATAGGTAGGATGTAAGGTAGATTTATCATATATAGATATATATATATATACTGTGCTGGTTACCAGATAGGTAGATGTAAGGTAGATTTATCATATATAGATATATAGATATCATATACTGTGCTGGTTACCAGATGGGTAGGATTAAGGCTAGATTTATCTATATTAGATATATAGATATCATATACGTGCTGGTACCGATAGGTAGGATGTAGGGTAGATTTATCATATATAGATATATAGATACCATATACTGTGCTGGTTACCAGATAGGTAGGATGTAAGGTAGATTTATCATAATAGATATATAGATATACTGTGCTGTTTACCATATAGGTAGGTATAAGGGTAGATTTATCATATATAGATTATAGATAGCATATACTGTGCTGGTTACCAGATAGTAGGAGGTAGGTAAATTTATCATATATAGATATTAATATACTTTGCTGGTTACCAGATAGGTAGGATGTAAGGGTAGTTTATCATATATGTAGTTTAGATAATATACTGTGCTGGTTACCAATAGGTAGGATGTAAGGGTATAGATTTATCATATATAGATATATAGATCCATATACTGTGCTGGTTACCAGATAGGTAGGATGTAAGATAATTTATCTATATAATATATGAATATATACTGTGCTGGTTACCGTAGGTAGGATGTAGATAATTTATCATATATAGATATTATATACCGTGCTGGTTACCGGATTAGGTAGGATATAAGGGTAGATTTATCATATATAGATATATAGATAGCATATACTGTGCTGGTTACCAGATAGGTAGGATGTAAGGGTAGATTTATCATATATAGATATATAGATATCATATACTGTGCTGGTTACCAGATAGGTAGGATGTAAGGATAGATTTATCATATATAGATATATAGATACCATATACTGTGCTGGTTACCGGATAGGTAGGGTGTAAGGATAGATTTATCATATATAGATATCATATACTGTGCTGGTTACCGGATAGGTAGGATGTAAGGATAGATTTATCATATATAGATATCATATACTGTGCTGGTTACCGGATAGGTAGGATGTAAAGATGGATTTAAACCGGCTAATTGAGGTTTCTTGACATAAAGGGGATGGGAGGTAGGAAATGTGGGTATTGCTGAGTAGGTTGGACTAGATGGACGTATGTCTTTATTCTACTTAAAATACTGGATTATACAATATAAAATTAAAGGATAATCGTGTGTGTATGTATATATATATACATACACATTTATATATATACATTTAAAATGAAGTACTTGGGACTGGGTTATAGGCTTTGGAATACATACCTTCCAATATTGGGAGGAGCATCAGCCCAAAGAAAATTCTGCCAGTCTTCTTCTTGGCTTCAGCACTACCTTTAATAAAGGATTAGTCCAGGACTAACCTGGCAAATAAAAACTGTTAGTACTGTTGCTCCTTAATGAAATGATATGGTGAGGAATAATCGATCCTGCCTCCCTGCCTAAGGTACTTTCCATTTTAAACCTGACCCTCTGCCGCACAGGCAGCCGCAGCTGTGATTGGCTGAGAGGTGCTGCGAAAGCGAAGTTTGGGTTGGGGGTGGGAAGGGATGCGCTACATTAAATAAAACATTTTATACTAGATAAAGGGCAGCCATGGAGGGATCAGGAGGGAGGGGGAGAAAGGGCTCCTCTGCACATGCCACTGCCCTCTCAGAGGACAGGGAGGCAGAAACCTTTCCCACAGGAAGACACCTCCTACTCTTCAGTTTCCTGGGCTTTGGACATGCACTGCAGGAGAACCACAAGGAGCAAAGAGGTAAGGTAAGAATTTTTTTAAACTACATAGTGTGGCAAGTTGTGTGTTAAATTTCAGTTTTGGGGGTGGACATGTCCTATTAGTCCTTGAGAGTGGTTAATTAGTGGTTAATTTCGACACTGAATTTCGGACATCAACACATATTTACTATACTGCATGTTGGAATTTCAATGGCGCATTTTAATTTTTAACATAATTTAGATGAAATGTTGCTAAGTTCATCCCTTTTGAAATTCTAGTTTTGCCATATCTGCGACTTTTCCAAACCAGCAGTTCCGCCTCAAAACCAGGTTCGGTTGCAAACAGGATATGTTTAGCAGTTATTATTGTGTACATTAGCTGAGGTCTGTGTAAACCTCAGGGGACAGATGTTTCCCCACTGATACTTTTTTCGCACTGACCAACTGATATTTCTGTGTTGGTCTTCTGGAAAAATCTGATGTGTTTTAGTGGCACCCGTGACAAATGGCTGTTGTCCGTTTGTCTGGATCGGACCGTGATTGTGTCCAATGCACCGCACAATTGGTTGTGGCAAACTGTTGGCTGCGTAAACTTTCACCATGTTTTCAGTGATTTCCTCCCCGGCCGACTGCTTTCTAGTAGTGAACCTTCGTGTGTACCCAGCCTACAGAAAGAATCGCAGTAGCAAAAAATCTCAGTGGAAATGATAAAGATAATAAATCCTTGTAGAGCTGAGCTTCTTTCTGTTATATCAGAATCACCAGTGATTTTGTTTTGCATCCCCTGTGCATGGGAGTTCATAAAGAAACATGGGCTTTGTTCCCAGTGATTTCCCAGAGAGTATCAATCGCACTTCACTTAGTTTATTGGTCAAACTTGATGAGTAAATCCACCCCCACCTACACGCACATTGATGGGCTCACAATCAGTATAACCTCCCCCATTCTGTGTATTTTCTCTGTCTGCATTCCACAGTTATCAGGGTATTTAAATCCACTGGAGCTAATTGGAGCCTGGTACACTCAATCACCTCCATATGTCAAAGCTACAAGAGTATCCAGGTCACTGTCCAAGAATACTTCTCAATTCCAGAATAGCAAGCACAGTGTGTTATCAGCTTTGGAATTTATGGTGGAATTTAGGGGCCCTGGGCTGCCACCAGTAGAGGGTTAAACACAGTAACCTATAGTATTGAGTTAAATCGCTGATTTAAATGCAGCATTGTCCTGTTGCAGGATGGATGCCCAGGCCACAGACCTCTAGACACTGAAGAAAATACAACCAACAGGTTCCTGGAAGCTGTATACACACAATGCAACTTTTCAGCCCAATCAACCAATAGTTCAGTGTCTTGAGTTTCGTAGTATTCCCTGCACACCTGTTTGTTGTTTAGATGGTGCTGTTTTTCCTCCTTCTGCTAACCACCAGCAGTGATACAATTAGAAGATTTGCTCATTTGTGACCTGCTGCGTCACACTACTATGAAACGTAGTGCACCCAGCATGTTACAAATAAACCATGAGAAATTTAGAAAGTGCATTTTTTCTACAAAATAACAATAGTTCAGTGTATTGGTCGATCGGGCTGAAAACATTGCATGGGTTTTCAGCCGTGCTGTCCTTCATCATGGCCGACTGGTTGTCGGGACAAAGGATCTGACAATGTGTAGCTGGATTTATGTGCAGTGCATGCTGGGGATCAGGACAAAAAAGAACACTAGTTAAGGGCTAGGCCCCACTGCCGCGATTTTTTTGCGATTGCGTAAGTCATTTTTACCTAACAGCAATCGCGGCAACGCATGCGATGCGCAATCACATGCAATCACCATTTTAAAGCGCAATCACATGCGATTCTGAATCTCAAATGAAGAAATTGCATGCGCAAACGCAGCCAGTGTAGCCAGTGTGGCCAGTGTGGCCAGTGTGGCCAGTGTGGCCGTGCCCTTATAGTCTCATTTTATGGTACAAGTACAAACATAGAAATACAACCAGCATCCTGCTTACAGCTGAAGTATGTGGGAAAATATTGAGAACAGCCATAGGGTTGTAATTTGTATCCCTGGTTTCCTAATAGTAGTAAGGGGTAGTACCGGCACATAGGGTGGTATGTTCATTCATAAATCCAGTATAGAATATATACACAGGAGGCACGAATATCCTGTGAATTATAAAGTGCTCCGCTAAAACCAGTTATAATCCATGCTTATCTATGTCACCAGAGCCACATGACCGACTCATACTTGTGTATTATACAAAATAAGCACCAACTACTTTACAATGTAACAGTGTTAGAAGTTACAAAGTTCCAGTGCCTGTATGGAACCTCTTAGCAACCAGCTTTGTGCTTTTACATGGAAATAAAACTTGTAATATCCTTTGTTATATTGTACAATAATCAGGGTGTTATACTCTATAAATCATATAAATAGCCTTCCCACTTGCAAAGCAAATTCACAGTTCAGTTGTTAGCAGTTCCTTACGGCCATATAAAGCTCTGTACAGAGGACAATGCACTGACAAGCTTTTCTCTATTTTTATTTCTCTGCATTGTATTCAGTGTTTTGCACTAGTGAAACTCTCGGAGATTTACATTTTTATACACAATAGTCTCCAGCTGAAGTCTCCCCTCCCCACTTTCTCTGGTCCATTCTATTGTTGTTCATCAGAAACACAAACGGCTGGGGTGTAGTTTGCAGTGAACACTCATTGCTGCTTTCTTCAAGTAATAAAATGGTTCAAACTTATTTGCTGTACAAAATAAAATACTTTGATAAAATATAACCCATGGACCCTACTGCTTTCTTTCTTTAAGCGTTACTGGACAGCAATGTTTATTGTACTGACAAAATTGTGTCTAATGATAATAAATGTCTAGATAATGTTGGCTGACCGGTATCAACCGGTCGGCTGCATGGTGGGGGCAGCGGCCATCTTCGGGGTACGTTTCCCTTTAAATATGTGGTGCAAGAGAGGAGCTGGGGGGGGGGGGTTGGAGACTTACCGCCGGCCTCCCAATTGGTTAAAGGCAGCGGCGAGAGCAGCCTCAGGGTGACACAGCCTGAGGGAGAGAGGAGACGGCGCCATCACAGCAGCAGCAGCAGGACTTTGGAGCCCAAGTGAAGGACAGCAATGCACGAGGGAGCCTCGGACGTGGAATCGGAGGAAGCAGCTGGCGCCCTGAACATATCATCCAATGGACCCTCCTGAAGCAAGAAACAGAGGAAGGAGTTGTCAGGTGTCCAGAGGCGTAGGACAACCAGGAAAGCAGCTTATAATACTGTTAAGAAAAGGAGACAGGCACAGGGGAGAAAGCAAACATGGCCACCAACATCACCAGAGGCAGAGGTAGAAGCGGATATGCATGGAGGTAATGCGGAACAGGTTTCTAACACCTTGGGGCTGGAGCCCCTGCACACAGAAAGAGGCCAGGCAGGGATGGTGGTCCCACCTAGCATCAATAGGCAGGCTACCCAGGGAGACAATGCAAGCAGGCAGTCCCTCAGTGCGGTAATGCAACAGGGCTATGGGGGTGTCGGGGAGAGCCATTCTCAGAAAGGAAGGACAGAGCGTTAAGGCAGAACCCGAGGAGTGTGCCAGGGTCAAGCAACACACCCAGGCCCACTACACATCCAGGATTCCATTGCAGGTTGGCCAAGGGACACAAATTATCAGACCCTTCAAGGAAAGGGATCCAAGGCTACAGCAGGGATAATGTCACAGGTAGGCCCATCTAGCTCTATGGGAGGACCTTACCAGATGTACCCCAAATTGTGGGGTTCAGGTTCCAGTAGGGCAGACCCGCCACAGCTCAGCGGCCCAATAGGGCCAGGCAACATACCAATACTTGGTATGCTGTCCGCTGGCCTTACTACACAAGCAAATCTGAATATGGGTCAACCAATTTATACCACGCCCGCAGTATATCCGGGCCAATATAACTGCCAACCTCCTATGCAGTTCCTAGGGTTAAGCGATGCATTAACAGGTGGAAGGCATCATCGGGTTTTTATACCCGGCTAAAGCTCCTCTGTGGTTGAAAACATGCCAGTTTGGGGTATGGATACCAGCAGTGCCCATATGGCCAATAATATGATAGTAGCCAGCCAAGCTATAGCAGAATCTTGGTCTACAGGGACAATTATGTCCCATTCTAACACATGTCAAGCCTTTTCCTCTACTGCAGTTACACAACCAGTCGCGTCAGTGCCATGGTCGACTCCAGACTCTGGGATTCAACAAATGAGAGCGGGTCCTGCAGCAGCGCCAATGGCGTGCACACAGAACAACGAAAGAATGACGATGAATATAAACTCAACATTCGCTACCGGAATACAGCCACAGCTGATAACATCTCTACTGGAGGGTCAACTTGGGAATACAGGTAACTTTCTAGATGGTATACCCGGTCTTAAGGATTGTATAAATAATAATTTCTCTAGTCTATCGGGATTATCTGGCGGGTTGAGTGTGGGCACAGTAAGTGGGGTATCGACAGGGCCCCCCTTTTCCTCCACAAGACCTACAGAGGCACAGTATACAGGAGTAGGTCAGGGATTAGTTGAGGGGCTAGTGGGCGCATCTTCCTACAGCATCAAAACAGTAACAGCACCCACCCCAGTTAGTTCAGCATTAGCAGAAACGGGTACATGAGGCGAATCTGAGGGATACCCTCACGTGTGAGGGCACCCCCCTCGGACTTCACCTGACCAAGGCGGTATGGGATAAGATAGAGAAAGGGGAGTATGTGGATATCCTCACCCTCCTCCCAGCAGCAAAGGAAGCTCTCAAGAAAGAAGATACACAGGTGAAAGACGGCGAAAGGAAGAGACCACCTGTGGCCAGAAATTTCAACAATTGGCTGCAGGCATTCTGTATTAACGCAAATATAGTGACATCAAAACACCCGCAGAAAGCCCCAGGTTTATTTAAACACCTAACATAAACATCTAACATCATCGTTGAGGCCTTCAAAACTTTTGGTGGTCTATCGTGGTTTATCTATGTTGACATATTCCGCCAGAAACTGTCTGTGCACAAGGAGCTACAGTGGGGCGTTAAAGACGTTGACTTGTGGCTAACGATGTTGTCATATCATGCTGCTACACCTTCAGCGCAAACTCCCCAGAAGAACCTGCTGCAAACAAACAAAGGCAACATATGCTGGGCCTTTAATGAAGGCCACTGCAAGTGGCAGCAGTTGTGTCGTTTTCGCCACGACTGCTTCACTTGAGGGGGGTCACATTCTTCAGTCAGATGCGCAGGCAGGCCCCCCTTTGCTGCCTCTAGATCAGGGGGGGTTCAGTAATAGAATCTTCACTTCCGACCCCATTGAAAATCAATGAGTTGGTCCCCTACAGTGGGTTATTGGATCCCCTTCAAGATAGCCAATGTCATCCACTTACATGCCAAAATTTGAAGTCTGCACTTGAGAGACCTGATATAGTTTGGAAAGAAATCAGAGAAGGCAGAATTGCAGGCCCCTTCTCATCCCCTCCCAAAGGATTCCGATCATCTCCGCTAGGTTTAGTCCCCAAAAAAGAGCCCAACTCCTTCCGGCTAATTCATTATCTATAATTTCCGGTGAGTTGTTCGGTCAATGACACGATCGATTCATGGCTGTGCAGAGTCCGCTATGCCTCCTTCGATGGGGCACTGGCATTGTTGCAAAAAAGCGGGCAAGGCTCACTCATGGCGAAACTCAACATTCAAGTTGCCTTTCGCCTGCTGCCAATTCACCCAGACTGTTATCATGTTTTGGGCATCCATTGGGAGGATGCTTATTTCTTTGATGGGTTGCAACCTGTCTTGCCACATTTCGAACAGTTTGCATCTTTTCTGGAGTGGGTGTCAGGGTCATCCTTAATACTACACTATTTGGATGACTTCCTTTTTATAGGCCCCCCTAACACATCAGTTTGTCACAAGTCATATAAATCATTTCTACACATAGCACAAAAGTTTGGCATTCAAGTGGCCCCAGAAAAATCTATCCCACCCACTACTTCTCCTCAGTTTCTGGGTATAACGATTCCTGCAAAATGGAATTTAGGCTGCCCCAAGAGAAGCTGGCTAAGCTTAAAGAGCTGTTACAAAGAGCCATAAAACCCAAAAAACTGCTAGTCAGGGAGGTCCAATCCTTATTGGGGCACCTGAATTTTGCCACCCATGTAACCCCTGTAGGGAGGGCATTTAATAGGCACCTGATAGACAGCATCAGTGGGATGCCCAATCCAGCCTGGCACGTTAGGTTGTCATCGGACGTCAAGGAAGATTTAAAGGTATGGTCACTCTTTCTGGATGAATACAATGGCAATTCCAGATGTCAAACAGACTTTGTGGACAGTACAGCCATCAAGCTGTTCACAGACGCAGCCGCTTCCACCGGTTGTGGTGGCTTCTTTGCAGGGAGCTGGTTTGTCGCTAGTTGGCCATTGGATTGGTCACACAAATATTGGGTGACCAACATGGTTTTCCTTGAGATAATACCCATTTATTTCACTTTGGAACTGTGGGGACCCTTGCTAGCCGACAGACATATAGTGCTTAACTGTGATAATATGGGGGTAGTCCAAGTATTGAACTAGCAGGGTTTTAAGGCTAATCATGTTTAAACTTTTAGAATTCAATATTTGGATGAAAGCTATTCACATACCGGGTCGGGTCAATACAGTGGCTGATGCCTTGTCCCGTTTCCTAATACAGCGCTTCAGGGAGTTAGCTGGTCTGACGACCCTGCAGGGGGAAATCATCCTGGACACATGGTGGGAGGCCTGTCTTCCCAGGTAGAGAGGTTCTTAAGGAACTCTCTAGCACCTCAGACCTGGTCAGCTTACAAAGAAAGCTGGGGGAAATGGGTTCAGTTCGAGGAGAGTATCTTCGGCACTGTTTCAGAAGTGAACAAAATTTGATCAAGGCCAGTCAGTAAATAGCATCAAGAAGTCATTGCCAGGCATTTCATTTTTTATGAGAATGTCCTCTAATAAGGACATAGTCATAATCAATTGTGGTCCAACTTGTAAAGAGCTTTGTAAAGAGCTTTGGGAAATTGCGCCCTTCCACAGAGGCCAGGAAACCCATAACCATGGATATTCTGTCTCACCTCCTGAATGCGCTGCAGTCAGTATGTTTGGCGTATGAGTCTCTTCTATTCCGATTAGCCTTCCTCCTATCCTTTTTCCTTGCCCTCAGAGTTAGTGAGCTAGCAGCCGAAAGTAAAAGCAAAATAAGGGGGTCTTCTCAGTTCACACATAACGGTAGTCAAAGGGAAACTTAGGATTTGGATTCACAAATCGAAAACAGATCAACTTGGTAAAGGGGTGGAGAGGTGGCTGGGCCCCTTCCCAACTAACAACCTGTGCCCAGTAGCAGCCTTTTTAGAGTTTAGGCAACAAAGATGGAACTCAATAGGGCCATTGTTCCTTCATAAGGATGGGACACATAGCTAATGCGCCTGGGAAGGTGGGATTCACACCATTATTCTTTCTACATTAGACCGGAGTTAGAGTCCTTATAATGTTTTTCTTCCTAGGGCAAAAACAGCTGAGAGTATGGATACTTGGCCATTCCTGCATTCACTGGGCTGAGCATCGGGCTGAGGTGAGGAACTTAGGGACCAATCTCTTCTTCCCTACAGGAGCCATAAATATTCAGTGGATAGGGAGACGGGGGGCCCGGTGGGAAGACTTATTCCCTATGGTAATCAAACATAGGGACCAATGGGGCTACCCTGACATAATCGTGATCCACTTGGCCTACCTACTTTTTGTACTGCCAGATGCGATAATAGGTTGGTCAGAGGTGGTCCCCAGACTGACATGGCTTACCATTCCTTAAGACATTAGAAGGTTGTCGAAAAAATTGAACAAGGGAGTATCCAAATTGGTTAGACGGGCCTATACCGAGCAGATGGGGTCCATCTTTCAGAAGTGGGTTTGGGCATTTTTAATCTGGGTCTGCAGACCCTAGTTGAATCGTGTGTGGATAGATGGAGGCGGGATATGGACCTTTGCAGTAAAGAAAGATGAGGGGCAAAGTCCATGCCGTGGTAGGTTCGGTGATAACACCTGTGCTCTTAAGAGGCAGGTGCAATGGAATGGTCATAGGCTTCCCTGGGAGGATCCTAGGGTTGGCTAGTTTGAGTCCAAAAAAGTTAACTTTGAAGTTATTTGGTAACGGTGTGAAGTTTATAAGGCAAAATAAAGAATTAAAGCTGCGGCCCTTGCTCCACCTTTAAATTGGTGTCCGTGTTATTGTGTATTGATTTATTTCAGCGTATCGAGGATGTGGCACTTGCCATTGCCATGTGGTCATTCATTCATTCCCATCTGACTTGAAATGGTTGTGGTGAGCTTGTGGTGAGACACTAAAGCACTAGTGTGTTTAAAAAAAGGCAACTAGAGCCGTTGGTACTGAGGGGATTGGCCCTATATCGCTAATGTGTGTGCGGCAAAAACAACTGTTTCTGACAAATGATCTGCGTCGGCATTGGAAATGGACTGGAAAACTTCTCACGGCTGGCCCCCTGTACTAAGGAATATGTATAGGCACATGTATACTAAAGAATACGTCTGCCTGTTTCTATTTTCCTTTTTTGTGTAGGTTCCATACAGATCGTTGTAATTCATTCATTAACAGGTTGCAAATAACAAATTGATTTGTAATTAGTATCGAATTCATCTGTCTATAGCAAAATTAATTGTGGGTTCACTAATTGGTTACAAATAATTCAATTATCAACCATACAAATTACAAATCAATTTGCAATTTGCAATTAGATAATAAATCAATATGAGATATTAAAGGGTATGTCCACCAATAAAACCTTTTTCCCTGTGGATTCCATATAGTACACACTACTGATACACCTCACTTCTCTATAGATTTTTAGTACTATTGGGCATTCCACTTCCGGACTGCTTTCTGGTCTAGATTCCAGAAACCTTTCTTCCTATGAGTTCCCAACAATAACTCATTTTAGCACTGATTGTTTTCAACGGGTTTCGTATCATTCTTGGTACAATATCTTTGAAATCTGCATTTTTTTTGTTCTTTGGAAAGACTATTTAGTGCTTTTTCTCTCCTAAAGCTGTGTACACACAGACAGTTGTTTTGGTTGTGTAAACATTTGCGACTTCTGATCCATAGAAAAACCACACGATCTTCATGATAGTTTGCCATGTCCTTATCTGCCTTTTGTCTGATCTGGCCGTAAAACTGATTGGATGCAGATATTCGGGCCGACTGACCATAATTCCAAAAATATTGGTTGATCAGCCTAAAATGTCTGCTTGTGAGTACACAATAGGTATACAGGAAGGTTTGATTTGAATGGATGCTTTATAGTGATTTGCTTGTGGAGGACATTCATGTTTAGAGACTGCTGCTAAAATAGTTCTGGCATAAGATCAGGGCCGGATTTATACTTTTTTCTCCCCTAGGCCAGCTAACTTGTACTTTGTACCACCCCCTCTCCTTCTCCCCCAGGTTGATGGGGTTTTTTTTTCATTGGCAAAGATCAATATTTAGGTGATCAATTCAGATCTGTGCCTTTGATTTTTTTCTAAGCCTTTAACTAACAAAGAATAAGAAAAAAAAATCTCTATTTGTGAATGGACCTCATTGATCCATTCACAAATACCATAGTAAGCTGTAATTTTGCTACTTACTATAGCAGGTACTGAACTGCGATCTGAATGTAGATCACAGTTCAGTACTTTACATTAGACCACCAGGGAAGTTCAATTAGTGAATGGACCTCTTTAATCCATTCACAAATACTATAATAAGCCGGTGTTCAGTTTAACACTGGTTTACTATAGCAGGAAGTGAATTTGCAATCAGTGCCGATCGCAAGTTCACTTCCTCCACTAAACCACCAGGGCTGTTTGGAGAAAGACTAGGGGAGGTCCTCGGCATTAAAGTCCTCTGACGTTATGGGGCAAAACCAATGGGGGATGGAGGGGGCAAGGGGGGAACTTGAATAGTGCTCCTATCACACACAACAGTTTTTTTTTGGAGGGGGGGTTGTGAGTGCTAACTGTTAAATGTTACAATGGGATCCAAAGATGCCTGCACCTTTTTGTGCCTCCCCTAGCAACTCTACTGCCCTAGGCCACGGCCTATGTGGCCTAGTG
This sequence comes from Hymenochirus boettgeri, assembly GCA_019447015.1. NCBI lineage: Eukaryota > Metazoa > Chordata > Amphibia > Anura > Pipidae > Hymenochirus > Hymenochirus boettgeri. Next base: position 47,930,101 of record CM033470.1, on the reverse strand, counting down.
AAAATCCGTCCCTGCACAAGATAATCTTTTTGGACAGTACTTGATCACCTTACTATGGAATACCTCAAGGTCTCTTTCCGATATGCTCTAAGTCCTTTTTAGCTTGGAGATTTATCTTGTGTAGGGTTTCATGGGTAGTGTATTCTTTATTGATTCACATTGTGTTCTCTCTTTCTTTCTTGAAAGTTTATTGTGCTGGAACTTGTTAATCTGGAAGGTCTATAAATGTATAGATGTTGCCACCGTGATACTGTAATTGTGGATTGTTCACAATCGTTCAACTTTGCAATGTCAGAACATCCACCCCTCTTCCTGAAGAGTCTTTTGAAGATATGCCAGACATCAAACTAATGGTTGATTTTTTTATGAATGTGCAGATGGCAATGTGTCTGTCGGTATTGACTGTCCCAACATTAATTTGTTTTTCCAATCTTTGGCCATGGCAACGCTCAAAACAGTCCATTCTTAAGGTGGCCATACATTAGTACTTACCCTCTGAATGATCTGCGACATTCAATGAATGTTCGTGGAACAGCCTTTTCCATTCTATTTCACGACAAACATACAATCATGAGGTCTAGCCTGGCCCCATTCATTTTGCTATCATATGCCATTGCAAAAAAAGAACAGGGAAAAGGCTGTTCCAGGAATATTCATTGAAGGGGGTAAGTAATATAACAATAATACAATGTATGGGCACATTTACAGACAATGAGCCTAGTACCAATCATTCAATGTTAAAGTATGATTTTTGCTGCCACAAGTCCTGCCAGTACCAGACCCGTTCCAGAGCGGTGCTGCCTGTAAAATGTAGCATGTGATATTGGTTATATACTATCCTATATACTAAAACAGACTTGCCGATATTCACGGACGCTGGACCCATCTGCGTGTGCCGGGACATCATGATAACCTCGCCCGCAACCAGTTCCACTGTAGCACCAGGGAAATCATCTAACCACTGGGAGGGGGGATCTTGGTGCTGGGGTGCATGCACGGGGGGATCGTCTTTGACGATCGTTGATGGTATATTTTCGTACAAATATTGTGCGATTGCTTGTTCGTCGGCTGCATCGTGCGACAATTATCCAACGTGTGTACGAGGCTTTACACTGTTTCTTCTTCATGTGTGAACATCTAACTTTGTTCAATAAGGAGCATCATGAGGATTGTTTTCTGGGTTATTTTTATTTTCAGTAATGATTAGTGATTTACTAAACAATATGTCTGAGGCAACTAATAACTCAGTGACTACAGGCGAATGTTTATCACTCCCATGTTTCTTTGGGGGCATTTAAACTGTTGTTCTGCTATAGGTGGGTCATTTTGGGTCTAATTAGAGTGATTGGCTTTACAATAATTATCAGTATATAAATCAGTTTGTATGACTAGTTTTTCTGGCTACCACACAAACAATGGAAGAGGCAGAGTTTTCTCATCTTCCGCTTTTTTTCTTTTTGATGGCTGGATTGATGGGGGTTGATGTGACTATATAGGTATTGTGGTTGACATTAAAATCGGATGAAATTAAGTGGGTGCTGCATTTGGCTTCAGATCTTTTTTTACATCCTTGCATTGTGCATTTGGGTAAAATGTGGGAAAAACACATTTAATGAGACTTTTTGTTTTTTCTTCCCCTTTAAATCTTTTTTTTGCAATGAAATATTTCAATTCCTAATCAAACTAGCCCAGCACCAAGTCTGCAACTGCAGTCTATACGGAGATACAGTAATGGGAAGGTTAATTTCCTTACACTGTCTACTGTGATGTCACATGTGACTCTGTAATGCTGTCTAATCAGATAAATTCTATTTGAGATCACAGAAAGACACAAACACTTCCACAATGTCTGATTGCCTCAATGTCAACACAGGGAGAGTCAGGCAATTTTTAAAAAAAACATTTTTCAGGTGTCTGGACATTTCCTAAACTGATTGAAATGATAACAAAATACAGACAATATATCATCCCCAAATAGTACAATCGTATAATATCAGGAGAATACTGCTCTATGAAAGTGGCTATGTTTAATACCTGAGGAGAAAGGAAACTCCTGAAATCATCTAGAACGGAGAGGGAGATGTTGAAACACAGAGTTTGGGAACTGAATATATAAAACCAGGAGACAAATCAAAAATGCAGCATGGATGTTGCACCGATACATCATTGAACTCTGGATTCAAATCGACCCTTGTCTATAGATGGACATACACGGTTCAATATTCTTCCGATTGGATTTGCGATTGTCCAAAACAATTGTAAATCCGATAGGAAGAACTGATCGAATATCCCCACATTGCACCGACAATCTTCTATAGATTTCAGCTTGAAGTCTGGTTCTGGTAGATGGAGTTGATGGATAATTTTCCATCTTGCCTGATCAGGTTTTTTTCGATAGACTGATCATTATTGCCGATCGGCCTATCGAAAACCAGTAAAAGTGTCTTCGATAATTCAATCAATTCGATCAAATTGATTGTGTCGATCGGAATATCGATGCCGTGTATACCTTACCTTATGTCTGTAAGAAGATTATATAATGCTGTCACTGTGCTTGCCTGGGGTTTACTCTGGTTTCCGCCATCAAACAGACACACTGATATCTTATGTGTACACGTGAAATACATTCAATGGGTTTACTTCAGGGTACAGTATAATGTGCAGGGATACACATACATATTCCTTAATTTTGAGGAAGAAGGTGGGCTGCCAGATGGGAAATTTTTCTTCAAGGAAAATTAAAGCTTAAATATAAATAAACCTGTAATAACACTAATTAATAACTTAAAGGCAACTGTGTATTGTTCACCTCTCAGTTCTTGGGCTGATGACTGATGATTATTTAAAAGCACAGACGGAGACACTGTGATTGTCCATTGCACTTTCCTGTTGCGTTGGATAGTGGGGCCCAAACCTATATATATATATATAAAACCTCTCTCTCTCTCTCTCTCTCTCCCTCCGGCCGCGCGCGCGAGGCGAGCGGCGAGCGAGGAGAGAGAGAGGAGAGAAGAAAAAAAAACGCCGCGCGCGGCGCGGCGCCCGCCGCGCGCGCGCGCGCGAGCGCGCGGGCGCGGCGCTGCGAGTGAGAGAGAGAGAGGAGAGGAGGAGGAGAGGAAAGAAAACGCCAGCGGGAGCCGCCCCCGCGGCGGGAGAGAGAGAGGAAAAACCGCGGCGCGCGCGCGCGCGCGGACCCGCCGCGCGCGCGCGCGCGCGAGAGAGAGAGAGAGAGAGAGGAAAACCGCGCGCGCGGCGCCCGCCGGCGCGCGCGACGCGCGCGAGGGAGAGAGAGAGAAAACCCCGCGCGCGCGCGGCGCACGCGCGCGCGCGGCGCGCGGCGCGGAGGAGAGAGAGAGAAAAACCGCGCGCGCGCCCGCGCGCGCGCGCCGCGGCGCGCCGAGCGAGAGAGCGAGAGGAGAGAAGAGAGAAAAACCGCGCGGCGCGCGCGCGCGCGCGCGCGCGGTCGCGCGCGAGAGAGAGAGAGAGAGAGAGAAGGAGAGGAAAACCGCGCGCGCGCGCGCGCGCGCGCGCGCGCGCCCGCGGCGCGCCGAGAGAGAGAGAGAGAAAAACCGCGCGCGCGCGCGAGAGAGAGAGAGAAAACCCGCGCCCGCGCCGCGGCGCGCGCCGCGCGCCCGCGCGCGGCGCGCGCGGCGCGAGAGAGAAGAAGAAAAAACCGGCGCGCGCGCGCGCGAGAGAGGAGAGAGAGAGGAAAAACCGCGCTCGCGCGCGCGCGCGCCGCGCGCTGCGGCGCGCGAGAGAGAGGAGAGAGAGAAAAACGCGCCGCGCGCGCCGCGCCCGCGCGCGCGGAGAGGAGAGAGAGAGAGAGAGAAGAAAACCGCCGCGCGCGCGCGCGCGCGACAGGCGCGGCCCCGCGCGCGCGCGCGCGCGCGCGCGGGCGAGGAGAGAGAGAGAGAGGGGAGAGAGAGAAGGGAAGAAAACCGCGCGCGCGCGCGGCCCGCGGCGCGCGCGAGAGAGAGAGAGAGAGAAAACCGGCCGGCGCGCGCGCGCGCGCGCGAGAGAGAGAGTGAGAGAGAAAGAAACCCCGCGCGCGCGCCGCGCGCGCGCGCGCCCCCGCGCGCGGCGCGCGCGCGGCCGCGAGAGAGAGAGGAGAGAGAGAAGAAAACCGGCGCGCGCGCGCGCGCGAGAGGAGGAGAGAGGAGAGAGAGAAAACCGCGCGCGCGCGCGCGCGCGCCGCGCGCGCGAGAGAGGAGGAGGAGAAAACCGCGCGCGCGCGCGCGGCGCGCCCGAGCGCGCGCGAGAGAGTAGAGAGAAAACCCCGCGCGCGCGCGCGCGCGCGCCGCGCGCGCAGCGCGAGAGAGGAGAGAGAGAGAGAGAGGGGAAGAAAACCGCGCGCGCGCGCGCGCCCGCGCGCGCGGCGCGGCGGCGAGGAGAGAGAGAGAGAGAGAGAGAAAACCGCGCGCGCGCGCGCGCGCGCGCGCGGCGCGGCGGAGAGAGAGAGAGAGAGAGAGAGAGAGAGAGGAGAAAAACCGCGCGCGCGCGGCCCGCGCGCGCGCGCGCGCGAGAAGGAAGGAGAGAGAAAACCCGCGCGCGCGCGCCTCCGAGAGGGGCGCGACCGCGGAGAGAGAGAGAAAAACCGCGCGCGCGCGCGCCGCGCGCGCGGCGCGCGAGAGAGAGGCGAGAGACCCGCGGCGCGCGCGCGCGAGCGCGAGAGAGAGAGAGAGAACGCCGCAGCGCGCGCGCGCGCGCAGAGAGGAGAGAGAGAGAGAGAAAACCGCGCGCGCCGCGCGCTGCGCGCGCGCGCGCGCGGCGCGAGAGGAGAGAGAGAGAGAGAGAAAAACCGGCGCGCGCCCGCGCGCGCGCGCGCGCGCGCGGAGAGAGAGAGAGAGAGAAAACCGCCGCGCGCCGCGCGCGCGCGTAGCGCGCGAGGAGAGGAGAGGAGAGAGAGAGAGAGGAGAAAACCGCGCGCGCGCGCGCGCGGAGAGGAGGGAGAGAGAGAGAGAGAGAGAGAGAAGAGAGAAAACCGCGCGCGGCGCCCGCGCGCGCGCGCGCGCGCGCGAGAGAGAGAGAGGAGAGAGAGAGAGAGAGAGAAAACCGCGCGGCGCGCGCGCGCCCGCGCGCGCGCCGCGCGCGCGAGAGAGAGATGAGAGAGGAGAGAGAGAGAGAAAACCGCGCGCGCGGCGCCCGCGCGCGCGAGAGAGAGAGAGAGAGAAAACCGCGCGCGCGCGCGCGCGAGAGAGAAGAGAGAGAGAGAGAGAGAGAGAGAACCGCCGCGCGCGCCCCCCCGGCGGGCGCGAGAGAGAGAGAGGGGGAGAGAGAGAGAGAGAAAACCGCGCGCGCGCGAGAGAGAGAGAGAGAAAACCGCGCGCGCGGCGCGCGCGGGCGCGCGCGCGCGCGGCGCGAGAGAGAAGAGGAGAGAAGACAACCGCGCGCGCCGCCCGCGCGCGAGCGGCGCGCGGCGCGAGAGAGAGAGAGATAGAACCCCGCCGGCGCGGAGAGAGAGAAGAGAGAGAGAAAGAGAGAGAAAACCCGCGCGCGCCCGCCCGCCGCGCGCGCGCGCGCGCGCGCGCGCGCGGCGAGAGAGAGAGAGAGAGAGAGAGAAGGAGCGAGAGAGAGAAAACCTCGCGCGCCCGCGCGCGCGCGCGCTCAGAGAGATAGAGAGAGAGAGAGATGAGAGAGAGAAAACCGCTCTCGCGCGCGCGCCCTCTCTCGCGCCTGCGGCATCGTACTATATATAGATATATATATAAAACCCTCTCCTCTCTCCTCCTCTCTCGGAAGGCGGAAAATCCGGAAAAAATCCGCCGTTCGAGAACGGGATAATCCGCGGCGGATCCGGGTTCGGTTCCGCAAACCGGCCATCCCTAGTGGGCATAGGAAAATTCCTGATAATTCCAACTCAGAAACTTCCATCACACATCCGTCCTCAAAATTATACAAATTACCTCCAAAGGAAAAAGAATTCTTTAAATAAATAATAATCGGTCCCCCCAACAATACCCAAGTATAGTGCATCATTCGGAAAGCCCCTCCAGCAGTCTACTACAGAAAAAAAACAGATTGATAAAGTCATTTTAAAAAACCATCACTTTATATATATAATAAAATAGAGTGCACAGTAAATATTTGTTATTTTTTACATAATTCCTCACATTTCTGTGTTATTTTCTAGTCTGGATTTTAATGTCGCCTTATTGTGTCCTTGCTTTTACTGTCAAGGAGAAACTTCCATTACTGTCTTTACAATATTCCAAATAATTCTTCTAACAGTGATTGCATCAGTCAGTGTGTCATTTTCTGAGCACTCTGTGAAGCTGGAAGTAAAATTGTTCCTGCTTTTCTCCCGAGAATTTCCTATGGGTTCTTTGATTTTATTCTGTGAATACATCAGCTAGATGGGCAAACACATAATGAATATTCTGTGGAGACATTCAACTCAGTTTTGCATGTCACGAGGTTGTAGATTTGTTTCTCTGCATTAAATCATGCCTTTTGTTGTACATCTAAACTGCATTGCTTATACATCGCACAGGGAAATGGGCTATTTCTGTATATTTCTTATTGCCTACATTTTGTATATAACACCGCAGTGAAGTCACAAATTAATATATGACCATAGGTTGGAATATGGAGCTTTACCTATTCTAAGCAGATTCCATTTGAATATGCAAATCAAATGTTTTGCTGCTGAATGAAATAGATATTCATGTGTCCCAGAACAAATTGGTACCAGTCACAATCCTGGCACAAGTTAGGTTCTGATAGATGGGTTTGATGGAAAGTTTTCTGTCTTGCCCGATCATTTTCCCTGATAGATTTCGATATCAGACAGAAAAATGTCCTCGATAATCCGATAATTTCTCCCTTGCACCAATACAGGACCCACCCCAGTGCTCCCCTTGCCACTGTAATTAATAAAGGGAGGTCACATTATAGTTTTATTGAGGTGACTCCCATTACTTCTAGTTACGCTACTGGTGGAATCCATGTCATAGACAAGTGAATGATTTTGAGGAGCACAAGAAAATATAGGAGGTTCTGCATTTATAGGGCCCAGGTAAGTTATCTGTGTCCCTGCTCTTGGGGTCTTTACAATCACACTTTATCCGAACCTGGTTAGTCCCACCAATGCCCTGCCATTTTTCCAAAGGTATAAGCATAGGAAATGCCTGATTGGATGATCAGCTCATTTTAAGGACATTCTTAGCTTGGTCAGTCAATCTAATACTGACCGTTGTCATGTCCTAGCAGCTCTAGGAAGCCTTAGAAAGTGTCTTTCAAATGTCTCCACATGACAGTTGAAGCCTAAAGACACATTTAAGGATTTACAATGTGGAACATAGGATCTCAGACCATGACATTCCATTTGTGTATATGTACAATATGTGTATATGTACAGTAACATTGGAACCTGTGACATTGACCCATTACCTGTGCTGCTGAGAAGTGAATGCTGTACATTGAATGCTGTACATTAGAACATCTTATTATTAATTTTATTGTAAAAACAAAAAAACAACAACATTTCTTTCAGCACTAATAATAGAATTAATTGTCACAAGTGGCATTTGACAGTGTTTACAACCTTCTTGCCAGCTGTAAGGAAACTGTATTTCATGAAACGTGAAACCCTCCCAGTTATGACTTTTGTAAGCAACCACTACTCACCGGGTGAACAGGCTGGACAGGTTTTCCTATGTAAAACAAATGGAGCCTGTTCCCCAGAACACACTGCAGGCTAATTGTTTTCCAAAATCATTTTGCAAAGCAGATATTGTGTAAGGTATTATTTACCTTGAGCAACAGTAACCTATGGCTCTTTAACTGTTGTTAAACTTGTGCCCTCTGTCAATCATGCAAGACTTGTGTCTTTAGAACTAATGAAATGAGAGAATTCTGTGCTATGTGCTGTTCTATCAGCAGTAATGACCAGGCAAGGTTGGTCTCTGTGCAGTTTGCAGGCAGGTAAACATGATTCTAACTTCCCCATGACAGGAAAAGAAAACTTCCTTGCCTGGCTGCCTGCTATGTCAATGGCTATCAGTTTCCACAGTAGAACAACTTACTTATTTTAGGCTGGTTTTACCACTAAAGAGTCTAATGAAAACTGGTCAAAACCTTCACCCTGCTTGTATACAGAGGTATAAATGACATAGATAGTATAAATAGTGACCATTCCCTGCACACTTTATGAGTCCTTATATATTTTACACTTCTTACAATAGAACATTTCCTGAATGCCACAGCACAAAGTTAGAACATCAAAGGAGACCTGATATTCCCTATTAAATATACATAAGTCATTTTAACATAAGTAACAGCCCAATGATTGCAATCCAATCAGGATGAATGGGCTAGAAAAAAAATCTTCCGTTGTAAACAGAATTCACAACTGACTGTGTTAAAGGCTGCGGCTGGGTGCACACGGACAAATTATTTGTTGGTCGCGGCGAAAGTAGCCGCAGCCGACAATTTGCGGTCTTGGATTAACCAACATGTCTGATTAGATCGGGTGAACAGGAGACAGAAATCGGGCTCCGGCCCCATATTTTTCGGCCCGACCGACCAATATACGAAAATATTAGTTGGTTTGGCCGAAAAATAGGCTTGTGTGTACCCAGCCAAAGTTCACCCAGAATTTTTACATACATTACCTCCCAAAACCGACTTTCTTTTCTCTGACGTGCCCATGCTGAGATGTAGGAACTTACAAACAGCCGATCCCTCATTGTGTACTCAGCCTCTTCCGGGTAATTTCTGACTGCCATTACTGAACTACCAGTTACGTGCGTGATCTGCTCCTGAGCGCGCTCATAACCAACTTGCAACAGAGGAGGAGAAGGCAGGATTTCAATGGGATCAACTGTTTGTAAGTACCTATAACTTAGCATGGGAGTGTTGGAGAAAGGTAAGATTAAAATGAAAGTCAGGTTTGGGGGGATACAGTTTTTATCTGGGTGAACTTGCCCTTTAATCAGGTGATATATCCTTAAATACAGTTCTGGGAAATAGACCAGGGCCAGTTCTGCCCATTTTGGTTTGCCCAAAGAAAGTTTCCCATGAAGCCCCCCTTTTTATACACATTTAGGGAGATTCAAAATAAGTTCTTATTGTTTAAAATGGTGATAATTTTGCCCCAACCAATCAGATCTTATTTAACATTTGAAAGCTAACATCTGATTGGTTGGGGCAAAATTAGCACCATTTTAAACGATAAGAACTTTTATTGAATAACCCTGATTGTGCGTTATAGGTCACACGTGTGTATGAAGCTTTAGAAAAGACTGAACTCATCAAAGATGAGCATTCTGAATGCAGACAGGGAGGATAGAGGGAACTAGATCGTGATGTTGCTCTATGGATGATAATGGTCACTGTAAATAGGAAAAAACTTTGAATGACGTCGTCTACCCCCTCAGTGTCCTAGCAGTTTGCCTAGTTGCTTATGCCTAGAAACGGCTCTGGATTGGGCAGACATTTCCAAACCGGACCAATTGAATTTCTGACAAATTATCATTTACAAAATGGCTGTTGTTTAAAGACCCCCTGCTGTGCGTATGTTGATCCTGGTAGGAATTTGCCTTCGTGGTTGACTAGCACACCTTAAAGTGAGTTAACTCTTCCTACCATCCAAACTGCAATAAAAACAGGATTTCAGTTACATAGAAAACATTCAGGTGGAGTTTATAGAAATAGCTGGCACATCAGTTTAAATGAGTTATTTTAATCTCATTACCGGTCCTTTTGGTGATAATAGAGGAAGATATCCGCTGGGAATGAGCAGGACAGACTCATTGTGGAAATGTAGCTGTTATTTTACAAACATGAAACCATATTGAAATACAACTTTGTTATGATAAGATAGGAAGATGAGACTCTTGTTTTGATTAATGGGAGTAGCTCATGGAAGCGAAATCATTATGAACTCACCTGTGGCTAGAAGGTCCTGCAACACATGGCAGAAGGTCAACTGATAAAATGTTTTCAGCAAACTGTACAGGCTGCTAAGATGACAGAGTGACTATGATGACATTGGGTATGAATGAGACATTACTCACATCCTGCAGCATTCAAGATAATATTGTATTGATAGAAACTGTTAGTCAAGTGTAAATTCTATTAGTTAATGATTTGTCTGTTCTGTAAAAAGGAAAGATATGACATAGAAGCACCACTGTTTGTAGGAGTTTTGTTGGGAATTAATGACATTTTTCTCAAAACCCATCACAATACATGTTGTGGTGTTTTCTGCTCATGAGAAGAAATAAACTGCAATACAGTACAGGAAAAAACAGTGCAAAGTAGAGACCAACCAATGTATTTAGCTTTAATGTATATGTATGTCTAAGGCTCAAATTAGCCCAGGTATTAAAATGGGGGAGATTGAATAAAAGATCTTCAGGGAGATTCAATAAAAGTTCTTATCGTTTAAAATGGTGCTAATTTTTCCCCAACCAATCAGATTTTATTTAAAATTTGAAATCTAACATCTGATTGGTTGGGGCAAAATTAGCACCATTTTAAAGGATAAGCAGGGTTATTTAATAAAAGTTCTTATCGTTTAAAATGCTGCTAAATTTGCCCCAACCAATTAGATCTTATTTAACATTTAAAAGCTAACATCTGATTGGTTGGGGCAAATTTAGCACCATTTTAAACGATAAGAACTTTTATTGAATAACCCTGAAGAACTTTTATTGAATCTCTCTGTATATCGTTAAAATGGTGCTAATATTGCCCCAACCAATCAGATGTTAGCTTTCAAATGTTAAATAAGATTTGATTGTTTGAATCTCCCCCATATGTCTTTTGTCATAGGGTAGTAAAGCAGAGCATTTCATTTATTTTTTTTTAAAGTTTTTTTTTTATATGCCAAAAATAAAATACCCCCAATTTACTGTTTGACAAACTGCCCAATCATTTCCAGCAGTTGAAAGATCCAGGCCCAATAAGGAACAAAGGTAGCAGCAGAGGGATCGCCAGCCTTAATGGAATTAGGAAATGCATTAGGGTTTTTAATACCAATTGTAAAATGTTAATTTTTGTGCTTAACCATATTGTTAAAAGGTATTTCCGTTGCTTTTTTTAACTTTTTTACTGAAGAACAAGAGTTCTTACGGGGTTTTTACTGAATGATAGCTCCGGCCCGTGTTAGGGGGCGGGGTGCCTGACCTCGAGTGGGGTCCCCGGCTGAGGATGCTGGGAGTTGTAGGCGGACGCTCACGGCTCTCCTCGCGGGCCCGGTCGCGGCGCGCGCTGATGACGTCAGCGCGTCGCTGCGTGCCGCCGGATTGGCCGGTCCGGGTCTCGCGAGGTTCGGGAACGTGACGTCACGGATGACGTCACGCTAGCCTATAAGAAGGGGGCGGCCACGAGGTGCGGGCGCCATTTTGATTAACATTGCCAGAGAGACAGTTCTTACACAGTTCTCTCAGGGCAATCATATCTACAGGCACTTGGTGGACAGCCAGGATGGCTCATCAGAGTAATGAAGCAATGCTGAACAGGATTAGGGAGAGGATCAGCACAGAGGGGGCAGGATGGCTACAGGAGATTCTCAGTGCAGATTCCCCGATAACCAGGAATGTGAGTACTGGGCTTAGGCCCACTACCAGGTCCGCTAGCCGGCTGGCTGGCAGGCCTAAACGTCCCTCCTTCCCCCCCTCCCGTCTGAGTCCCAGTCCCCCACGAGCCGCCAGGAGACGCCGGGGTGCACAGATTCGGCAGTCAGGCACAGCAAGGGGCCGCGCAGTGACTGAGGGCCTGCTTAGGTCTTTTAATATGGTACATCCAGCCCAGTTAGTTCGGGTGGATGTCCATTGCCCTCCTTCAGAAGATTTGGGGGTAGGACCTGTGGTACCCGGCGCCCCCGCTTCAGCATTAGGTAGAGGGAGAACCAGGGGTAGAGGAGGCCCTGCCCCTTGGTTGCCACAGTCCGCCCGCCCAACTGTTGCAGCAGCAACGGCGGGGGACATAGCTAGAGACCCTCAACCAGCACCGCAGGCAAGCGAATCAGATGAGGGTGAACAGGAGTTTGTGGATGCCAGGTCCACTGTTAGGGGCATTACCCCTGCACCCACTAGAATTAGGGAGTTAGAGGAAAGAAGGTCACCCAGGGACAGGAGTCAGCCTAGGAGGGCCAGGAGCAGCCGGAGGCATGGTAGGAGAAGGCATAGGTACTCGTCCTCCAGTGAGAGTAGTGATGACTCCCGCAGCCATCGGCGCAAAGGGCGACATGGGGGCGGTCGCCGCAGGCGTCGCTCACACTCCAGGAGCCGCGACGAGCGTCAACGCTCACACTCCCGTGGGAGGAGATCAAGGGCCTCCCGTTCATCAACGTCAGACAGGAGCAGAGTCTCTTCGGCTGCAACCTCGGCAAGGGAACGCACCAGGGAGAGGAGCACTCCCCAAGAAGGTCAGCAGCAGCAGCTGTTGCCAACAGATGCTTCGGCCCCCGCAGAAGGTGTCACGGTACCAAGTCCCTCAGGCGGTGAGTACACATGTGCTGGGGCATGGGGTACACCTAGTGGGGGGGATAGCGGTGAACTGGTACAGGTGTTGAGGGCGTTGATGGGTAAATTGGACACAATGCCTACTGGCTCGTCAGCGAGTCCAGTTCCAGGGGGAGCTACAACACTCCCGCCTGCCCCTGAAGTTCCATCAGTGGAGGCACTGAAGGAGTCTTATTTTTGTGGGGTGAGCCCACTAGGAGTTCACCTGTCGGGGGAGGTGAAAGAAAAGATTTGGAACAACGACTATGTCGATATTTGGTCCTTGCTTTCTACCGATATGGTGACGGTAGACAAGGAGATAACAAAAACTGATAAAGGGGAAAAGAAACCCAAGGTGGCCAAAACATTTGGGAATTGGCTACAGGCCTTTTGTGTACTGGCAGGGGTCATAGGGCAAAAAGCCCCTCAAAAATGCTCTGAACTCTTCGTCTACCTAGACATGATCTTTGGGGCATACAAGATGCACGGAGGGTCCGCCTGGCGTCAGTACGACGAGGAGTTTAGGCGTTGCCTGGCGGTTAGGCCCGAAATGGGGTGGAATATCAAGGCCCCTGATTCTTGGCTAAGAATCATGCTGTCCCAGAGATCACCTATGGGCTCCGCCCCAGCACCAATAGCCAGCACCAGCACATTTCAGGCCCCCGGGGTTAGGAAGTCAGGCCCCTGCTGGCTATTTAATGAAGGGAATTGCAAGTTCGGAGCAGCTTGTAGGTTTAAACACGAGTGCTCCTTTTGCGGAGGAGGGGGGCACTCGGCCGCAAAATGTTTTCGGAAATCCCGTCCCGCAGGTAAGCGAGGTAGCGGGGGTAGGCTGGCGGACGCCGGTGAGCGTGGGGGCCATGGAGCCTTGGCTCGAGGTTTACCCGGAGAGAGCGGCAGCAGGCCTCATCAGGGAGGGGTTTAAATATGGTTTTAAGATTCCGTTTCAGTTTTCTCAGTCTCCCAGGTTCGCTCAGAACCTAAAATCGGTCAAGGAAGCGCCACAAGTGGCTAGGGACAAAGTTTTCGCTGAGGTCCAGCTAGGGCGATTGGCAGGCCCGTTTTCCGAGCTCCCCTTTCCCAATTTGAGAGTTTCCCCGTTGGGTCTTGTCCCCAAAAAAGAAGGCGGAAAGTTCCGCCTGATTCACCATCTCTCTTATCCAAAGGGCAGCTCGGTAAATGATGGTATAAGTAAGGAGGAGGCCTTGGTTTCATACGTTTCCTTTGACAGGGCTATTCATCTGGTAAGGAGGGCCGGGGTAGGAGCACTGTTGGCAAAATCAGATATTGAGTCCGCATTCCGCTTATTGCCAATTCACCCAGAATGTTTTCATCTGCTGGGCTGTCAGTTGGACGGAATGTATTATTATGACAAGTGTTTGCCCATGGGCTGTGCCATCTCATGCTCCTTGTTTGAAATATTCAGTTCATTCTTGGAATGGGCCATAGCATATGAAACCAACTCCACAAACATCATACATTACTTAGACGATTTCTTGTTCATCGGCCCGGGAGACTCTGTTCAGTGTGAGTTTTTACTTCGTTCATTTAGTTTCTTAATGAAAAAGTTTGGGGTTCCCCTTTCGGAGGACAAGACGGTAGGCCCTACTACGATGTTATCTTTTCTGGGCATAGAGATTGATACGGTTAAGATGGAGTGCAGGTTACCAGCCGGGAAGGTAAAAGATATGTTAGACGCAATTTCAATGTTCCTTCAGTTTAAGAAAGTAACGTTAAGGCAGTTACAATCCCTATTAGGTTCACTGAATTTTGCATGCAGAATAATGCCGATGGGGAGAGTTTTTTCCAGGAGGTTGTCGTTAGCTTCTCGGGGCGTTCCGTCCCCTCACCACCATATTAGGATCACTAAGGTGTTGCGCGATGACTTGAAGGTATGGCATACCTTCCTGATTAGTTATAATGGCAGGTCCTGTTTTCAAGAGGAGGAGCTATCTAGTCAACAATTACAGCTCTACACGGACGCGGCTGGGTCCATAGGGTTTGGGGCCATCTTGAAAAAGGAGTGGTGTGCGGCCCCTTGGCCCGAATCTTGGAAAAAAGGCTACCACTGTAGGAACCTCACTATGTTAGAGCTTTTTCCCATAGTGGTGGCAGTAGAACTATGGGGTTCAAAGATACAGAATAAAAGAATTCGCTTTTGGACAGACAACGAAAGCGTAGTTTATGCCATTAATAATCTTACCAGCTCCTCTCCCCCAGTGTTAGCATTACTTAGGCACCTGGTACTCAGGTGTCTGGAGTTTAACATAACTTTCAGGGCTAGGCATGTACCAGGTGTTCTTAACTGTATGGCGGATGCCTTGTCTCGTTTTCAGTGGCAGGATTTTCATCGGCTCAAACCGGATGCCCAGCAGCAAGGATTGGATTGCCCGGAATATCTATGGGCGATAATCGACAGCAGCTGAGTCAGCTGGTTCAATCTTCAGTCGCCCCCTCGACTAGGGCAAGTCACGGTAAGGCCTGGTCTGAATGGCTCTTATTTACAGTTGGGAAAGATATTAATGTTGATTCTCATATTAGGTTGGAATCTCTCCTGGACTACTTAGAACATCTAAGGTCAACAGGATCGTCGGGCTTAGTAGCCCAACGTAGGTTAGATGGTTTATCTTTCTTTTTCAGGTTGTTAGGATGGAAAGACGTGACCAAGGAATTTGTAGTAAGGGCCATTCTTAAAGGTTGGAGAAAAGAACACGTGTCGGTGCAACCCAGGCGTCCCATTACCTTTAAGTTGCTTGTTAGGTTAATCGAAACCCTGCCTCATATCTGTAATTCCCCCCATGAGACCAGTTTATTTCAAGCCAGTTTTGCGCTCGCTTTCTTCGGGGCGATGAGGGTGGGGGAGCTAGTGTCAGCAAGTTCAAAAAGACCAGGTGGCTTATTGCTAGAAGACCTATTCATCTCCAAATCTGTAGTTAGGGTGAACATAAAGAGATCTAAGACAGATTTATTTGGTGAAGGAAAATGGTTTTCAATCTTCCCCATTGCATCCTCCTGGTGCCCAGTCCAGGCGATCGGTAATTTTGCTTCTATTAGACCGCCCGCTCTCACCTTCCTTTCACATCAGGATGGTTCCCCATTAATTAGATTTCAATTCGAAGCGGTGTTGAAAAAATCTCTCGGTGTATTGGGTCTATCCCCTAAGGAATTTGGGACCCATTCATTCCGAATTGGGGCAGCAACAGAAGCGTACTCCCTGGGTTTTTCAGAGGAAAGAGTTCGCAGGTTGGGGCGCTGGCGGTCAAGTTGTGTAGCGCGTTATATCCGCCCTGATTTGGCCATTAACTGAATTTTCTATTCTAGGTATTCAACAGCCTGCGGTCTGGCTGGTGGGACATTCATACTTGTACTGGGCGGCCCAAAGAGCAGAAGTTCGACCGGGAGGACGCAACCTAGGATTCCAATCGGCGATGCTTTATTGGAAGGGGATAAGGGGGCTAGCTTGGTGGCAAGTGATGCTCGAAGTAGTCAGGATTAGTAGAGCCGATCCAGGTCCCATGGTCTTGGTCATTCATGCATCCGGGAATGACCTCTGTCGGAACCGTCTCTCGGATCTATTATTTCTAATGAAAACGGATTTGACGAGATTCCGATCTTTATTCCAGGAGGTGGTTATAGTCTGGTCAGAGGTCATCCCTAGGGTCCAGTGGCAGGGGGCGAGAAATCAGGGTGCAGTAGAGAAAGCTAGGAGGGTTCTGAATACGAGAATCTCTAGATTCATTAGGTCTCAAGGGGGGTTAGTTGTTAGGCATCGCCAGTTGGAGGGCGACAATAGAACACTTATGAGGCAGGACGGGGTGCACCTTAATGATATAGGATTAGATATATTCTTATCAGGTTTGCAGGATGGAATTGAACAGGCGCTATACATGTTGGGTGGCGGTCGGAGTTCAGTGTAGGATTACACTGTCTTCTTAGTGGCGGATACATCCTTGCGAACGGTATGGTTTAAGAAGCCGTTACCTGCCCTCTGGGGATCCAGAGGCCTGGCATTCAGCATTGGCTACGGCTGGGAGTTTGTTGGAATTATCGCAAGGATGTAGAAATTAAGATCGGGCCTATTGTGATAACACATGTTGTAATGTGTTAAATAAAGCTGTGGCCGTTTATTTACACCCAACTCTGTGTCTGCCTGTTCATTCCCATTTAAGTTAAGATCAAGCAATTAAGTAAGGTTATCATGGTGAAGCAGCCCAGTTTATCCCAATCTAGGTCGAACAGAGCTATGTCTTACCTCCCGTTCTACAGTAAAACTTGTAGGGGCAGAGGAAGAACTTACCCGCGAATCGATTCTCATACAGTCCCGACACAGCCCAGTCCTTTGCACTGTGTGCACATGCGACACAATGCTCAGGAGGGATCAGAGACTGTCACCTGTGTCGGAGTCTTTGAGCAGTGCTGGATCAATCTAGGTAAGTTCTTCCTCTGCTCCTGCAAGTTTTACTGAAGAACGGGAGGTAAGACATAGCGCATTTACCTCCTGTTCTTCAGTTAAACAGTAAAAAGTTAAGTTAAAAATAACAATGGACTTACCCTTTAAACCATTAAACTAATGTTACCCAGAAGTGCAATGAGGAAACATTTTTTCTTAAATAAAACAGATACCATCATACCTATGCCAGTTTCTAGAGAGTAGCTTTTCCAGTACTTCCTCTTGTCTCACCCTCTTTTACCCATATTCACCTTTATTTTATCTGTCTAATTATTGGCTTGCTGACAGGTAACATTGTGATCTAATATTACGTCAACTGCGGATTGCATATGCTACCATAAAAACACAGTTGTCAGGGAGATTCAATAAAAGTTCTTATTATTTAAAACGGTGCTAATTTTGCCCCAACCAATCAGATCTTATTTAACATTTGAAAGCTAACATCTGATTGGTTGGGGCAAAATTAGCACCATTTTAAACAATAAGAACTTTTATTGAATAATGTGTGCCTCAACCAGTTTCTCTAGGCTTTTCCAGTACGTTAGTAAATACTCTGATTTCTTCCCCTTTTGTAATATTCCCTGCAGCTTTTATCGAAGACTGACACACATTTCATTTTACAAGGATTAGATGATTTCATAGGGCTTAATCAATGAACTTTATTCTTTCATTTGTTAAAACCAAACAAGTCTTCTATAATATTACCTAGAGAACAGAATATTTGGAATCGCTAAGTGAACTAATGATGGGTTGGGACTGTGTGTACTTCAGCCAAAAGAGACACATAATGTTTACATAAAGGAACCCTCAAAGGGAAAGACAAACCGATATCTATTTCAAAAGAAAATCCCTAGTAATACCCTTAGCAGAGAAATGACATGGTAAGATGCTATATAAACTCTATCCGAAAAGACAATGTGTCCTTAGAGCACATTCCAACACTTTTCTGGGCCCCTTGGAGTGTAAAGTGTCTAACACACACAGCAGGGTCATATAGGGCAGGTATTGATTGGTAATGTTCCAGTTCTTAGAAAAGAAATATGATCTACAGAAAGGCATAATGAACGTCATTTTGACCTGGTAAGATGGTGTCTTCAAATTAATTTTACATTGATTTTCTCAAGTGTTTAAAATGGCAAAATCTTTTGCTGCCAGGATTGTTAACTGAAAGCCACAGTGTGTTCATTTCTAACCCTACGAAGTAAAGACATGTCCTTGCTTGATTTCTCATCAGGGACTTTAAAGGAGAACTAAACATTTTTTTAACCCTAACGTGAAAGATTGTTTTTTAGTACATTGCATTTAGGTACATGTGATAAATAGATTTTGTAACTTAAGGTGGCCATACATATATTTGATTTTTACTTTACCTGACCGAGCCCTCCAGCGACATTTGATCGATCCTGCCGGAACTCCTCTCCTGTTCTTCTATGCGACCAACATGCAATCGCAAAATGAATGGGATTTCGCGATCGCATGTCGGTCGCATAGAAGAACAGGAGAGGCTGTTCTGGCAGGATCGATCGAATGTCGCGGGAGCGCTTGGTCGGGTAAGTAAAATTGTATATATATATGGCCACCTTAAAGGGAAACTATAGTGCGTCTAACATTTTTTTTAAAAACAGTTAAAATAAAAAGTACATGAAGCAGGGAGGTTGGATTGGTGCTTTTTACCTTACAATATCATTTCTATGAGGAGCAGCAGGGCGAAGAAAACTGCTTCTGCCAGTCTTCCTGAATGCTTCAGCACTATCTTTAATATAGAATGACCCAGGGCCATAACCTGGCAGATAAAAACTGTATGTGCTGTAGCTCCTCAACTAAACAATATTGGGAGGTGGGAATAATCAATCCTATCTCCTTGCCTCAGGTACTTTCCATTTTTAAAAAGTTAATTTTTACAGTATCGTTGTCCTTTAAGAAGGCTTCCATGCCAGTACAACTCACATACCACAAAGTCTTCAAAGAGCCTTGTGCCCCTATTGCCATGTCCCCTGAACCCTATTCACTGTCTCTATGCAGAGTATTTTCTATATAGATGTCCAATATAGAAGTTTTTTTTAAACCTGCAGTTTATTTTCCAGCAAGCGTGCATTACTGTCAGCCTGGAACAATACAAAATAGTCAGCTAATTTTACTGGTGTTTTTTTTATTGCTTCTGTTTCTAGCAAAAGAAAAACAGGGAGATTCAATAAAAGTTCTTATTGTTAAAAATGGTGGTAATTTTGCCCCAACCAATCAGATCTTATTTAACATTTGAAAGCTAACATCTGAATGGTTGGGACAAAATTAGCCCCATTTTTAAAGGAATAGTTCACACAAAAAGTGAACTATTTCTTTAAAGCAGTGATTGAAGACCAGGAGGTAAAGGACCTATTCCTTACCTTCCGTTCTTCAATCAGGATCCAGGATCAAAGGTGAACTTCTATTGAACAACCCTGTTCTAAATATTTCTAAATGTACCTGTATTTTTTGTGTTAGTTCTGGTGGTGCAAAATACCTCATTACAATGCGCTTGTGAAGGTTCTCATTCATCCAGGTCATGGTATATCTGTTGTATTCAATTAGATCAACCGGACTTGAAGTTTAGTTCTTGAAGACGTTTCGCTAGTCATCCGACTGGCTTTTTCAATTCAGAATGACTTGTACAAGAATCTGTGGCAATTATGTACCCTGGAAAATCCCAATTAGCATATCACAGCCAAGTGTTAAGGGCGTGATTAGATAGTGGCTAAGAGGTGTTATAGGAACGCCCAGAGTAAGGTGTTAAAACAGCATTGTACATGGCAGACAGTTGGTGTCGAACCCCCCCACCTCTATTTAGGCTTGGTTTCTTTTTTCACATAAATGGCCTCCTAACACCTCTCTTGAACCAGTCACGTTCCTTTGCCAATATGTTAACATTACAATCTTCAAAGGTATGTCCTTTATCCTTAAGATGCAGGTACACGGCTGAGTCCTACCTGAGGAATTGGCTCTCTGTGCTGGGCCATACGTTGATACAGTTGTTGTTTGGTCTCCCCCCACTACAAATCAGAGCATTCTTCACTGCACTGCACGGCGTATGATGTCGCTTTTCTTGTGTTTCGGGATTGGGTCTTTCGGATGTACCAATTGCTGCCTCAGCGTGTTGCTCGGTTTAAAGCATACAGGGATACGGTGTTGTTTGAAAACTCTTCTTAGTTTCGGAGACCCCTGCTACATATGGGATGACCATGTTCTTTCTCCTGTCGCTTTTCCCCTTCACTGTTGGTATTCGTGTTCTTTTCTTTCCTTCTGCTTCTTTTGACAAGGCCCAGTCTGGATACCCACAAGCACAGAGGCGAAGGCTAAAAATGAAACTCTCAGAGGAGCCCTTAAAACTTTGTCAAAAGAAGCAGAAGGAACAGAAAAGAACACGAATACCAACAGTGAAGGGGAAAAGCAAGACAGGAGAAAGAACATGGTCATCCCATATGTTGCAGGGGTCTCCGAGAAACTAAGAAGAGTTTTTCAAAAAACACCGTATCCCTGTATGCTTTAAACCGAGCAACACGCTGAGGCAGCAATTGGTACATCCGAAAGACCCAATACCGAAACACAAGAAAAGCGACATCATATACGCAGTGCAGTGCAGTGAAGAATGCTCTGATTTGTATGTGGGGGAGACCAAACAACAACTGTATCAACGTATGGCCCAGCACAGAAGAGCCAATTCCTCAGGTCAGGACTCAGCCGTGTACCTGCATCTTAAGGATAAAGGACATACCTTTGAAGATTGTAATGTTAACATATTGGCAAAGGAACGTGACTGGTTCAAGAGAGGTGTTAAGGAGGCCATTTAGGTGAAAATAAAGAAACCAAGCCTAAATAGAGGTGGGGGGTTCGACACCATCTGTCTGCCATGTACAATGCTGTTTTAACACCTTACTCTGGGCGTTCCTATAACACCTCTTAGCCACTATCTAATCACGCCCTTAACACTTGGCTGTGATATGCTAATTGGGATTTTCCAGGGTACATAATTGCCACAGATTCTTGTACAAATCATTCTGAATTGAGAAAGCCAGTCGGATGACTAGCGAAATGTCTTCAAGAACTAAACTTCAAGTCCAGTTGATCTAATTGAATACAACAGATACCTCATTACAATGTTTTTAGAAACTCACTGTCCATGAAGAAACAGGTTCAACCCCTGGCTTACTTATGAAACAATACAAAATAGTCATCTGACTGAATTTACTGCTTTTTCTTTTGTTTCCATTATATTTCTAGGAAAAAGTTTATAAATATACTAACTTAATATATAGTAGATCTGTTGGGGTAGTGGTATAAAGCTTTGCTTTTAGTAAGACCGAGTACATGAAGTTGCAGGTTTGATTCCCCAGACTTACTCTTATTTTTACTGAAATATTAATATAATCTTTCTTACATCCATGCTAGCATAAACTGTAAAGTTTACTTTTCTTTTTTGTATGAAAAACAAAGAATTTATGCATTGTTTAGGGACAAGGGCATTTAAATACATTTACCAAAAAAACTGCACTAAAATCCCCGTTCTGTGGCAGAGGGAGGGATGATCTCTGAGCTGTGAAATGATTGGCTGTCAGCTTAAAGGAAGCAAGGGTGCAGCTTCCTGTAAAGTTTACTGTGTACTGTACTACTTTACTTTAGCTGGGTTTTACCTAGCTAAGGTGGATTATGGGAGCTGACTCCTAGTACACACGGGTTCATAAATCACCCAGCAGCCACAGCAAAGGGAGAGAGGAAACACAGTCTGGCCTTATCTACAGAGAGGGAAATGATACATTTTTTATTTTGTGTGGAAAGGACAACTGTATTGTCCTCCTTACATAGCCCCATTAGCGCTGGAACACATGGACTAAAATTTCAGCCTGATTGATTGCCCGTCCAGATAACACACAGTGTTACTGTAATTAGAAGTAAAGGAATGTGTTACAGCCTTTAATGGTAGAGCACAAACTAATATACAAGGCCACATGTGCAAAACAGCATGGATGGTTCTCACAGGAGAATCCTACCTGAATACAAACAAACTGAGTGAACCCACCAAGCAATGAAAACAATCATGGGCAGAAGAGATGAATGAAACTGACCATTGCAAGTTCCGATAAGTTTGGCATTTACGAATCAAACCATTAAATATTTCATAAACTGTTTATCAGTGCAGGTCCCTGACATTTTTACCTTCCACAACTACTAATTTGAAAAGCAACCTGACAGTAGTTAAAAAGCAGCATGTTTCCTGTGCATAATTAAAGATCAGGCCAAACATATTTTCCATCAAGTAACCTGCTAATTTAAAGGATAAATTCTAAATCATTATCTCTTTAAATATACCTGCGTAATAACAGCAAACCCAGTAACTTTCACACTTAAGTACACTGAGCAAGTCCAAGCCGGAGGCTTGAGGAGGAGGAGGAACTGACTGAATTACTGCAATTGATCAATTTAATGAGAAGTTATAAGTTAGGAGCTTTTACCGGAATTCACCACCGACCATAGTGGTGCAATGGCATTAAAGTCACGCTAAAGTCTCTTTAACTTGCGGCACAACCGACACAACTGATTTCATATTCCTATTGCGGTCATTACTGTGTGACTATTTAACACCAGCTAAACAACACAGTAAATGTAAGTTAAAATATTGTAAACTGTGTATTTGGTAAAACAAAACCTTCAAGCACATATTGACTCTATTACAATCACAAGGTGATTGGTACTTCATTGTAAATTAGATTTATCTTCCACTCACAAAGTGAAAAAATCAATGTTGATTTCCCTAAACGTCTCCTGGCTCTTTGTGTAGGCAGAGAACTGGAAAAATCGAATAACCTAGAATTCTATTTGTGAGAAAAAATGTCCTTAGTCCTTTCAGTTAGGGAGCTTATTCTATGATACGCCGTGTATTCATTTGTTTCATGGAAACAGACTTTTTTACTTTTTGATCTGCCATAAATGACCAACAACGAATGAGCAGCCTTACTGGACGATAATTGTGAGTGTGTTTGGGCAGTCATTGGTGTTCCCACCTATCGAATCAACGCAAATGCTCTTTTGTTGGTGGTCACATACTTTAATTGAATTTGTGTATGAGAGTTAAGGGTTGTGATTTTTTTCCTAGTCTTTAAACTTTCTCCTGGGAGAACTTTTTAGTTGAAGAGCTATTCTGGTTTATATAGTAAACATTCCTTAATTTCTTACCTTTCTAATGTGTCATCTATATAGGAAACTTAGTGAGGGTAAAGGCAATACCACCTTGACTCAATTGGTTATCAAATCAAGAAAAGGGTTCTTTGGAATCTGATGAGTGCATACACATTGAAAATTGCTCCGTATATACTATATACGGAATGATTGGTCATTGTCCGCATTCACAGCAACAATGTTACAACCGATAAGTATCCGATTTGCTGAAAATCGTCCATATGTATGGTCACCTTTACTTGCTTAGGAAAGGGTTAAGTCTAAATTCGTCCATCTATAGACCTCGCTGTGTTTTTAAGACTTTAAAATTCTATAAAACGGACTCCCCTATATCTGATATTCAGTTTAATCAACTGAATTTAGACTTTGAAGACGTTTGACTTTTTAATTCTCAACACTTTGCATTCTGGAGTTCCCTGACACCTGACTGTTATATGCTGATTGGGACACATTCCAGGGTATTTATTGCCAACAGATTCTTGTACATGTCATTCTGAATTGGGAAAGCATGTTGGATATCTAGAGAAACATCTTCAAGTCCAGTTGATCTAACTGAATACAACAGATATAGCATGACCTGGATGAATGAGAACCTTCACAAGTCTTGGGGTATCTTTTAATGTGTGGGAATTTATATTTTTTTTAGCATAATATATATTCACATATTGTTAGCGTGCATATTGTATGTATTTATCTGGCTGCAATTGGTCCGACCGCTGCATAGTATTATTATTGTATGTTACATCATATTGGGTATTTAGCACAATGTAACATAACGGAAAAGGTTCAAATATAATTTTTATAGCAAAAAAACCCACCTTTCTAAGGATGTTAGGTAAAAAATAAAAGAATATTACATAGGGATGTCATAATAAAGTTCACACTAGTGCGTTTTTGTGCGTTGTGTTTTTGTAACGCACTGCTTGCAGCAGTTTAGTGCAATAAAGCACTCAAGGAAAGCTTATGGGGAACAGGAAAAAAGACACACAAAAAGGCATAAAAACATGTGTTTGTATATGTTCCCCATAGACTGTCATTTTTGTTTTTTAGCCAAATTTTATTCTTTTCAGCTCTCCTAACGGAGTAGTGGTGAATGGATTTCACATAACTTAGAAGCTGTATGCAGGACTCTATGTGTGTGCACTCTATATCTTTATAGCCTGAAGTTATCATGGAACTTTACTTGTTAGTGGGTGTATAGAGGCTACTTGTGAACTTTGTGTTATCTTATTATTAGAGATGGGCCGAACCCGAACCTGAGTTCGCCCCGAACTTTAATAGTTTATATGAAGAACTCAAACTCTTCCGATTATCCAAAACACGAAGTAGCTTGTTTTTTTCAAACTCGTGGACTTATTTTGTATAATCACCGAAAATGCGATAATTATTGAATTCTCGAATCGGTAACCCTTGAACCCTTGAATGTATCCTTTGATTTTGGTAACACTCAAATGTATCCTTCGATTTTGGTAACCCTCAAATGTATTGTTCGGTATCCCTTGAATGTAGTGTTTGATTTCCATAACCCTTAAATGTAGCCTTCAATTTCGGTAACCCTTGAATATAGCCTTCAATTTCGGTAACCCTCGATCGTAGGGAGAAGGTAGTGTTTAAAGGGCAAGTCCAGCCCTAAAATGAAACTTAAATACAGATAAATCGCCCCCCCAAACCCTAAACGGTAATGGTTTGAAATCTGAAATCTTCTGAGCATGCCCAGGCTCAGTACAGGCTCAGTCCAGGTTTATAAATTGCTCAGTTTCCATGAGGCATCCAGAAGCATAGCAGGCATACAGTAATGAATTCATAGAACAAATTATGATATATCAACATATTTTAAAGAGGCCATTCTTTCTAAAAGATGTTCTTATGAGGGTGGAGTTGTCCTTTAAAGACGTTTTGGTGATATGTGTGTGTTCCCCAGACCATTTCCCAGGTTGCCATAGCCATTTACTGTAAGTTACCTTAATTATTTTAATTGTATTTAATCTGAACCTTTCAAATAATTTCTGCCCATTTAATGGGTTTGTTTTCGAACTTCTGAACTACTGAAGTTCTATAGTTTAAAAATGAACCGAACTTCAGGAAGTTTGCCCATCTCTACTTACTAAATGACCTGGAAACGTGTATCGTTAATTTATTATGGACTTCCAGCTTTATTGATTTCAAGAACTATTCAAGTCCCTAGATTACTAATTATAGGGAATTTATAGAATTGCCTTTATTCTGTCTTACTGTTTTTTTATGGATATAGTGAAATGTATATCTGTTTATTAGGGGTTCTCATATATTTTATATCTTCCAATATAAATATATATATATGGCTGGTTAGCAATACTTTAATTTAATTAGGGTATCGCATTCTTATAGGGATATTTGACTGCTTCATATTGGACTTTTTTAAATTAAATATTTCTTTATACTCCTGCTTGTCTATTGGGAAGTGTTTTTTTGAACTTGAGGAGGCATATTCAGCATTATATATATTTTGTTTAATCTACATATAACATTTCTGTTAGGTACAGTCGGCACCAGTATTTGTATGATCAGCTGTTAATCTCTCACCATTTATACCCTCCGCTGTTGGCACTTTATATTGTGGTACATCAGTACAATATTTAAGAAGAGGTGCAACATTTTCCCATAGTTTTCAATTTGCAGTAACCAATCAGATGTTATTAAATGATTTCTAACTGTAGTAGAATGGTAAAAAGAAAAATTAGGAACACTGGGAAAATGCTTTTAAAAAGCATCTTACACCCAATGTGGTACAGTTAATATTTTAATCGGTGCAAGGCACTGATACCTTGCAGCTCCGAAGTCCTGAGTTCGAATCCACCCTTGGTCACATCTGCAAGGAGTTTGTATGTTCTCCCCGTGCTTGCGTGGGTTTCCTCAGGGCACTCCGGTTTCCCCCACAATCATAAAGACATCTTGGGAGCGTATTTGTAAAGCGATACTGTGCCTTTAACGATTGTTAAAACGATTGTTAAACTGATCGTTAATTTGCGATCGTTATCGTACATTTACGATACAATCATAAGTTATCAATACCATTAACCTACGATAACCAAATTGAACATTTACGATCCCCATAAAATACCACTGCGGTAGTTTACTGCTGCATGGTATTTCTACAAACGAAGTTCGGTAATTAGCAAAATCCCGATCGCACAATATCTAACCTCTGGTATCGTTAAAAATCGTTAACCGTGGGTCTATATATATGGCCCTCTGATAGGTTGTTTATGTCAAATAAATGTGCTTAGATTGTGAGCTCTTTGGAGAAGGGCCTGATGTGAATGTATCCATGTAATTGTAAAGAGCTACGGAAGATGTTGGCGCTATATAAATCCACAATAATAATAATAATAATAATAATGTTTTTGCAGTTTACAAATTTCTAAATAACATATTGTGACAGTGGACTTGATCTCCCAGCATGCCGAGGAAAGATTCACATTTGCATAAGGTGTGGGTTTGCACAAATTCATTAATTTACAATATTTATAACACCTACTAAATTCAGTACAGGCAAACTACTAAAATCTCTAGGTAACCGGATCCCTAGTAATAAAAAAACGAATCCACGCTCTAAACATAAATATATCATGTATGTGGGTCCCTCTAGTGGAAAATAACAGTATTTCTTCAATTTAATTAAATAGAAAACATCAATATTTGCAGTGATCCCCCAGCTATGTTATGTGTAAACATTTTCTGAAGGTCATAGTAGGCTGTCACATACTTGATAAATTAAATATATAGGGGCCCATACACGGTACCAATACCGATCGTACGATCCCAGTTCATATGTGCCTGATTACTGGTAGAGGGAAAGATTGGCACAGAGAACGGCACAAAGTGACAGGGTCCTAATGCTGCAGTTTCTTTCTGATAACATCCCCCATTTCCCAAGGACTGATACCCCTTTGCCTGTCATCCCTGACATAGACATTCCTGTGCTCATCACTATCCTGCTTCAATGCACTAAACCCCTGGACCCCTTTACTGCCCTTCAGACACTATTACCACTGTACCTCCTCACTACCCTTCTTGATCTGTCACTGCTCCCAGGCATTAATACCCCACTTACTGCCTCCCCTGCACTGGTACTGTAACTCACTGCTGGCATTTATTTACCAGTATCTCTCACAGCCACCTTGAAACTGATACCTCAGTACCCACAGGCATTTATAACACTTCCCCATTTACTACATCCCTAGGTGTTTTTAAATATCCTTGTATTCCTCTCTGCCCCCTTAGAAACTGATTTTTCTACACCCCTTCTAGCCCCCTGGCACTGCTACCCCTCACTGCCATTACAGTCATTGCTATACCTTTTACACATCAAAGGGAAATATTTGTAATATCATGGTACAGAGAATAATGCTCAATTTTCAGTTTTACTTTAGGTGCAATTTTTTAGCACCATTTTTATGGATAAGAACTTATTTATTGAATCTCCCTGAATCTACCTTAAAAATGGTGCTAATTTTGCCCCAACCAATCAGATATTATTTAACATTTGAAAACATCTGATTGGTTGGGGCCATTTTTAACGCTAAGAACTTTTATTGAATCTCCCTGTTAATTTTTCCCTAAAAAGTCTATTACATATTGCTTTAGTGTATCGGTATATGACAGTTATAAAATACACACTTGGAAAGGGAGGCTTGTGTTATGATTGTCCCACACACATCACCGTGGATCAGCTGTTATAGTTTACTCGCTCTACTCTGACTTGCATTAGGCAGTGGTGGCCATGTTGCACACAGCAGGGGCATTTCATGATTACATGCACCCATGCATGGCACAGATGTCAGGGACACCGACATCCAGATGACATGTCTTTATATAACAGTTCATATATTGCATCTGGGTTCCTGTGTCACTGCCATGCATGGGTGCTTTTTTATTACAGGATCTGAAAGGTCATTCATTCTTTCCTATTCATTTGTGGTCAGGTGAGTCTCTGTTTCTTGTTGCTAAACTATGTGGAATTGTGCAAACTTTGCTTCAAGAAATAGTTCTGCATTGTAACGTGTTATGGATAGACGGCTCCATTCTAATTCGGGGATATTTTATCTTTCACAGGGATATTGTATTTTAACTCCTCCTTGTTCAGAGAGGAATGTTACAGTGAAGCTTTGCCAATTTGTCAATCAGCAAACTGTGCGCCCCCTTTCTAACAAAATGTTAATGAGAAGAAAGCCTTTCTTTTAGGCCAGCCTTAGCTTAACTTCTTCCCAACACAGTGTTTCTCCATCTTTTTCCCATTTGCCCTTTTATTTATTATTTCTACTTCTTCCATTCTCCAAATCCATTCTGCTCTTTTTTTATTTTGGTCTTTGTTCCCCTTAAGCAGATCAGTGAAAGATGACAGACAAGATCTGCAAGATCCTTACTGTCATCTTTCAAAGATCTGCATACACACAGTCCTGAGCATTCTCCTATACACATCATATACACATCATAGGGAGAACATTCAGGACTGTGTGTTTCCCTTGGCCGCGGCAGACTCTTCTATAGGGAGTCTAGCGAGGCAGATGGAAATTTTCGGTCTTTCCCGTTCGGCCGACCCGATCATTCGGAAAACGAAATTACACACAGTACCGATAAAGCCCCGATACCATAGGATCCGTCGGTATTGGGGCTTTATCGTTACTGTGTGTACCCAGCTTTAGTTCCTTTACTAACCCATCTCCATTTCAACTTCTTCTGTTTGGTTCTCTAATCTTTATTTCAGCCTTTTCTCTATAGTTTCCTTTATCTCCCCCTTCTGCCATTGTACTACCCTTCTCCTGCATTCCATTCATCCATCTAACCTTCCAACTCCCCCCTGTTTTTTCCTTATTCCATTTAGCTACTCCATTTAACTTTCAGATAAGGAAGATATGTTACAGGAGGGATAGGGTTGGATTGCACTATATTGCCCTCTGTGGGGTCCCAGTGCTCAATGACAATGGCCCTGTCCTCCCTTTATATTCAATGCCAGAGTATGTCTGTTGAATATTGCCTGCCAGGGGTTTGGCGTTAGGACAATTTTCATAATAAAGTTTATAATAGAGTAGCACTCCCCTTATGCTTTGTAGGATTTTCTTCATTCATGTCTTTCCTTTTTTTTATAATGGTTTTCTATCTGATCCCTCCCCCATGGCATAAGTCCATTGCTCCTAAAATTATTTGGGTTAAATAAGAAAGCTGCATAATTTCTGTAAAAACCCACTTACATCATCAAAACAGCCAATCATTGCCCTGTATGTAAACAGGGAGTTTCTTTCCAGTAACAGCTGTAGGCTGCTGATTGGCCATCTTGAATTTCCAGGGATTTTATTTTAGGATATAGTCAGGTACACATGAACCAACATTTTTCGCCGGCGCTGACTATGCCGGTGAAATGTGCATCCAAAGTTTGATCGGTCATGCCGATTAATTTCAATTGGGCACAGTCGTCCATGCACTGCACTGTTGTGACCACCAAAATTTCACCTAGGGCAAACAGTCATTAGCTGCATTGTGTGTTTCTGCACTAATAAAATGGGATTACCCCTTGAAACAAACTAGCGACTGGACAACCCTACTTTTTCATTTGAAGTATTAGCTGCATTGGCCTGAGGTTAGACATACCTAGGTCAATATTTTGACCAGCTGATCAGGTTGAAATATCAACCGGTGCGTGTCTAGCCTCAGACCAAGTACCACTTGATCTTTTTCTACTGACAGATCTATTGAGCGACACATCACTTTATAGTCTGAAAAGCCTCATGGGCAATGTTTGAACCTTGGCTAAAAAATACAACTATGTCCTGTTTACTTTTTCCCTGACCAACCCAATCAAAATGTCACAATGGGCAGTAGGTCAGGACAAAATATTGGTCTGTTTTACCTAATCTATAGCCTCATACACATGTGCGATCGTGGGGACCAGCACAATGTGTATACACGGCTAATATAGCTAACTCCGCCCCTGGGTTTCTTAAAGGAATATTACACTGAAAAAATGACTCCTTTCAATCTATAAATGAATACATGTAATTAGCACTGACTCTGATGTGTTTGTGTTGCTGCAAGACTTAAATCCAGTACTTATTTTGCTCAAGCTCAGCCCCTCAGTCACCCAGCCCCCTTCCAGACTCTCTGACTCTCTGTGAGGGCAAGCGTGATCAGTAATCTCTAGTAAGCACTATTTCAGCTACAGTAAAACTATACATAATGGAAGTGTTTATAATACTAAGGCATTTGATTGACAGCTGAATTGTAAGGTGTTTCAGACTGGATATCTAAAGAAATAGGGGACAGATCAACAAACAATTGGTACAGTGATAGTCGGGAAGAATTATAATTTCCAGTTATGGGCAATTTAAAATAACTAATTTCCCAGTGTACATATCCTTTAATATAGTAGAATATCATTACCTGGATCATTAGGAATGCAGAAAAAAGCTAAATGTAACACCAAGATTAACCAATGAATGCTTTTTGCTCCTAATAGGATTATTAATGAAAACCTATAGTAAATGTTCCCACCAGGCTCCTGGTTAAAGTGGAATGGGCAAAACCCCCCAAAAAACAGCTGTTGGAATATAACTTTATGGTGCGTCTATATGCACTGATGATAACTGCACCTACAGCCATTTCAATATTAGAGGGAACATTGCCTGCAGTTCTCTGCGTGCTCACTGGGGTGTGCCAGATCATTAACTATAGCTATATAATACCGGTATACAAAAGAAATTCTCTGATGCAGCTGAGTTGTAAACAAATCTATTTATTTAAATCCTAGAAATTCTTCCTTGCACACTGATCCTGAGAGGAGATCTATTACGATAAACATGGAAATATATTGCAAGTATGTTAAAAGGAAATCCTTCCATTGAAAAATAGGTGTATTTGAAATACCACATTTACATATTGAGTACATGGGTAAAACAGGAAAGCGAAATCCCTAGCAGATGCAAAGAAAATAGATTAATCCCTGACATTTCATGGAAAATCTATATATTAATGTATTAATAGGCAGTGTACATCTCCTATAATGGAATGAGATCATCAAATGGACGAAATGTAAAAATCTCAAAAGTTACAATAAAAAGTGAACAGTTAATGTTCGGAAAAGGTCAGTGATGTAATATTGTTTCCTGGTGATACTTACCTGACTGTGCTCCCACAATGGCTTAATCACTTTACTGTATTTATGGCATGGTGGATGCCCAGTCAGGAAAGAAGTGCAGTGGGTTTTCTGGCCCGTTAAATTAGTTAAAGGGCATGTCCACCCTCCAAACTAAAATTTAACCCACTACTGTCCCCACTGTGTAGTTTAAAAAAATCCTTTCCTTACATCTCTGCTCCTTATGTGCTTGTGAAGGTTCTCATTCATCCAGGTCATATCTGTTGTATTCAATTAGATCAACTGGACTTGAAGTTTAGTTCTTGAAGACGTTTCGCTAGTCATCCGACTGGCTTTCTCAATTCAGAATGACTTGTACAAGAATCTGTGGCAATTATGTACCCTGGAAAATCCCAATTAGCATATCACAGCCAAGTGTTAAGGGCGTGATTGGATAGTGGCTAAGAGGTGTTATAGGAACGCCCAGAGTAAGGTGTCAAAACAGCATTGTACTTGGCAGGCAGTTGGTGTCTAACCCCCCCACCTCTATTTAGGCTTGGTTTCTTTATTTTCACATAAATGGCCTCCTTGACACCTCTCTTGAACCAGTCACATTCCTTTGCCAATATGTTGACATTACAATCTTCAAAGGTATGTCCTTTATCCTTAAGATGCAGGTACACGGCTGAGTCCTGACCCGAGGAATTGGCTCTTCTGTGCTGGGCCATACGTTAATGCAGTTGTTGTATGGTCTCCCCCACATACAAATCAGAACATACTTCACTGCACTGCACTGCGTATAAGTGTTTTTTGAAAATTCTTCTTAATTTCTCGGAGACCCCTGCTATATATGGGATGACCATGTTCTTTCTCCTGTCTTGCTTTTCCCCTTCACTGTTGGTATTCGTGATCTTTTCTTTCCTTCTACTTCTTTTGACAAAGGCCCAGTCTGGATATCCACAAGTTTTAAGGGCTCCTCTGAGATGTTTCATTTCTTTCGCCTTCGCCTCTGTGCTAGTGGGGATGTTCACAGCTCTGTGTTGCAGGGTTCTGATGACACCCAGCTTGTGATCTAAAGGGTGGTGGGAGTCAAGCATCAAATATTGATCTGTGTGTGTTGGTTTTCTGTAAACCTCTACTTCCAGTTTACCATTTTCTTTAACTTCTACCAAGCAGTCCAAGAAAGACAGTTTGTTGTTTTGTACCTATTTCCTTGTAAATTTGATGTTGTGGTCTACCGCATTAATGTGTTCTGTGAAAGCTTGTACTTCCTTCTGGTGGATTTTAACCCAGGTGTCATCCACATATCTGAACCAGTGGCTGGGTGCTATGCCCTTAAAGGTTTTAAGTGCCTGTTTTTCTACCTCCTCCATGTAAAGGTTGGCCACAATGGGTGAAACCGGAGATCCCATAGCACATCGTGTTTTTGCTTATAGAACGTATCCCGGTATTTGAAATAGGTGGTATTCAGGCAAAAGTCCAGTAAGGAACACACCTGTTCTGGGTTGAGATCAGTTCTGCTGGTAAGAGTGCTGTCTTGGCCTAGCCGTTTTCTCACCATGTCAACAGCCTCATTGGTGGGTATACAGGTGAAGAGAGATGTCACATCACAGTACAATGCTGTTTTGACACCTTACCCTGGGCGTTCCTATAACACCTCTTAGCCACTATCCAATCACGCCCTTAACACCTGGCTGTGATATGCTAATTGGGACTTTCCAGGGTACATAATTGCCACAGATTCTTGTACAAGTCATTCTGAATTGAGAAAGCCAGTCGGATGACTAGCGAAACGTCTTCAAGAACTAAACTTCAAATCCGGTTGATCTAATTGAATACAACAGATATCTGCTCCTTATGGTTCTTCTGCAGTACTTGTCCAAAATCCAGGAAACTGAAGATTAGAAGGTGTCTTCCTGTATGAAAGGTTTCTGCCTCCTCCTTGTCCTCTGGGAGGACAGTCGCATGTGTAGGGGAGCCCTTCCCACCCCCAACCTCTATGCTAGATTTTAGCAAGGGTAGTTTCCATTTTTAAAAAGTCACTTTTTAGAGTATATTTATCCTTTATGTTTCAAAGAATACTGCATTGGGTGCACTGCTCTTCTTCCACTTTGTAGAATGAATGTAAAGCTGCACACACTAACCCAATATCATATTGGCTAGAGTGGATTTTACACTCATTAAGCGAATAGCGAGGGATGTTGCATCCCTCTATATTCATAAAGGGCAATAATACTGCCATACTCCTCCCTCCCCGAATAGTACTAGTATAAGGATCTAAACCACAAGGTCCTCAAATCGGGATTTGCTTTAGATCTTCCAAAGTCTGTCTCATAGTGCTGGTATGGCTTCCCCCTTCTCACAGTCTGGGACTGTTGCTTTACTGGCTTTAGCAGAGGGCTTCTTCCCATTGGACAAGCCTGAGAACTATGGAAGAGATAGGGAGAGACTGTCATTAGATGACAAACGTTGACATGATAGAAAAGACCAAAAACCCAGGAATGAGAACCTTGTGGTTTAGGTCCTTACCCAGGGTACTATTATTGCAGGGGGAGTGCAATAAAGTACAAAGGGCATGTCCACTTCCAAAACTTACTTTGGATATAATGTTGCCCACCCCCAACCGCTATAATAAAACTAAAGTTTTTTTTTAGATATCTACTTACAGCTCCCGCGAGTCTCTTCCTCCCTCTCTGCTAACATGAAACAGCAGAGAGAGAGAGGGGTCTGACTGGCAGCCACGACTGTGATTGGCTGTCGGTCAATATAGATGACATTTTTATGATTTGCCATGGTGACCACATTGGAGCCCTGGCGGCCCTTGATTATGTCAATCAACTCCAAACACCCATCAGGTTGAGCGTACAGTGGTATAAGGATGTTATAGATTTTTTGGATTTGAGAATCTTCGTTGCAAAAAACAAATTTGGTACAACACTGTTTCAAAAAACCACTGATCAGTATACCATTCTGCACCATGATAGTTTCCATCCGAAACATCAAATTGATGGTATCCCACACTCCCAATTCCTTAGAGTTCTAAGGAATAACTCAGACCCCGATAGGGCCTTGATTCAATTGAAACAAATGGAGGACAGATTTTTGGCCAGAGGTTACAGCAGTAGCACTTTAAGGTTCCAGCTCCTGAAAGCTCAGAATCATCTCAATGTTATGACCAATACAACCTCACACAGCATGGGTACAACTTCAGGGCATGTCACCAATAAAATAACGTGTTTGATGGATTATACCCCTGCAAGACGCAGTCTACATAAACATTGGGATCTTATTCAAACTGACAAGTCACTTCCCTTTAGTGACACGGGGGTTAGATGTGCCTACAGGAGAGGCCCAAATCTGAGGAATTTGGTGGTTGAGACGGACCTGAAAGAGCGGGTCGACCCTCAAAAAGCTAGTTGGCTTAAAGATACTAAGAAGGGCTGCTTCAAATGTCTGGGATGCCAGATGTGTAGGTATATGCTTGCTGGACATGATTTCCCACATCCGTATACAGGGAAAAGGTTCACCATCAATTTCAGACTTACCTGCATGTCAATATTTGTGGTGTACATCATAGTTTGCCCTTGTGGGTTATATTATGTAGGGAAGACTAGCACCATGGTTCGGGAACGAATGGGGAACCATAGGTCAGCAATTAGAGCGGCCCTTTCAGGATCCCATTCAGTGGGATCAACAGCTCCTATGGAGAACAGGGTGTGACCAGAAATTTTAAACAAGCTGGACATGGCTTATCAGTGTTGAAATGGATGGCCATAGATCACATTCCTTCAGACATAGTCGGGCCTTTAAGAGACAAGAAACTGCGCCAATTGGAAGTCTGGTGGATTAAGCGCCTGGATTCCTTGGCACCCCGTGGTCTGAATGAGAGCTTATCCCTGTCTTGTTTTCTTTGAGGTCATCATTCATCTCCAGTTGGAATTTCTATGCTACATAAAAACTAAGTTGTTGTCATATATGGTTATCAGTGGTTGTTACAATAAATCGGCTGTGTTAGTTGCTATTTATTTGCTAAATGGACATACTGTCAGCCACCAGCGGAGTCTTTACACTTGGGGGACACCACGGTGACCTGGGATGAAGCAGTGGCCGGATCGGGACTTTAAATCTCTTGCTTCACAGGTCCGCACACAAGGAGTTTGCACTTAGCAGACAGTGTTAATGTGCCACTGTATACTATAGCAGGTGGCCGCAATGGAGTAATTGGCACGATATGTTGCAGTGTTGTGCAGACGGAAGCTGCCCTCTACCCAATTGGGCTCCCCGAAAAGAGTTGGGTTTCGCAATCTGGGGGGTGAAGCCCACTTTGATACCATGCTGTGCCTATGTGTTTATAGTATATCTAAAATCTATCTCTTTCTGCGATTTTAGGGTGCCTCAGGTGAAGGGAGATTTTTATTAAGGGTTTCTAAGGGTTAATAAAGTTTGGGGAAGTGTTAGGGGTTAATTGATCCAGGGGTGTGTCTCCTGGGCTTTTAAAGATGGTGCAAAGCAACAGGAATTGACGATCCTGATTACGGCTGTATCCATAGCCGAAATGCATTGATCCGTGGTTCCAACAAGAGATAATTTTATGTCCCTATGTGAAGCCCTACGAGTGCCCTACGAAATGAAGTGTTGTATTGGTTTTTAGGTTCAGCACCGAGGCCTTATTTAAGTGGATAGGAGTGCATGCATTCACAGAGAAGGTTTATATATATATGTATATATATATATATATATATATAGATACATCCAAGACTTGATTGCACTCCATATATCAGTATACTTGCCCAGGGGCTGTACCAATTGCTTGGACACTGTAGAAGACATACAACGCACTCGCAGGTCTTAGTAAATCAGTTCACAAAGACCATTTATTCAGTCAACATGTTTCAACCTATACAAAGCCGTCATCAGGACTCTGATGTCCTGATGACGGCCTTGTATAGGTTGAAACATGTTGACTGAATAAATAGTCTTTGTGAACTGATTTACTAAGACCTGCGAGTGCGTCGTATGTCTTCTACAGTGTATATATATATATAGTGAATAATGCACCCCCAACTGTAAATTATAAGGATATTAGAAGTCACAGAGGAGTTCTGTGACCATATAAAAGCACAAGGCCGCAGGCCGAGTACCTTTTATACAGGGCACGGAACTCCAAGGTGACTTCTACCCCTTTGTGGCTTCTGGTTTCGTTCTCCTCCTGTAACTGTAAGATTATAAGGCTATAATCTTACAGTTCCTCCCATGGAAATCCACTACAGGGGTAGGTTATATATATATAATACAACAGTAGTAGAGAATTTTTCCGTGTACAATTAAAATGTTAAAAGTAAAGACACCTTGAGCATAAAATAATACCTTTTATTGGCTAATTTAATGATAGAAAAGGCAAGCTTTATATAATACACAAATAACAAATTCTTATTTTTAAAAAGTGTCAGTGATAAGTGGATCCACTAAAATATACCATAAAACAACAAGTGTCTGTGCACCTTAGTTAGGATATTCTGAGGTCAGGACTGGTCTGTGAATGCTTAATTACAAATGTTTCCTAGATTTATTGGAGAACCAGCACGTCACGTCTCAGACTTTCGTCCTTTATCAAAATGGATTTGAATCACCCGAAGACAGAAGAAAGTCTGAGGTGTGTAGTGCTGGTTCTCCAATAAATCTATCAAACCTTTGTAATTAAGCTCCCTCATGTTGTATTGTTTGGAATCTGTATTTGACTTTGGAACTATAAACATGAGGGTTTAAGCTAATACTGACAGTGCTACCGATAAAGGGATTTTTGTTTTTACTAATTTCACTGATCTAGTTGTACCTACCTTCCCTTTAATTATAAAACTAATGGGGGTTTTGTTTTAAGTGTATATAGAAACCCTTTTAAGATGGCCGTACACTACAAGGCTATTGGATCGGAATTGCAAATGTAAACCGATAATTTGATAGACAGATATACAATGTTAATTGTAAGTAGATGTACCATACATAATCAGGGAGATTCAATAAAAGTTCTTATTGTTTAAAATGGTGCTAATTTTGCTCCAACCAATCAGATCTGATTTAACATTTGAAATCTAACATCTGATTGGTTGGGGCAAAATTAGCACCATTTTTAACGATAAGAACTTTTATTGAATAACCCTGATTGTACATACAGATTAGTGTCTAATCTCATCTATTGTGAGGTTACATAACATTTACATTTAATCAAAAAACACGACGATCATTTAACCGATCAACTTAAAAAAACGACTTTCCCGATTGTAATTACGACATTACTATCTAATGGTGACATAATTAGATTGGGCCAATGAATGGATATGTCTACTTACATGTCCGATTGATCGTAATATCGGCCCAGTGTATGGGCACCTTAGTGATAAGTGTGAATGGATTGTCTCCCATTATTCAGATCCATTCCTATGACTGCATTCAGCTGGTGTAGTCAATTAACTTTCCCCACCCGTGTTGCAATGAAGGCCACATTTTATCACAAGATCTGACATCATATATTATTCATGATAAATGACTTCCAAAGGCATTCAGTCATTCATATGCATAAAGGGCTCATTTCAAGATAAAGTGCTAAAAAAACGGGAAATGGCACTATCCTCATTCAGACTGGATGTATAGAAGATAGATTGACAAGTAGGAGTGTACACAATTCATAGTGGCTTTGACATTCCATGTATGACACAATCAACTAATAACATTCACAATTAATTGCTCTCTGTGAAAATATCATATTTTAATCTGTTCTTAGAAACAGTGTGAAAGGAACATAGAAAGGCAGACAATAGGTGAGATCAACCTGCTACTTCAGCTTATCCATTCGCTGTCTTACAGCACCCGAGGCATTTTGGAATCAATTAGCATGATTAAAGAGAATGTAGTGCGTGATTACTGGAGAATATAAAGGGCGCGGGTCATTATCCTGTGGAAATCTGTATTTGATATGATTCCAAATGATTTTTGTATGAGCATGTTTGATTTTTTGTTTTATTCACGCCTTGTTGTCAGTGATGGAAGCGAGAGGTCGAAGGTCCCACCAGCACGCACAGCAACGCATGCAGTAGTTTGGATATGGTAAGTGTGCTGGCCTGTACATCTGTGTTGGATCTATTGGAGCGCATGCGATATGCACAAAAAGTCCCGCATGCGTGCTTTCCAGCGCACATAGTGGGAAAACTCAGAAAGCGTTTCATTGGCGATGCGAATCTGAAGCGCAAATCGCGATCTGAATGTCGCTAGTGGGAACTAGCCCTCTGTGTATTTCCACAGACTGTAGAAACAGGAGTGCCAGTACAATGATTGCCTACTTATCACTTAATATAAAAGCTGGCACACACGGGTCAGTTTTCCCCTATCTTTCCAACCGAAAGACTCCTTACCAAAAAACCCGATCAGTCCTTCAGGAAGAAAAACAGTGCCATGATATTTCACTGCAACGCTCACATGGCTAGTTAAAAACCATGTCCTTGCCGAAATTTACCAACATGTGTGATTCATTTTTCACTGTTTTGCAGAAAAATGACGGTTGTGGCAAAAAATTGTTGTAGAAATTTGAATACTAGAACTTCCTCTTGTGTGTACCTTGCTGTAGGAATGGTTTGTTTGGCTTTAGATAACGCTCTAGGTTATGTAGACACAGGATGATATTTCAGCCGTTAAGGATAACCAATCAGATAACCACCAATTTTCAAAAGGAAATAGGGTTTTATGAATGATCAGTCTTGCTGATAAATCATGGCTAATCGTTATTGTTTGAAAGACTATATTACCTGTATTAAAGGCAGGGCAATAATATATAATATAAAACAGTCACCTTACTTTCCCAGCTTCTAGTACTACCAAGATTTCTCGACTGATGTTCTGGCTTTCCCATCTTCCTAGACAAGACCGCCAATGGCATCAGAGGAAAAAACAAAGCTCCATAATAGCAGTAGGTTCTCAAAAGGTGTTTCGGGTTCCCCTGGGCCTTAAGAAAGTCTCTAGATTTTGATTATATTTATTATTTTGACTAAAATTAAATCAGACTAATTCCATTTTTTCACATCTCACTAAAATAATTGTTTTTTAACATTATTTGAATAAAGTCAAATGTGTGTTACTACTATACTTAGGAGACTATCAGGAAGATTCAATAAAAGTTCTTATCGTTAAAAATGGTGCTAAGTTTGCCCCAACCAACCAGATTTTTTTTAATATTTGAATCCTAACATCTGATTGGTTGGGGCAAAATTAGCACCAATTTTAACGATAAGAACGTTTATTGAATCTCCCTGTTTGACTACAAGCAGTGCAGTGTAAGTAAGTGCGTAGAGCTAATACACACAAGAAGTTTTTTGGAGTTGTTTCAAAAACTAGTGGCGAACAGTAGCCTGGGAGTAAGAATCTTACCATGTGCAGTGTGTGTAAGTGTTTGCAACAGAAATTTACATTGTCAAGTCTCCAACAGTCTAAAGAAGTTTGAGAGCCACTTTTGTAGTTCAGTTGACAGCTCAGTTTTATACTACACATTATTGTCCTGCCTTTTTACAAATGATACATGTCTAGCGGTAAGATATACTGTACGTATTTGTATAGGTCTCTGCACACCTGTTATGGACTTGTCTCCAACCTTTGCAGGTCACTTGATCACATTACTTAATGTGGCCCTGATCTGTCATTTGATCTGGTGGTGATGGTAAAATGCCCATCAAACTGTCTTACCAAACATGCACTTGTCAAGTGAGTATTTCATTCCCTTACATGTACCCTTTCCTCCTAACAATAATTCCTTTATTTATGACATTGTTGAACAATAAAAATGATGTTTGTCTACGTTCATGACATTCATTGATAAAGTAATAAAAATGATTGATCTCCATTCCCTTTGATCCCTATTAGTTAGTTGTCTGTGACATGTACACTTGGTTTGTTAATGGCATTTTGATGATAAATTGATTGACCACAACACTGTTTTCCATGCTTGAAGTCATTTTATAGAAAGGTCTTTCTCCTGGAAATGATTAATGCTGCACTTTCTATATGTGATGTTTTCTGGGTCAATAAATTGTCTAAATAAAGATAATGTATAGAAATAGTGGTGATAAAAAGTGAGAGTAGACATTAGCAATATTTTAGGAATAGCATTAGGAATTTTAAGGCTGATTAACAAGTTACAAACAGAAATGTGTGCCCTTAACCTGTGTAGACTACATGGGGACAGAGACATTGGGAAACTTGGTAAAATAGGTACTGTACATGGCATCATAATCCATTACATGCCCGGTTTATTCAGCATTACCCTGGAAACTGCACTAGACAAGTAGATAAATAAAGTAGATAGAT
This sequence comes from Hymenochirus boettgeri, assembly GCA_019447015.1. Lineage (NCBI taxonomy): Eukaryota > Metazoa > Chordata > Amphibia > Anura > Pipidae > Hymenochirus > Hymenochirus boettgeri. The sequence continues at coordinate 47,889,540 of CM033470.1, read as the reverse complement.
GAATAGATAGATAACAGGATAGATAGATGATAGGCAGATAGATAGTTCTGATATATAGTAGATAGAAAGAAAATAGAAATATAGATAGATAGACAGACAGACAGACAGACAGATAGATAGATAGATAGATAGATAGATAGACAGACAGACAGACAGGCAGATAGATAGATAGATAGATAGACAGACAGACAGATAGCTAGATTGTTACTACTTACAAGATCACGAACCATCTCTGCTTCCTGTCTCACCGCTCCCCCTCCACTGCAGCTGCTCTGTTCTTTTTGTGTTCTCGAGCTTATTGAATTATCGGGGATATGATACACTTCCCCTTTAAAAGTGGTAATTGCCATGCATTACCTAAATAAATTCTGGTAAATAGAAAGCATTTCCTTTATTCTCTGCTGTAAGAAAATGGTACAGTACTTATTTTCTTTTCATGGACAAGGCAGCACACAAGAATTGCGCGTTGTGCGATTCATGTGTGCTACCCTGTGTGTGCGCTGTGATTGCTTTGATGTTACCCTATGACAGCACAAAAATAGTGATAGCATGTGCTACAAAAAGGGTCGTCAGCTCAGGGCAGCGGAGATAGTAGGGCCATCCCCATCCTCTTCTATTGGTGTGTGCTGAGGGAGGGATTGGATACCTGACTTTAGAGTTGTTCTGTGTTAAATTTTCCCTTGAAGAAACCAGCTAAATAAGAAACCAACTACAGCCTCATCTATCTATCTAAAGCAGTGATGCCCAACCCATGGCCCGGGCCCCAAAATTAGCGTAAACCCCATGCTACCTGATTAATGTTGTGTTGACTGTGCTATTTTCAAAAATTCTTGAAAATAAGGCAGTGCAACCTATGTAATATAGGGAGCATTGAGTTTTGCGCTACCTTATAGTACAGAACTTAGTGCCTTTAAGGCAGAGGCACAAAGTTTAAGGCAGAGGCACAGAGTGGCACTTTTTACCTCACCGGTATGTCATGATTTAGTAAATCTCGCAAAGGGATTTACAACATTGTAGGATTTTGCAAAGGTAAGTACTGCTGCTTCTGGTTCTACATCGGCCCCTATGCTTATAAAACACAACAATCTTATAATGTTCACCAAATAATTTCTGTAAAACAAATCTGTTCACACAATTATTTCTGCAAAACAAGTCTATCAATTCTGTTCACCAAATAATTTCTGTAGAGCAATTCTGTTCACCAAATTATTTCTGTAGACTAAATTTAGTAAATTTTGTGCGTTTTATACATTTGGTCCATTTTTTACAATCGGTCAAAAGTTCAGTGAATTAGTGAAATGATACATTTATTTGTAACCTTTATTAGTCAGGCACAAAGTCAGGCAGGTGTGGAACCTAATGTGGGAAATCTAAGGGTTCATTTGAAGGCTACTAATAAATGTATCATTTATTAGTTTTTTCACTGAACTTTTGACTGAATGTAAAAAATGGGCCAAATGTATAAAACGCACAAAATTTACAAATTTGGTCTACAGAAAAATTCTGTTTCAATCCACTGTACATTTTGTTCACAAAAAATATTTTGGTCATCAAAATATACATTTTGGTGCTACAGTTGTTTTTTTGATGACTAAATATATTTTGTATGGTAAACACCGAATTTCTTTTGGTCGACTAAATATAGTTTTATCTCCAAAAGTGCATTTTTTGCTCACTAAATGTATGTTTGGTTCCCACAGATTTTCTTTTGGTCGACTAAATATAGTTTTGTCACCAAAGTTTTTTTTTTTGCTGATTAAATGATCTGGGAACAAACGGCACTCCATATTCCCTTAATAGATAAATTGCTCTTTAATGTGTTTTACTTGCTATTTGCTGCTATTTTTTATGTTATTTATTTAACTTCTAAATACATTAAATTTACATTTGTTTTGCTGTGATTTTATAAATTATTGACCTGTTTATATTTGAAATCATCTGTTGTCTTAAAAAATATATATGATGGCAATAACTTGGGTTATGTAGGTTGACTAACTAGAACTTTAGGAACGTAAATATTGCTCTTTCTTGAAGAGCCAAATTCCTATTTTTTCTATTTCTTCTTCTTCTTCTTCCGCTTTTTTGGACCGTATCTCCTCCCACAGTTTTTGAGCTAGAGACATGAAATTCGGTACAGACGTGCGGGGCATATAGGAGAAGTGTGCTATCTTCTAGCTTAGGAATCCGCGGAAGTGTTACGGCATTATCTGCGAATTTTGGGACATTTTTTCCCTTAGACTATAATGGTAACAATCCTCAAATGTGGATATTTCAAAACAGTTTGTTTCATTGTCATAAATACAAACGTAGATACCCCCAACCCCCCACACAGACACAGTTACACCCACCTACTGACCTACCTTTCCATTCCCATGGAAGCCATACTGAAAGGGTAACTATAGTCAAAAAACTAATTTTGATCAATCATCAATAAAAGTTAGTTATATGCTCATACATGCAAAAACACATACCCCCAACCTCACACAAGTACACACACCTACAGACCTACCTTTCCATTTCTGTGTCAGCCATACGTAAACGGTAAATAAAGTAAAAAAAATAATTTTGATATATACTCTATAAAAGTTAGTTTTATGTTTGTAAACACAAAAAAGACATACCCCCTTAACCAGACCCAGTTACACACACCTACTGACCTACCCTTCCATTTCCATGGCAGTCATACTTAAAGAGTAACTATAGTCAAAAAACAAATGTTGACCAATCATCAAAAAAGATTGTTTTTTAACCCCCCAACCTGACACAGGTACACACACCTACCGATTTATTTATCCATTTCTAAAGCAGACATGCTTAAAAGGTAACTATAGTCAATAAACAAATTTTGATCAATAACCAATAAAGTTAGTTTTTTTGAACCCCCAATCTGACACAAGGACACACACCTACTGACCTATCCCTCCATTACTGTGGCAGACAAAATTAAAGGGTAACTAAAGTAAAAAAAACTTATTTTGGCCAATCATCAAAAAAGTTGGTTTTTTTTAACCCCCAACCTGACACAGGTACACTGACCTACCCTTCCATTTCCATGGCAGCATACTTAAAGGGTAACTATAGTCAAAAAACAAATTTTGACCACTAACCAAAAACATCAGTTATTTTTAGCCCCCCAACCTGACACAGGTACACACAATTAGTGACCTACCTCTCCATTACTTTTGCAGCAATCTAACTAAAGTAAAAAAAACAAATTTTGTCCAATCATCAAAAAAAGTTTGTTTTTTAACCCGCAACCTGACAAAGGTAGACACACACCTACTGACCTGCCCCTCCATTACTGTGGCAGCCATACTTAAAGGCTAACTAAAGTAAAAAGTAATTTTGACCAATAATCAAAAAGTTTTTTTTTTAACTTCCAACCTGACACAAGTACACACACCAAATGAGCTACCCATTCATTCATGTGGCAACCATATTTAAAGGTTAAGTATAGTAAAAAACACATTTTGACCAATCATCAAAAAAGTTAGTCTTTTTTCCCCCAACTTGACACAAGTAGACACACCAACTGAGGCCTGGTATCTCTGGCTGACCTGGTTCTAAAGTACTCGACGCGTTTCGCCGTTATAATACTTTAGAACTAGGTCAGCCAGAGATACCAGGCCTCTTATTTCTGCTTATGATTTTATTTTAGATACCCAAATTGGGAACACAGATAGAAGCCTTTTTAACTTTCTTGAAAGCTCTGTGCTAAGAGCCTAGACAGAAGGTATAGCAGTACCCTAAGAACCTTAGGGACAATTCCACTGGTATTTTGGCATGCACGGACCTATATTGTGTGTTTTTTAACTTGTAACATTTAAAGGAATAAACTGATTTTAATGGTATACTACTCCTAACTCTATATTTTTATATATATTTCTTACATGTGATGGTGTGAGAGAGTCAGCGCAGTCTATACCTTTTTAACATTCACAAAGATACCAAATGCTATGTCTCTCCCTTTGCTGTGGATGCTGTGGGGGTCAGCTCCCCTAATCCACTAAAGCTAGACACACCCAGCTGTACACTCCAGTACACTCCACAGGTAGCTGCAGCTTTGCTTCCAAGAAGCTGACAGACAATCATGTTACAGCTCAGAGATTATCCCTCCTTCTGACACAGAATAGAGATTTCAGTGCAGTTTTTGTGTACATACATATTACAAAGGCTCCTGTCCCTAACAATGCTAAATTCCTTTCATATAAAGTCATCTTTGCAGTTTATTTGTTGGCTAGCATGAATATAATAAACAGCTTTTTAACATTTTAGTAAAGCAACCTCATGCACTGTGTTTTGCTTAAAAGAATACTTTCTAACACTATCGCACAAGAGCTACTAGGTGGAACTAAAATACATTTATAATCTTTCTCTTTTGCTAAGAATAAGGGATTTGAACCTCTGACCCAATGATCTATGTGTTTCTAGAAACAACACTTTAGCAGCGATACACACTGAACATGCAGATTAGGTACATTTAGAATCTTTAACTCTTGCTAAGAAAAATGTTGGTAAAATCAGTTGACTACTTTGTTCTACTCAAGGAAGGCTGTTAGCAATTCAAATGGAAAAACGCGATAGAGGTAGCAAATGGGCGACTGACAGTATAACTGTTAAATGGCAACTTTATTTCATGTGCATACGCGACATGTTTAGAGCAACTAGTGTTCTTTCTCAAGTGCAATTTACACTGTTAGCAATTTACACTGGGGTTGGTAAATAAAAAAAACAGCTGATATATATAAAGTTAGTTCATATATATTTTTTTACATATAACTTTTTTTTCCTAGTATCATGATGGAGACAAACAAACAAACAAAAAAAAAATCAGTAAAACTTAGGCAGTAGGGTATTTTGCATTGTTTCAGAAGACAGGGGATTTGAACCAGTGACTTCTTGGGCTGTGTGTTTCGGTCAGGTCAGGGGGCGTGGCTATTTGAAGCCTAGATAGGCTGTGAGTTGTAATTGTATGGAAGCCTTCTAAGTGACAGAATATATTACTTACATGTTTTAAATGCAACTTACTAGAGAAGAAACTTGTGTATTGGTGTTCTGGGGAGAAAAGCTTTCACATTAGGATTTTTTAAAAAATTAGCAAAAAAATAAGGTAAAACATTTAACATTTCACAGCACGCTCCTGTAGTTCACTAAATAGGCGGCAGAGCAGAAAAAATAAAATTGCTGGTACATGCACCAATCACTGTGGGCAAACTTATGTACCAATCAATGTGGGCAAATTTATGTACCAATCACTATGGGTAAACTAATGTACCAATCACTGTGGGCAAACAATCACTGTGTACCGCCAGCCAGCGTTAAGTCAGCCCTCCAATTCCCTAGTCAATTTTAAGCCAGCCCTCCACTCCATAAGCAAGTGATAGTCAGCCCACTGCACCCACCTCCACAAGCCACTCCCACTTTCCCTGACAAACCCATGCCCACTTTAACACCATCACATTTCCTGGTGGGGGCGCAGTGCTGGTAATCATGCCTTGAGGGCAATGTGTAGGCCACCAGTGTGGCAGTACATTTAACAGTAAATGCAATGTAATTAGGTAATTGATCTCTATTTGTTTTACATGTTCTACTTGAGCTTGATGATCAATGAAGATGATGAATTGCAGCAAAAACTGTCAGATCTGATGGTATTTGCTGAATTTTGGGCATGGATATTGCTAACCAACTACCTACTGCCAGCATCATAACCTATCATGCAAACGAAGTCAGATCATTACTGACTCCCTATACTACAGTATAGGGAAACAAGAACATTGTTGCTGTGTATGCAGTCAATGAATGTATGAAGTACAGAAGCAGAACAATCGTCCCTATGTACTGTATGCGCACATTAAGCAAACTGCGTTTTGCGACCGAGGCCTCCTTTAGGCTGGTAATGTCAGTTGTATGCAAGTATATAATGCTGCTTACCAAATGAAGGAACAGCACCAGCAATTGCTTTTCTTAAAAATATAGTTGCTTAGATACACATTACAAACACAGTTTAATATTATTGGACCTTAGTTGTCCTTTACTTCCTACACCTTCTTTCCTAACATTTCACTTATTGGGTGGTCTTCGCATTCTGGGAGAGTTGTGATTTGTGCTGCAGGACATACACAATTCATTTACAAATAGTCGTTAGAGAATATTAAGTTTAGGGGAAGACTTTAAAAATAATCCAAAACATATGGATCAATGGTTTGTAATGAAGACAAGTGACTCTGTAAGTTAAGGATACAAGAAGAGAATGACATAATTAAAGTAGGAATTGCCAAATTAAACCAAAGAAAGTAGAGCCTGTGGACTTGCTCGGAGATATGCAAGTGGCTTGAAACTATTATAATTATTACCCAGGGAACAGACACAGCCAACATTCAAAAGTGATTAAGGGATTATAATTTGCCATATTATCCAGAGCATTGTCTGGTAAGTATTTTAACAACCAAACGAAGATGTAATAGTAAAGAATGCATTGAGAACGCAGCTGAATGGAAAAGTACCTAAATAAACACACTTCTTTTGCATCAGTAAGGAGGTTTTATTTGAGAATGATATTTACCTCTTCCCCCAGCATTCTCCTCTTCTTTCCCCCAGCAATAGTAACCAAGGTGAGGACCAGGATCTAAATTGTTAGGTTCTTACTTGAGATGGACTAAAACTCGAACCCAAGTTCGAGACAAACTATTCGAATTCGAACGAATTCGGACTTCTCGAACTATCCCGGACCCGGATTTTCGATATTTTCAGACTTTCGAGAAATATCGAATGTTTGACCGTTCGAATATGCGAGTAAAATGCCTATTATACCTATACGCGAGCATCAAATCCGTGAGTAAAGTGTCCATTAAAACCTATACGCGAGCATCGAATCCCCGAGTAAAATGTCCATGGTATCTAGGAGTGAGCATTGAATCCGCGAGTAAAGTGTCCATTAAAACCTATACGCGAGCATCGAATCCCCGAGTAAAATGTCCATGGTATCTAGGAGTGAGCATTGAATCCGTGAGTAAAGTGTCCATTAAAACCTATACGCGAGCATCGAATCCCCGAGTAAAATGTCCATGGTATCTAGGAGTGAGCATTGAATCCGCGAGTAAAGTGTCCATTAAAACTTATACGCGAGCATCGAATCCGCGAGTAAAATGTCCATGGTACCTAGACGCGAACATCGTATCCGCAAGTAAAGTGTCCATTAAAGCCTATATGCGAGCATCGAATCTGCGAGTAAAATGTACATGATACCTAGGCGCGAACATCGAATTTTCGTACACGAGAGCTCGAAAATAGCGCGAGTGAGAGTAAAATAGATTTTTTCGAATGTCCTGGATATTGGAACATGTTCCCCAGACCATTTCCCAGCCATTTACATTAAGTTACCATTGATATTTTATTTGTATTTCATTAGAACTTTTTCAAACTATTTGACTCCCATTGACTTTAATTCGAAAGTTCAAAAACGAACCGAACTTTCGAAAGTTCGGCCATCTCTAGTTCTTACCCCTTGGCTCTTCTTAGCTTAGCTGATTAATTTGATCAAACTTTCCCTCACCACTCTCCTTTCCTTCTCCCATCTCTCAGTCAGTCCACAATGTGGCCAATGGGAGGACACATTTCTTGCAGAGTGCATCTTCTCTCTGGTCCTTGTGAATGATAGACTAAGAAGGGCAGAGTGAGCAAGTTATGGGGCCCATACACCAACAAATCCTGGTTCTACTATTTAGCGATCATACGACAAAAATGTTCCCGTTGGGTCCATTTTAAAAAAAATTAATATGCCTATTATTCCATTATCGTTCCATTTTCGGATTCCCGAATCTCAGGAAAATCCCAAAAATCGAGAATATTTGAGAATAATCGAAAATGCAACCTGAAGTCCCGAAATCTGAACGATCCGTCTGTATTCGGACGGATCATTCGGGTTTCGGAACTGAGGGGTTCTGTGTCGGATCAGACCCGGGTCCTATCCCTATTGTTTTTTGTTTGTGTATGGGCCCCATTAGACTTTAGGAAAGAGAATAATCTTATCTAAAAAGGACACACAGGTGAAGACCTACTAGATAAGTTCTTCACCTTGAGTACTTATAATATGGGGTGGGGGCTGAAGTGGTACAGTCTAGATCATTTTTTAAAAACTTCTTATTCTTCAGACATATACAATATAGAAACCAAAATAAGATGTTCAAAAAATACAGTAATCAATTCAATTGATTTTGCTTCCTCCTTGTTGGTACGGACATACTTCAGGTTTTAGGGCTTAGGGCTCCCCCTCAAAAAAAAAAGAAGAAAAAAGCACAAGACGGGCAATGGGAACATTAGGTGATAAGACCCACAAAGTGGTAACAACCCCAGAAAATAACTAATTGTGGATTGGCTTGTTTATTGATTTTCTTTGTCTTATGCTTGATTGTTGTCTGTCCTGACTGGTTTTTAGATTGGGATGCTGTTGGCAGTAAAAGTTTGTACACACGTGCGATCGCGGGTCCTGAACCGCGACACACAATGTGTATGAACGAGCGTTTTGGCTGATAATTGCCTCATGTATGGGCACTTTTTTGGCCGAAATGGCCAAAAAAGCTCAGAATGAACGACTGTTTTGGCTGATAAAGTGACTGGCCCCACCCCTGACCTCAGCCACATGCTCCTCTGCATAATCTGTCCCCTGCATAATCTGTCCCCTGCATAATCTGTCCCCTGCATAATCTGTCCCCTGCATAATCTGTCCCCTGCATAATCTGTCCCCTGCATAATCTGTCCCTTGCATTTTCTGTCCCCTGCATAATCTGTCCCCTGTATAATATGTCCCTTGCATAATCTGTCCCTTGCATTTTCTGTCCCCTGCATAATCTGTCCCCTGTATAATATGTCCCTTGCATAATCTGTCCCTTGCATAATCTGTCCCCTGCATAATCTGTCCCTTGCATAATCTGTCCCTTGCATAATCTGCCCCCTGTATAATATGTCCCTTGCATAATCTGTCCCTTGCATAATCTGTCCCTTGCATAATCTGTCCCTTGCATAATCTGTCCCTTGCATAATCTGCCCCCTGCATAATCTGTCCCTTGCATAATTTAGCAATTCCTAAATTACTTTTAGGTAAAATCATTTGGTAAGACCAGTTGGGCATGTAAGTAAATCCTACAAATCCTGCAACCTACAACAGGCAGCATGAGTTGGGCGGCAATACCTGTATGTTGATTGGTGTACAGTGGCCAATCCGAGAAGTACAATTTGTTTGAACATTAGTTTTGCATGACTATTGTGCCGACTATTGTGTGTGGGCACTTTGTCGTCGGAACGGCCATTTGGTCAGGCCTCATTGATGATCCACCAGGCAGGTCTGACAGAGGCCCGACTGAACAGTAATTTCGGCCGTCAAATCGCACATACATGGCACGATTGTTGGCCGAAACTGATGTTCATACACATCATGCATCACAGATTGGCCCCTCACGATCGCATGTGTGTCTGTGACTTAAGTTGGCCTGTGTCTACCAGCCCTTATCCTTAGTTCTTAAAAGTCAATCCTTATGTTAAAGGTGGCAAATGATTTTAATATAGAAGCTAAAATAGACTTTAAAAGTCATTAACGAAAACATTTGGCAAAGTTGCTCCCTAATAGCAAAGATCCCTGGTTACATGATAACTTCACGATTCACAAATGGATTTTAATGGTCTAGTCTTAACGTGTTACTGTAGAGAACAAAGCATAAAAATGTCATATATGTTTTATACAAGATTAGTCTACTTTGTCATATTTCTGTTTTTTAAAGCAAACATGTTGAACTCGTCACAGAAAACCTTTCTATTACAAAAACACCTATTGAAAGATATCTTTATGTTGGAACCTCTTTCCCTGACACCCTCGAATAAAGTCCGCCAGACATTTTACCGCACCATTCCGTAGCTAAAATCCATTTCTTTCAGTGTAATTGAATCCTCTGACTGTATTCCTGTCACTGAAATGAAAATAATTCCAGATGTGAACAGAGAACAGCAGACAATAAAAGAAATTATGTAACATACTCTTAGAGATCCATCATGCATTCAAAAGAACCAGATGTGTTTGAAATAGCTGAATTTCTAAATCTCGACAAAAACGATTTTAATGTTTTATTGTGGTTATGTACTACTGTCATTTATGATGCAATATTCTAATACTAAATTAGACTCTTACATCAGTATTATAAAAGGTATCACAGCTTTACCTCTCTTCTCTTACTTATGGCTAACACGGTACAAACCTCAACTATTGCTTTGACTAAGTATAAATAGGATACTAGAATACAAATTCAAACTTAGGGGAAGCAAAATATACCAACTAAGCTGGTAATTAAAACACTAAAGCAAATTTACATGATATTCATGGCTCTTGTGGAATATACTATTAGTTATAGACAAAATATAACTTGCCCCATTATGAGACAGCCTAACTTTTGCATTAAAATTCAAGGAAACGCACATTATTAGACATGACACATAAATTTAAAATCTAACTTCTCGGTCTGTAATGAGAGTATATAGTGATGAATCCAGTTTTGAAACTAACCTGGTAAATCCGTTGGTTAACCTGGTAAATTTCCAAAATTTCGAACTTTTCATCAAAAAATGTAAAATTTACAAAATTGAAAATTTACTTTAGAAAATACAATTTAATACTCAAAAGTTTCGAACATCTGCAATTCAAAAAATTCTGTTTTAATTAGGTTTGACTATTTAAATTCTGATTCAATTAGGTTCAGAACTTTCAGAACTGCTGTTGGCATCTCTATCCATATATTTATTTCTATAGATTTACTATGTGCTGTTCATTTCAAATGAATGGCCCTGGACCCATATTAGTGTTGTCAAATTAATCTCATATTGGGCCTCTCTATGGCCAGCATAAGTTTCATAAATCCCCAAACCAGTGTCCCCAAATACTATTGGCCATTTTTCAGCCACAGAGATGAGGTTCCAGTCTCTTAAATACACAAACTTATTTGCCATTCTTTTGTGTAACTTTAGGACTAGAATTATGCCGGCTTCAAGATTTTCGCAAAAGAAAGCAGCTAGTGATTCAATATCACTTTACTGCATGATAGCCAGCTGATAGGTAATGTTCTTTCTGGAGTTACCAAGAGCCACAACGACAATAACGAATCACTCAGAGCCGACAAAACAAAAAAAATAAAACATTTCTTTTATTTATCTTTTAAGTGGCTTTAAGAAAAAGACTTTCAGGGACAATTTGGTTGGATTGAGGCTGGGTACACACCAGCTGATGTTTCTGGCTGACCAACCGATAGTGGCATGGATTGGTCGGTTGGCCGGAAATATCTTCTGGTGTGGGGCGGCCAGCCACGACCGAGCTTGGTCACCCATTCATCCGATCGGGTCCTTTGGTAAATCACGGTCGATTGTGCGGCTACCTATGCACAATATATGATATATGATTGGACATGCACACTGCTAGCTGTGGCCACTATTGCCACGACCGACAGTCTTTTGTTCCAACCGAGCGCTTGGTCGGGACAAATAATAGCCCCATGTTTCTTGGGCATACACGATCCAATATTCTTCTGATCGGATTTGCGATCGTCCGAAACTATTGTAAATCCGATCAGAAGAATTGAATATCCCCACCTTGCACTGACAATCTTCCATAGATTTCAGCTTGAAGACTACGGAAGGTCTGGTTCTGGTAGATGGGAGTCGATGGAAAATTTTCCATCTTGCCTGATCAGGTTGTTTTCGATAGGCCGATCAATATCGCAGATCGGTGTATTGAAAACCCAGAAAAGTGTGTTCGATAATCCTATAGATCGAATCCACCGGAATATTGATGCCGTGTATGCCTACCTTTAGGCCTGTGGGACCTTCCAATCTGTCATTCAGACCTGTGCCCTGTTGCTAGGTTCAGTGACCCTACTAAGAGCAGTTTCTTAGAATATCACTGTTTTTATAGCAAGTTTTTTCCAGTCAACTGTGATTTGGTGTTATGTAATTTTTTCATATGGTTCCCATTTAATCGTACTTTGCACTGTATAAAATGCAATTTATAATTTCAATGTTGAGGTTTTATATGGAAAAATCTCTATTGTCACAATCCTTAGTCTACATTCACACAATTAGGCTGGAATATAAAGGAAGCATTTAGCCAAAATGTAGGCTGTCAGCATCTCGTGGCTGTTTTGCACTGTATTTTAGCATAGTTTAATCAGTGGGATCAGGGATATAAACTAATAGCATTTAATGACACCTTTAATTTGGTTGGCATATTAAAAACGTGGCAAAATGAATCACATGACTGGGTAGCAGATGTATAGGGCTAATCCTTGTTAACATCTATGTTTACACATGATAATGCAAATAAGAATAAGGGGAAGAATTAATTTTTAATAAATATAATTTAAATGCAAATGTAAAAGGCGAATGTAGGTATAAATAATAAAGCTGAAGCAGTATAGGTAAAACTGTGCATAGAAAGCAGAAAGGTTGGTAAATTAATTGTAGATGTCTGTTCTGTTACAAGTCTATAACACAAAAGATTGGACCCACTAGGTCCCGCATATACTTATAGCAGGAGTTGCACTGCATTCCACCAATTACTATTATAGCAGGTTGGGTCAGATCTCATACCCTACAACACATTAACTGTGTCAATTCGGGTAGTGCCTGTGTTTTTGCCTATAACACACTTTGGCACAGTATCATCACTCCAACCAAATTTTATTTAAACCACATAACGGCCAAGAAGCCCAATTTACATATACAATTCCCTACATACCCAAGTCTCTCTCCCAACCACCCAAACACACCTATATACACATTCAAGTGGCTGGTACATGCGGTGATACGGACTGTCAGTACTCTGATTGTGATATACACAAATATAACCTGATATACTATGACCCAGGCCTACAAGGATAGATATACTTGAACTTTATATTACATAAACCGATTGTCTATATGATATCGAAATCATCCTACCTCCAGAGTGCTCCGAATTTTCAATGGACGTAACAGACCTTACCTCGGAATGACTTCCCTCTCTCATACCTCCTGCATTCCTCTCTATCAGAAGTTATACACAAGTTTCAACATCTCGTCCAGACCGCCAGACCACCATGTACCAGACCACGCTAAAACGCCGACGCACGTTTCGTCACGTAACCCGTGACTTCATCAGGGCGTGGTCTAACAGGTCTTTGGAATCCCAATGTAAGCTCTTCACTGAACGTACTCTCCTGACGTTACCTTATTCCCCCAAGCGGGGATTACCTTAAACCTTCTATAAAGTGCTCAGTGCCTATATTACTTATAAATAGATAATTAAAAATTAAAAACATATTATTTTTGCATGGCAAAGACCCAGATGGGTCATACTATATGGGGCTTGCTCTACATAGTGCATCATATATAAATATAAAGTGATTTTTATTTTGGACAGTACCAAAACTTTGGACAGTACCAAAACTTATTGACTATCTGAATAAAGTTGGTTTCTGCACAACCTAAGTTGTATTTTATATATTACTAATTGCATGTCATATGTTGTTTTAGATCACGAAAAGCATGAGAAATTAGCATCCTCATTTAAGCCTCCTGGGCATCTTGTGCCCAGCTGGAATATCCAACGTAATTCATGTTGTAACAGCATCTTTTCAAGGTCTCCACCCCTAATCAATCGCACCGAATTTTATGGCATATGGATTTCCTTGATGTTCTTGTATCACGTGTTTTGCCACACTACTTTTGTGTGGCTCCTTATTAATTATAGCCCTAATGTGTTCTTGTATACGTACAGTCATTTTTCTCCTTGTTTTTCCCACATATTGTTTTTTGCATAACATATATGACATTTTTTAACTGGCCTGTGAAAAGTTTTTTAACTTCATATTTTTTCCCATATCTGTTAGCAAAATTGTTCTCCTGACCGTAATACATACATACATTGCATTTGCCACATTTTCTATTTCCATAGTGTTCGGGAATTCCTAGCCATTTCTCCATTGTGTTTTGTTTTAATTTTTCTTCAAAGTGGCTTTTACATAGGATATCTTTTAAGGATGGTGCCAGTCTAGCCGTGAGTTGGGGTGTTTTACCTATTTTAAGATCTTGATCTTCCATTAGCAAGTACCAGTGTTTTTTAAAACATGATCTTAACATTTGAATTTTGTAGTTATCCTAATTGCATTGTCTTGTCTCTTCTCCGTTCCTTTTTCCATCAAGAGGCTATTTCTATTTTTTAATGAGGCTTTTCTTTTTGCTTTTAAAAGCATCTGTCTCTGATATCCTCTCTGTCAAAATCTTCGACCATTTGGTCTGTCTGTTTCTGAAATGCATTTTTGTCCGTACAATTTCTTCTTATTCTCAGGAATTGTCCTCCTGGTATGCCTCTTTTTGTTGCTATCGGATGGTAGCTTTCAGCGTGAAGAACCGCATTCACAGCCGTCGGTTTGCGGTATGTTTCACTCACGACTTTACCACCATCTATTTTAATCAATAGATCCAAAAATTCAATGCTCTCTGTGCTGTACTTAAGTGTCAAATGGATGTTGTAGATGTTGTTGTTCAATTCTCTTACCAGATCTACTAGATCCTCCTCTAAGCCTTTCCAAATGATAAGAATGTCATTTACAAAACGTATCCATATTAGTAGATCATCCACTCTTTTACCTTTTGAACATAGATCCTGTACAGTTGTAAGTTCCCATTTACCGAGATGTAGGCATGCATACGTTGGAGCACAAGTTGCACCCATCGCAGTTCCTTGCTGTTGGTGGTAGTATCTCCCATCAAAAATAAAGAAATTGTTCTGCAATACCAATTCCAACATATTACTAACAAAATTTAAATGTTCCTTATACTCTACACCTCTCATCTTTAGGAAGTAGTTTATTCCATCCAGACCTACCTTATGAGGGATAGAAGGATATAATCCCTCTACATCCATAGTTACGAGAAACGTGCCCACCGGCACTCCTATATCGTTTAATCTCCTCAAAACGTCTCGTGTATCTTTCACATAAGAAGGGAGTGTGTATAGGAAAGGTCTTAGGATGTAATCCACATATTTACTCACCCCTTCCGTAGGTCCATTTATTCCAGAAATAATGGGCCTCCCTGGGGGGTTCTTCTTATTTTTATGAATTTTTGGAATGTGATAAAAGTTCGGGAGTTTGGCTGTGGTACAAGTCACCTATTATGAGTGAAGCGGAATAGATTCAGCTCCCCATGGCAAAGCTTGCAAGTCTTACGGAACTAATCACAGGGGTTTTATTTACCTTGACAATGACTGGAGTTATTCAAATGCCAATACAGCAAAGGTTTCCTAGATTTGATACATGTGTATTGTCAGTTACAGGTAGTTGGAATCTACCTACAAGAAAATATGCCCTGGTCACCAGAAAGATTCACATTCCACTAATGGGAAATGTAGAACCCACATTTATTTGTAGGTGATGATTATTTAGTTTACAAAGTAAATTTCTATTCTGGGGCTTTAAACCCATGATAATGAATTTGACATTGATTAATTCTAGCACATTACAATAAATACTGTATCATATTTCTATAGGACTAGGTTTATTCCACATGTATGTACATGTATGAACGATGTTCTCCTTTAGACAGCTTTTGACTATAAGAATATTGTAAAGATGTGCATCAATGTTAATGTTGCTGTTTTTGCATTGGCAATGTCACCATCTTGTATATATTTCATTTCTTACATTGGCTACATGTGGCTTACAATCATATCAATTTAATTTAACAAATACATAGGTCTTTATGATAGTGGGGGGAACTGGAGTGCCCAGTGGAAATCCACACACCCACACAAACACAGGGACAACTCATTGCAGATGTGTCCAAGGATGGATTCAAACCTTCAGCATCACTGAGTCAATGTGCTGCCCATCTTGCTGTAAGATCCATTTTTTAGTCACATTTAATTTACAAGTAATGTATTAGTTCTTATTATATACTGATTCTAACTCACATATTATAATCTGTCTGCTATCTTATGCTTCACATACACATATCATCAGATATATCTGTTGTATTCAATTAGATCAACTGGACTTGAAGTTTAGTTCTTGAAGACGTTTCACTAGTCATCCGACTGGCTTTCTCAATTCAGAATGACTTGTACAAGAATCCATGGCAATTATGTACCCTGGAAAATCCCAATTAGCATATCACAGCCAAGTGTTAAGGGCGTGATTGGATAGTGGCTAAGAGGTGTTATAGGAACGCCCAGAGTACGGTGTCAAAACAGCATTGTATATGGCAGACAGTTGGTGTCGAACCCCCCCACCTCTATTTAGACTTTATTTCTTTCTTTTCACATAAATGGCCTCCTTAACACCTCTCTTGAACCAGTCACGTTCCTTTGCCAATATGTTAACATTACAATCTTCAAAGGTATGTCCTTTATCCTTAAGCTGCAGGAACACGACTGAGTCCTGACCCGAGGAATTGGCTCTTCTGTGCTGGGCCATACGTTGCTGTTGCTGTTTGGTCTCCCCCACTCTCTCCCCCCTCACAAGCATATCATCAGATACACTGATCGATACTACTTGAACGATATTTAAACGAGAACTGCCATGCACCATAAATTTTAAGCAGATTTTAGACTGGTCCAATCACCTTTAGTTTTATATCCATAAGATGACCATCAAACAGAGTATGAATATTGGCTGATTCAATCATCAAATCAATAAAAATAAATCAACCTCTCTATGGCAGGCCTTACGGTGTTACAAATCTACCTTTGGTATCAGTGTTCCCTCCCATTTTTATTGGCTGCATGCACAGATATGTCATTCAATATGTCATCAGTTTGGACACAAATTAATTGTTGTGTGCTACATGCCGTGTTATCTATATTACTGCAAGTTTTTGGTGCGCTCTATTTTAATCAGTGTGTGCATCCACACAGCTTAGAGGGAACAATGCTTGGTATCTGTTTTTATAAAAAAAAAACATCATTTAAGTGTAACCTAGCCCTAATGAAGAACCAAAAAGTAAAAAATATGTAAAACTCCAATGCGAGCATCTGACATCACCTGTAGTGATGAATCCTGCTTTCAAAATTAACTTCCGGGTGGAACTTCCATTTTATGGATCTGGCAGATCTTTTTGGAATTTCGATGGAAACCCAGGTTCGAACTTATCAAGTCCGAACGGACTTGGACTTCTCGGACTATCTCTGACCTGGATTTCTCAGACTTTCCAGACTCGATTTTTAACGAAAGTAGACTATTTCCGAAAACCTAAACTCAAGTTTTCGAACTTTTGAACTTTCCGAAAATTTGAAAACGGAAAGAAACTCAACAGTTTCGAACATCTCTATTAGTAATCAATCCTACCTCCCTGCCCCATGTAATCATGCAATGCTTTTCTCTGCTGCTTATACATTGTTCTGTATGAATAACCGAAAGCATCTACTTACTTAAATGGTTATTTCATGTTATTAATGGGCATATGGTCAATGAGCACTAATAGGATGAAAATAATAAGGGCAAAAACAAAAATCAATATACAAAACATTCTTTCTAAAAAGCTTTATAACAGGAGGAACCCATTGCACCATTAACCAACAGTGTTTGTTCATTAAAAGAACAGTCTTGCCCCAGACATTTATTGTAAAAGTAGCACTAACAAATGTGTTTAATGTCGATATTCAGTGGTGAATATTGGCACATTTATCTTAGTGCCATTGTAAAGCTTCTGTTAAAAATGTGTCCTTTCTGGTCACTGATTGATGGTTTTGCTGCTCTCCCACTGGCTGAATTATCAGTGGTGAGATTGGTGAAAGCGGTGTAGTAAATAAACTGTAAGACTGTGTGCACATGGCACAATATTCCATTCAGAGAGGAGATCACTGCTGATATTTTGGTGCAACCGATCTTACGGCGCATTCAAAACTATTGGGTGAGAATTTCCAAAATTTTGACCCACACAGACTTAGTTATTCTAATATGCTTTGCAGTCTCTGGCAATATTTTTTGGTGGACAGAATGTCCCTTTAATCGAATACAATATCCAAGAGTAAGCAGTTCAAGCAGGGTACCACAGTCCGGTAAAGTGAAGTAAAAAGTTAAACTTTATTCAAACAGTTGAAATCAATATTCCCACAAGACTAGTGGATCAGACAGCAAATAACTCTGCCGGAGTGAGCGGAGTTATGTGCTTTCTGTGCCATGTGGGAAGTTTAACTTTTTACTTCACTTCACCGGACTGCGGTAGCCTGCTTGAACTACTTAATTTGGATATAGGATTGGACCATTGGGGAGACGGAGATACTATTCGAACATTTGAGCACCAGGTCCGTACATCGCAGAGCTCTTGGAGTACAGATACAGACTGTGATACATTTTAATCAAATACAATTTTAATTAGTTTTTTCTGATACTGATATTTTATATTGATACTAACATTTTGCAATTTTCTGGCAAAATGAATTGAATAATCAACATTGAAGTTATGTAGAAATCTATCAGGGTTATTCAATAAAAGTTCTTAATGTCAAAAATGGTGCTAATTTTGCCCCAACCAATCAGATGCTAGCTTTTATTTGAAAGCTAAAATCCAATTGGTTGGGGCAAAATTAGCACCATTTTTAACAATAAGAACTTTTATTGAATAGTCCTGTATATATTTTTTCTAAATATACATTTATTTTACTTAGACATAAAAGTTCTAATATAATATATTTTATATTAATATAAAACAAATCAGAGATTAGAATATACTGTATAATGTAAAGTGCAGCTTAAAGGACAACTCCACCCTCATAACAACATATTTTACAAAGAATGGCCTCTTTAAAATATGTTGATGTATCCTACATTGTCCTATGAATTCATTACTGTATGCCTGCTATGCTTCTGGATGCCTCATGGAAACTGAGCAATTTAGAGACCTGTACTGAGCCTGTACTGAGCCTGGGCATGCTCAGAAGAGGCAGCTAGGGGATTAGCATTCAGTCATTGGCTGTGATGTCAACTGTCAAATCCATAACTGACAGTTGTTAAGAAGAACCAGGAAGCAGAAACAGGGACAGTATGATATTTTTCAGGTTAGCCTTATATACTTCAGATTTGAAAATATTACAGTTTTGGGGGGTGATTTACCTGTATGTAAGTTTTCATTTCAGAGATGCACTTGCCCTTTAATGGCACAGTCCATTTTTCAAACTGGAAAAAATATTTAATTTTTCGTGATTCGTATCCGTCTTACAAGAGGAACCCTCCTGGGATGTTTTGCAGATGTATAAGCTGTCAGAGTGGTCCAAGTACGTGATATGTTCCTAAGTTTTCTGAATCCTAAAATGGCAACAAACATGCCAGCTATTTTCTCTTGAAAGTAGCCTTACATATTGGGCAACCCTTGAAATAGTCTCCATAACCCAAACCCAAAGTACAGCAGCGTCGGTAACCCTTCGAAAGTGGTTCCGTAATTTCAAACACAATCGAAAATATAGAAGTTCTGAGACAACTTCCAGAGCCAGGACCGAATCAGATTCGGATTCCATCCCTACCCCTAATAGTGTCCATTCGGGTCCCAATCCCTGGGTCAGTAGAGATCTGAGCAGGTTCGATACATCCAACAACCAACCAGTAGAAATTACTTTTAGGAACATTTCAAGGAAGTGGTGCATCCTGGGTAGAAGGACCAATGTAGAACCTTGGTAGAATACCTAGATATGTGTAATACAGATAAAAAATGTAAATAATAATGATTTTTTTCCCACTGGGTGTCCCTTTAGGATAAAGAATAGTGTGCATTGCGAATGGACTATTTGCTGGCGTTAAAGATTCCGTCCTAAAAACCCGCTATTGTCTTGGTGCATTGGTTGCAACCCTGTTAACTTGCTCTTAAAGCCATGCTAACCCTTTGTATACTGGTTATACATTGGTTACCGCTTAAAGTTAGAAAACATCGGTAGCTCTCTGTAATCAATTTACTGTTGACGCAAAAACAGTTAAGGGGCCCATACATGCACCATTCCCAGTTGTGCAATATCCCGGTTGCGCGTGTGTGGCACATGTAGCTTATGTTCTTATTTCCTGCTTATTGTATTCCTCATCACTAATAAAGGATATAAGCATAGGTAATCAATTTCTACATTCAGTTCTTGACGGTATTCTTCATTGTCTTATCCTTACCGTCTTTTTGAGGATGAGAAGAATTCACTTTACCAACTCACTCTATCTACTTGAGTTTTCCTTTCTGCATGTAAACATTTCCAACCTACCATGTAAAATGCTTATAAAAACCTTTAACAATATTCATCAGGGGAAACATCCATCCATATAAATGTCTACAGATTGTAATGGATTAACATAGTTCCACTGTAAGGCATAGAAAGGCTAGCACAGAAAATGTTCTTTAATAGAGATATGAAAAACATATCTCTACTAAAAAGAAAAACAGAATGAATCATGTTACAGTTTGACATTTGTTTGTGACGTTAGTCTGAGTATGAATCATTATCCTTAATTACCAAGGACATCGGTTTTAGAAGATTATGTGTAATGCCTATTATTAAAACCATTTCTTAAAATCATGTCATAATCTATTATTTTTATTCTTTAGCAAAGTAAAAGCTGCCAATTCCACTCTTTAAAAGGGAGTAAGTATTATTTTAACCCATATACAGGGATTTGTCCAGATGGGTCTTGGCTAATCGTGTTCTTGAGAAGATCGGTATCATCCAGTATAGATGGTTTTAAAGTGGAATCAAGAGAAACGTTTGAACATTTTTGCTAAATGGCCACTTTTGTGTATAACTATATAGAAGGGTTACTTAATATTCTGTATGTTATTTCTGTGCTATTTACAATACTAAGATTTGGTCAATGTGAAACAGTAATATATGGGAACTATTTTAATGGACCTGCAGTCAAAATATAGCAATGGTTCTTCTGTGCTGCATAATAGTCTTTATTACTTTGGGCAACCATGTGAAGTGTGGAGGCAACTATCAACATTTGCCCTGCAACATCGCTTAACGAGGTCGGGAAGCGATTGAAATGGTTCCCATGTGCTATGTAGAGTCTCTCGTTCACCTCCCCCTCCCCATAGTACATAATTGCTGATGGCTATTGCCATGTAGCCTGTCTGTATAGGGGGGTTAAATCCTGTTTCAGTTTTCTAATGATCCCCCAAATGAGATTGATCTAAATCCTGTTCATAGCTGAATAAAGGTAATACACTGGCTATGACATTAGACTAACCGTTCTTTGTACAATTTAACACAAACTTTGAATCAATCACAACGTCGACCAATATGGCAATTACACCTGTTGATATTCCTGTGACATGTTCTGGCCGGATCATGGGGCCCTATTTAAAAACATGCAATATCTAAAATTTGCGATACTGTGAGTTATTGTTGAAGTAAGGCCCACGGGTGTACAATACCAAGTGGTAGTAGACTTCACCTACAATATTGGATGGGTAATCGGACAGTTATAATCGCAATCCTAATTTAACGTAAATCTGTGATCACAGGCGTAAAAATAGACAGTTATAGGTTCGGTATCACTACTTAGTGATAAATAGGGCCCATAGTTTGCAATCAATATGATCAGAATATTGACCTCAAAATAATCAGGCCAGACAGTTTTCAGAACAACACAGGAATGTCGGGCGGTAAGGCACCTGGACTCACTTAACTCTAATGATAAAACACCTGAATATAACCCTAGTAAAAAAAAAAAATGTCCTTAAAGGGACAAAATTTTTTTTTTTACCCTCCCTCTCCCTCCCGATTAGGATTCCCTCCCCCTACCATAAAAAGCTTTTTACCAAACATTCCCCCTGTCCCCCCAGCCCCAACTGCTATGTCAGTATTACCAGAAAAACTTTACTTACCTTCCCTCTTTCCTCCGCCGCGCTGCCAGGCCCTCTGCTTGCGAGAAAATGCAAGCAGAGGGGCGGGACCGGCAGTCGAGTCTGTGATTGGCTGAGCGGCAGCCAATCACGGACGCGGCTGCCGGGAGTTCAGTGCGGCGGAGGCAAGAGGGAAGGTAAGTAATGTTCTGGGCATTTTCTGATAATTCTAATAGAGCGGTTGGGGCTGGGGGGACGGGGGGAATGTTTGGTAAAAAGCTTTTTATGGTAGGGGGAGGGAATCTAATTGGGAGGGAGAGGGAGGGAGTGGGGATGGGGAAAAAAATGGGGGAGGGGGAGAAGGGCTGCAGTACGCATGCCAAACTTCTCCCAGAGGCCAGGTAGGAGGCAGAGTCCTATATGGACTCTGCTATCCTCCCGGTGGGCAGTTTTAGGGACTTTGGGGGGAGGGACTACAGGAGAACCATATGGAGCTGGGATGTGAGGTAAGGATTAAACTACACTACACAATAGGACCAGTAGTGGGGGGGGGGATTATAGTTTTGGGGGTGGACATGCCCTTTAATGTGGTTAAAATACACACTGGAAAGTGCTGTCACAGAGAACTATAGATAACTAAGCTGTTAAATTATTTGGAGCAATGCAATGTCAGGATTTGTCTTATAAATGCTTTATTAATATAGATCTATTGAAGTGGAAGCATTTTAATTATTCTGCTTATTGAAACAATGTGTGTAAACCTACCGATGTTGCATTGATAGGCAGAATTAAAAAAAGGTTAACATAATGTAAATGGATGAAAGGAGAAGGAGATTTCTAAAGCTTTTGTTTACCAAACACAATTTACCAATGTATTCCATTTTCTAAATTGTTGGCTGAAGTAGCTGATATAATATCAATTTCGGCTAACAATCTAATGTTTATAGAGGCTCCTGATGTTGGTGAGCGATGGTTCATTCTTGCAATTGGTCTCCTAGTTGCAATCTTCTTCCACTCTTAATTGCACAGAACAGGCTGATTGGCTACAGCTTGGATTTTACACTTTTAAATTCTTCTCCGAAACCGAATTTGGCTTAAGAAGCGCTACCACAGTCCTTATATTGTATTCATCTTTTTCCCTATTTATACTGTATATTGGGCAGTGGTTGGAACTAATGCCTCCTGGGTTCGAATCCTCCCTTAAACATAAATCTGCAAGGAGTTTGTATGTTCTTGCGTGAGTACTCCAGTTTCCGCCACAATTCTTAAGACATACTGAGTGTGTGAAATAAAGTGTTTAGATTGTAAGCTCTTTGGGCGGACCCAGATATGAATGTCTCAATGTAATTGTAAAGCGCCAATAATAATAATTTTTCAAAATGTATAAAATATGAGATATATATAGAGAAACAAATACCCAATAGCTAGTAAACCGAGAGCATTGAATGGTATGGGTTTTATTTATCCACAGAAAAGGGCATGTGATAATGCAGCAATAAAATGTAATCTGATTTGCATTTACACTAATATTCACTAATAATGTGTGTGAAAGTAACTATCAATAAGAAACATTGTAATTAATAAAGGAAATGAAAAAGATATAAAAAGATACTAATTTAATTCCTACTTTAAATAAAATGTAAATAATATCATATAGGCCATGTCAGTAATGGATCATTATTGGAAAACAATCTTTTATAAACATCACACAAAGATTCATATTCAGAACAATGGGGCAGCCACATTTAAAGGAGAACTATATTTATAAAAAAAAACCCAGTTAAAATGAAAAGTACCTGGGGCAGGGAGGTAGGATTGGTACTTTCTACCTTCCAATATCATTTCTATGGAGAGCAGCAGCAGGAAGAAAATTGTTTCTGCCAGGCTTCCTGAGTGCTTTAATACAGGAAGGCCCAGGGCCATAACCTGGCAGATGAAACCTGTATCTGCAGTAGCTCCTCAACGAAACAATATTGGGAGGTAGGAATAATTAATCCTACGTCCCTGCCCCTGGTAGTTTGTATTTTTAAAAAGTAAATTTTTACAGTATAGGTGTCCTTTAAAGCTAGTTACAATGCCCGAATACATGCCGAACGACTGCTTCAGCCGACAATTCATGTATGGGCGTTCGGTTAGACAGCATTCCAGAGCCGTTGGATTATCAACAACGTCCAGCCCGAACAACTCTACACAGATTTTTTTGGCTAAAGCGGCCGTTCGTCATCTAGTAGGGCATCGCATGCGCAATGGCACGCCTGCAACTAGCGTATGTACATTATCATGTATATTGCTATACAGGATTTGATACTGTATATGGTTTAAATCATTTTACACAGAAAGGCCAGTGAGTATTGTTTTTAGAGAACCAGAAATAATTTAATTCTTAGAAATCCATACAGTATCACATGACACATCTGTAAGGAGAAAATGATTGGGCAGCATTAGCCAGTCTGTACCTTGCCTTACATTTAAGAAATGTTTCATTACATAGACTTCAGTGTTTTTTATTCATCATTAATGAGCTTATTATTGGCTTATTATTGACTTTTAACATAGGAAAAACAATGTACTTGTAGTCTTAATATAGTTGCAGTCAGCATATTGTTTTTATAGGATACCACCCCACTAAATAAAGCTCACAAAAATACATCAGTTGATTAATCATAGAATTGCAGGCTGAATAAAACAGTGTAAGGCAGTCTAACAAACTGTTTGGAATAGAACACAGCCCTCTGGTGAGATGTGTGATTTACATTTTGTTAACAGAAGTAATACAAGATATTTAACCCCTCAATCTATTTAACTTCCACATTTCCACAAGGACGTGATATCTGTCAATATTTCATTGTGTGCAGAACACTCGATTTTCTTGGAGCTAGACAGACGCACTTGCACTTTTGGCAATTTGAGAAGAACCTAATAAACAGTATAAATGGAAATAAATTACTCCTTTTAATTAAATGAATGAAAGTCAACATGGCAGATAGACGTAAGCATTTAAAGAACACCTAGAGACAATATTAGTATCAAACTAAGGTGAAAGAATTATATTTGCCAATATAACAGTATTTCTATTTAAAGTAAAAAGTGGCTAATGGGTTTTGAAGCATGACCACCGTACACATGGTAGATTACTCTAACAGATCAATACCTACGCCAAGGGATGAGGATGAGTTTACCGATGTGGACATACACCAGAAGAATCATTCGTTCAGCCCATATACTTGCATGATCGTTTACGGCACTATAATTTAGTATAGGAAGCCGTTAATGATCTGAAATTTACCATTTGGCCCAATAGGTCGCAATGCCGACAGTGGTAACTCATCTGCTTCGTGACCTATCTATAGACATTGGTGATATTCAGGAAATCTTGTCAGATCTGCCAGCATTTACTGAATATCGGCAATGTCTATGGGCTCCTTTAGCTAAACGAAAGAAATATAAACAAAGATTAACAACGATTTTGTCTCCACTCCAGACAATGAATGATATGGCTTTCCAAATAAACACTACATGTTTCCAGACTACACAGACAAGGAAATGAATTGAAAGATGGTGGAAATACAACTCTTATCTCTATCGCTGCAAAGGCTCCAAGCTCATGAGAGAACAACACACGCAAACTCGATATTATATTGGGTAGAGGGGTTTTTCCTATTATTTGGGCAATATCTCCCTTTTCTGCATATCAGTATATGAATATAAAAAATTAGAAAAACAGATATTGGTTCACCTGGAGACAAATAAATAGATTGTACCCTGAGAAAACGGCATGTCCCCCTCTTTCACTGACCTTATAATATTGACTTACCTGGCTAGTATTAATAAACACATATTGACCACGGACATACTCTGTTTATGTAGTCATCCACCTACCTTGTGAGCATGTGCCCCTATTGGCCATGACCCCTGACCCCAGTATTCACTGTCTCTATGTACAGTATTTTCTATACCGATGTCTCCACACCAATATGGACGTTTAAAGGCGGCTTATTACCCTGCAGTTTATTTACCCAGCCAGAATGAGTGACACCATACTTTATACTTAGAAGGTTCTTGACATAGTCCAGAGTATGATCCCATGACAAGGTTTTTCCAGCACTGATGTTCAACTTACAGGCCTATAGTTACCAGGCTGAGAAAGACTACCCTTTTTTAATATTGGTATTACATCATTTTTTTCCCCAATCCAGAGGCAGATGTTATGGTTCACCTATGGTCCATTGGTCTCTTTGCCACTTTGCCAGGCTTCGGCAATGGT
Organism: Hymenochirus boettgeri; assembly: GCA_019447015.1. NCBI lineage: Eukaryota > Metazoa > Chordata > Amphibia > Anura > Pipidae > Hymenochirus > Hymenochirus boettgeri. The sequence continues at coordinate 47,863,448 of CM033470.1, read as the reverse complement.
TCATTTGTCTTCATTGAAATATTGTTGATTGTTCTCTAAAATGTAATGTTTGTTATGGAAAGATCACCATTCAATATCGAGAGTTTGTTGTTCATCATGGAAAGTTTTCCGTTTCGGCATCGATAGTTTGTCTTGTTAAGGTTTGATGTGCGTTTGGTTCTTGGGCTCATGGTTTGTTGATTTATCATCAGCGATCTTGCAATGACAGTATTTTGATGGCTTCATGTTTCTTTGTGAATGTGCTCTGTCTATTGGGACAATATTCTCTACCTGACCATGCTCCCACCATGCTGTTTTTCTTAGGAATAGACTGCTCCATGTAAAGGTAAACCCTGTGATTATTTGACAGGTTGTTCCAAATACCCAAACTAATACAGGCAACACTGTGCCTGGTCTGTTTATATTTTGCTGAATATTTTCATTGGAATATCAAGCGTAATTATGATCTTACAGGGTATGTTCACTCAAAGATTAACATACCCCTTTTCACATTAATTGCAGAACAGGAAGTAGTCTAACAGAACCAGGCCGGAAAACTTTCACAAGTTTACAAGTTTCCCTGCCTTTTTCTGTTAGATTATTGAAGATTGGGAGTAGAGATGTCCGAACTTCGCAAAATCCGGTCTGCTCGAGGATCTGCGAATTTTCAAAAAAATTCGAAAATCCGAAAATCCGCATGCGGACCCGTTAAAATGAAAAAATTACGAGTAATCCTCGTTATTTCGAAAATTTTTGAAATTAGGTATTAACGAAAATAAGAGACATCCTCGTAATTTCGAAAATACGTATTGCCGAAAATACGAGAAATCTCGTAATTTTGAAAATTTTAGAAAATACGAGAAATCCGCGGTTCGTAAGTTCGGAAGGCGGAAAATCCTGAAAATCTGCCATTCGCGAACGGGATAAATCCGCGGCGGATCCGGGTTCAGATCCGTGAACCGGCCATCCCTAATTGGGAGGTGAGACTTAGCTAAGGAGCGTGATCATGGGTAAGTTTACAAGTTTCCCTGCCTGCTTCTGTTAGATTATTGAAGATTGGGAGGCGAAACTTTGAGCCTTTACCTCCCATTCTTCAATTAATGTGAAAAGGGGTATGTTAATTTTTTGAGTGAATATATCCTTTAAACATGATCCGGCCGAGAAACATTACAGGAATGTCGGCTGGTAAAAAAGCTGCTCCACTTGACATTACATTCACCTCGGATTGAATGTCTAATTGTGCAATGTCTAGGTTGTGTATGGCCAACATAAGTTGGCAAAGGACACTCACTGATGTCTGCATGGGGGGCAGATTACCTAGGAGTCTTAGGAACACTGACTATATTTTTAGTTTTCATTAAAAAAAACTGTATAACTTTTGGAAAAAATATACAGAATAAATTTTGTCCAATGTCACAAACTTGACAGTAAAACATAACAATATCTCCATCCATGATAATATTCTGGACCCAATAAAATGTCTATTTAACAAAATAATAAAACAACACAACTCGTAACTCCTCTAAACTACCAGGGCATGATTTTCCAGTAGCCCCGGCCAATTGTTAAAGTCAAATAAGGTAAAAGAGCAAGATCTAATGTTTGGTTACATTCCAGATGGAACATATAACAATAACAAAACAATGAGTTTTACTGGTGCCAGGGCATTATGTAAAAATGTTCTATTCTGTAGATTCCCACATAATCATTTCTATAAAACTGATGAGAAATGTAGACTGTATTTAAAGGAGAAATATATAGCAAAGTGAACTTTAGATGAACCGAACGCTATTAAAGGATAAGTACACTCCAAAAACAAATGAAGTTTAAATGGAAGCTGAATCCCTAACTAACCTTTCCCCCCCCTTTTTTTTTCCTAAGTGCCTTTGGAGCCTACCTGTGCCCCAGTAAAGTGCTGGCCATCTTGGTTCATGTCTGCAGTCAGGTAAGCTCCGCCCCCGAGACTTGCTGGACCTCGTTTCTGGCTTGGGTCTATAAATCCTGTAGCAGTTCCCTCCGTGCTCGCGTGCGCCACCCGCGCGATGTGACATCAGTACACACACAAAGTTGTGCACGCATGACATCATCACGCCACACGCTCATGACATCATCATGCCACACACTCATGACGTCACTCGCACTCATGACGTCACTCGCACATTCCTACTATTATTAATTAGAAGGAATCTTTGACCCTTTCGTGGCCATGTGTTGGGCTGGCTAGTGAACTGGAAGGCTGACTTAACACTGGCTGGTGGACTGGAGGGCTGAATTTGCTCTGGCTGATGAACTAGAGGGATGACTACACTGGCTGGTGAACTAGAGGGATGACTTTATACTATTTAGTAAACTGGAGGGCTGAGTTTGCACTGGTTGGTGAACTGGTAAATATAAGTGCCCATAGACTGTTAAATATAAGATGTGCTCACACAGACCTGTTAATATAAGATGCCCAGCCCACACAGACTAGTAAATATAAGATGCCCTAATGCCCAGTCCAGACTGGTAATATAAGATGCCCTCATGCCCAGCCTAGACTGGTAAATATAATATGCCCTCATGCCCAGACCACACAGATTGGTAAATAAAAGATGCCCTCATGCTCAGCTCACACAGATTGGGTAAATATAAGATGCCCTCATGCCCAGCTAAAACAGACTAGTAAATATAAGATGCCCTCATGCCCAGCCCACACAGACTGGCATGTATAAGTTTGATCTTACTGTGCCAGAAGATGTGATGGCAGTCAGTCAGAGGCAGGATCAGGATGAGAGACACACACGACTACTTGTAAATATAAGATGCCCTCGTGCCTAGGTACATACAAGTTTGCCCACAGCAGAAGCTTAATTACAGGACCCCTGGCCCTCTCACATGCTTGGAGGCTGGGCCCCTGACACACCCCCTACACACCTCCACTCTGGCCCAATCAGCTGTTTTTAAATAGCTGATCACGTGTCAACAGTAAAGATATGCGCAATCAGATGTTTAGTAAATATAAGATGCCCTAATGCCCAGTCCAGACTGGTAATATAAGATGCCCTCATGCATGTGGGTACACAAAAGACTCATGTGGGTACACAAAAGACTCCAGCACTCAACTACACATACAATTATAAATTAACTGGGTAAAAGAATTATACATGTATGCAAGCAATGAAGGGTAATCACCTGCACTGAAGTTCAAATGGATACAGTAACTTTAGTTACATTATTCAATTACATCGTTTGGAGAATATTGTGTAATGTATAAATTGACGGCCCTCCATTGCACCGCTCCTGAAAGTATTTTTGAATAAAGGTTTGAGCAGTATATCACTATAAGTCAGTGCGGCCAAAGCCGTATTGGATTCTTTGCTCCCTGTGTAATTGTATTCTCTGCCCCTTTATAGCAGTCCAGATAGAAAGAAAGTATATTAGCTCTGTAAGCTCCCATGATTCCCATGGAAGAGGTCATACTAATTAAAGAGAGAAGCAGGTATGGTCTTGTTGCCCCAGGGAACGTATATTTTTTTCACTAGGTTAGGGCTAGGCCACACTAGCGAGTTTTTCGTGCGTTTGCGCACGCGATTTTCTCTAAAATGGAAATCGTGGGAACGCGAAAATTCCTGCGTTTTCCGATGCACATGCGATTGCGCGTCCGTTCGCGTTTTGGTAACGCATGCGTTCACCATTTTTGGTGCGTTAACGCAGCGTTTCCATAACGCAAACTCAAACGCACAAGAAAAGTGCACACAATCGCGTGTGCGATAACGCTCGCGATTGTGTGTGCGATTCCTGTGCGTTGCAGTGTGGCCTCAGCCTTAGGACTGATTCTGGGATATTGCCTTGGAGTGGCACATCAGCTTGAACATGTTTGTACAAACAATGTAACTAGAGGTATCCATTTTAAGCTTAGTGCAGCGGATTACCCTTCATTGCTTGCATACATGTCTTATTCTTTTACCCAATTCATTTATAATTGTATGTGTAGTTGAGTGCTGGAGTCTTTTGTGTAATGTATAAATTGCCAGTCTTCGATTGCACCACACCTGAAAGTATTTTTGAATAAAGGTTTGAGCAGCATATACTTATATCTGTGTGTGTGTTGTGTGTGTATATTATATATGTATATATATATATATATATATATATATATATATACACCACACAAATATAAGTATATGCTGCTCAAACCTTTATTCAAAAATACTTTCAGGTGTGGTGCAATCGAAGCGGTTGGCTAGGATTTATGCTAATAGTTTACAGTCTGTATTCAGATATTGAGCAGTGTAAGGGGCAGTCCAGTAGGTTTTTATCGGGCTTAGGAATGATAGTTATGTGTGCATTGTACATAGATTCATTGGGATTACATCTGGTCCAGAGGACCTGCCATTGGCCATGGCCCCAAGGGCCTCAGAGAGGGAGATCTCCGATTCCAGCAAGGTTAATTGATCTGCGTGCAGTTTAAGTGATTGTAACTAATGCTGAGGCGATTTTAGGAGTTGAGAAGTTGAGATTTATATAGATTGGTATAATATTTTGTAAAACAGTGAAGGATATCTGGGGTATTAGTACGAATTCCAACTTCGGGGTCTTGAATACTGGTGATCATAGTTTGGTCCATGAGGCCATGTGCCAATCTTGCAAGTAATTTGGCCGATTGGTGACCATGATCAATGTACTTCTGCTTAGTGAAGAAGTTTTTCCTGGACATTTTTTAGCTGCCAGGCTGATTTGGAGCTTGGAGAAGGATTATCTACATATGTTGACTCTGCAGATTGAAGTGAAGCATTTATGGGTAATGTGGCATCTTGTGCCCAGCCAGGACAACCCCCCCCCAATCCCCAGCCCGCAACCATTCCTAGACTCTCCCGCACCTAGCCCCCCAAAATAGGGCTGGCCAAGCCCACCCCGGCCCACCCCACCTTGCCGACACACCAAGGTTGGGGTGGCCGGGGTGGGCTTGGCCAGCCCTTAGAGCAGTAAAGTCTTCCAACTTCAGTTGGTTTTATCTCCCTCAGTCTGGGCTATTACCTTAGCTCAAGTAGTGTTTCAGACATTAAGTTAGAGGAATATCATAGCTATATTTATCGTTCACTCCCAAACCTAGTTATGTTGTTAGGATCTGGCATATATTTCAGATCTGTCAACAAAGAGAGAGCCCATGGCAACCCGCCTCGCACCAAACACAGCTGGCTTCCTCCACTGCCGACAGACACCACCCAGGGCTGAGGAGGGCACATCAAGTCTCTCAATCTCCCTCCCTCCCCTCTAGTAAATCGTTACCTACAGTATATGCACCAATTCCTGGTGACAAATTTTGCAATATTGCACAAATTATACGTTGTTTTATATAGTACATTAAGCATAAGTCATGTTTACATATCTACAAAGGTGGCATGTCTATTCTGCATATCCAGTGAAAAGTCCGGTAAGAGAGGGATGGAACAATTTTCAAATTGCAGGTTATTATTTTCTCGGGCCATGCGTAGGAGGCTATCCCTATCTCTCGCATTTAGAAATCAGGCGAGCAGGGGTCTCCGAGGTCTACCTGGGTCTACCCGGTGTGCTCTCTCAACAGCAAATTGTGTCGACAGGTTAACTGCACTGAAGTGATAGTGGGTCCAGCCTTCTAGGAACTGCGTGGGGTGCTGTCCTTCCATGCCTTCAGGCCTTGCCTACATTTTGTCTACGCGACCTATTTTCAAGGTCGTCTTAACTTGTTCCCTTATGACTGCTAGCTCCTGTTGTAGAAGCATTACACCTTGTGTTAGAGGGTTGATGGTGTCCTCCAATGTTAAGATACAGGTCTCTGCTTTGCCCATTCTCTGCCTTATCTTAGAGAGATCATGTCAGGAAGCAATTTGTCTGTCTTGACTTCGCCCAGTACTGACATTAAGGTTCTTTTGGAGTCTTGTATTGCTCCAAGTAGTTTCTTATGGGGGTCCCCTGCCATCCCTTTCCTCCAGGCCTTCAGCCATAGTGTCTGGGCATTGCCGGGGTTCGGTGCTCCAGTGTGCATCCTGTGTAGGCTGCTGGCAGTAAAATGTGTCAGGCCCTTTAGGTGGCCTGTCTTTCCAGGTGTATTTTTGGAGCTTGTCTCTTGCCAGAGTTGTTTTTTTTTTTTTTTTTGGTTTCTGGGCTGTCATTGGATACCAGATAAGGTTTTCTGTTAGGTAAGGATACTTCAGTGCCTCAGAAGCTCATCCGTAGCGTCCAGGTAAAGGGGCGTTCCAGGGGAGGAGGCTGGTGGTCTTGGCAGTCGTGGAAGTTTGGGGTGGTCTTGGCTGCCGGGAGGGGTGGTCTTGGCTGCCGGGAGGGGTGGGATACCAGCTAAAATGAAAGTTAATATAACATTGGTTATTGTATCTCCCCATAGGAGCATTACCCTGATTACATTTCCTGAATTGCTGAGTGTGTTCCAACAGATGCAGATACACGGCTGAGTCCTGACCCGAGGAATTGGCTCTTCTCTACTCGGAAGTAGAGGTTTACAGAAAACCAACACACACAGATCAGTATTTGATGTTTGAAGAAAAAAAAGGAAAAAAAAAAGAAGAAACCCGCACCACCCTTTAGATCAGAAGCTGGGTGTCATCAGAACCCTGCAACACAGAGCCGAGAACATCCCCACTAGCACAGAGGCAAAGGCTAAAGAAATGAAACATCTCAGAGGAGCCCTAAAAATTGTGGATACAAGACTGGGCCTTTGTCAAAGAAGTAGAAGGAAAGAAAAGAACACGAATACCAACAGTGAAGGGGAAAAGCAAGACAGGAGGAAGAACATGGTCATCCCATATGTAGCAGGGGTCTCCGAGAAATTAAGAAGAATTTTCAAAAAACATCGTATCCCTGTCTGCTTTAAACCGAACAACACACTGAGGCAGCAATTGGTACATCCAAAAGACCCAATACCAAAACACAAGAAAAGCGACATCATATATGCAGTGCAGTGCAGTGAAGAATGCTCTGATTTGTATGTGGGGGAGACCAAACAGCAACTGCATCAACGTATGGCCCAGCACAGAAGAGCCAATTCCTCGGGTCAGGACTCAGCCGTGTATCTGCATCTTAAGGATAAAGGACATACCTTTGAAGATTGTAATGTTAATATACTGGCGAAGGAACGTGACTGGTTCAAGAGAGGTGTTAAGGAGGCCATTTATGTGAAAATAAAGAAACCAAGCCTAAATAGAGGTGGGGGGGTTCGACACCAACTGTCTGCCATGTACAATGCTGTTTTAACACCTTACTCTGGGCGTTCCTATAACACCTCTTAGCCACTATCCAATCACACCCTTAACACCTGGCTGTGATATGCTAATTGGGATTTTCCAGGGTACATAATTGCCACAGATTCTTGTACAAGTCATTCTGAATTGAGAAAGCGTCCAACTGTTGTGCTTAGATTTGACAGTTCCTGCATTTTGCCCTTTTGCATCTCTAGAACTGGTTTAATTGAAAGCTCCTTTCCCCATTACATGATGAGATTTACCACTGTGGTTACGAGAACCCCTTATGGCAGTGAGAATGGATATACTTTTATTCTTTAAGCTTTCGTTTTCCTTTAAAGTACCATAATACGTTTATTACCTGCACACACTACGATAATTAGTCACATTCGGTCCCTACAGTTTTTATTTGGAGGATTAGCAAATATTATGTTCATTATAATAAAATGATGAGAAATAAATTAAATTTTTCTCCCGTGTGCACTTCAGATAACAGCACTAAAAATAAAAGGGACCTTTCCACACTGAAGTGAATCAAGCAGGTTATGTTATCACAAATAATTGATTTCATATGTATTATTCTGTTTCTGGAGTTATTTCAGATATTTTTTATGAATTTCCTTCCTAGAAATATTAAACTTCTGCACAGATTTTATTACTAAGGTAGTTAAATATTTAAAGGACACATGAAACGTAATCTCAGGTTACTTACATGTTACTGTGTTTTGTGCTCTTGGTAATTAGGTAAAGGTTTGACTAATAGAGATTTGCAGTATTAAAGGGCATGTCCACCCCCAAAACTAAAATTTCCCCCACTACTGGCGCAACTGTGCAGTGTCAAAAAATCTTTACCTTACACCTCTGCTCCAAATGGTTGTCCTGTAATGTCTGTCCAAAGTCCTTGAAAGTGAAGAGCAGGAGCCTGTTTGTGAGTGAAAAGGTTTCTGCCTCTTACCTTTCCTCTGAGAGGTTTCTGGCATGTACATTGAAGCCCTCCCTCTGGATCCCTCTTTGCTGCCTGATGCCCTACCTATAAAACATTTTTTTCTGTAGTTCAGGGGACCCTATCCCACCCCAACTGCCATGTTTGTTTGCAAAAAAACTAATCAGTAATGTACTTACAGAGCTTTGTTCCCCTGGCGTTCTGCAATGCTGTTTTTAATTGGCTGCCTCTCATGGCAGTTGGGGGTGCGCTAGGGCGCTAGGTGGAGATACCCTTTTAACAGACCAATTCAACGGATGGTTAATGGCATACTCTACCTGAGCTAGGTAAATATTTTACAAAATAAAATGAAATATTTATAAGCTTTGAATTGGTCTAGAAAGGCTGCACAAAGCTCTATTAATGTGTGTGCTGAAAGAGACCACATTTACCACCTGTTTTTACTTACAGTATTCCTTTTCAAAATGGCGACTCCTAGTGTGTCTATTAGCTCTGCTGCTGATCCAGTGCCACCCACGCCTCCTTCTCAAACATAGGATACATAAGAGATGGGAGGTGTGTCAGTGTATCAGTTAATTAAAATTATACTTGATGTATGGGCGCTCAGCCGACCAAAACGGACGCTAGGTTGGGTCTCTCTGATGATCCGCTAAGTGAATCCACAATGAGCCTCTTCCAAATGTTCATTTCAGCCAACTGACAAAGAGCGATCATTGGCCGAAACAAACGATCATTAAAAATAGTGCGTCCCCCCCAATCTCACGTCTGTATGGACCTTTACTAACTTACTGTAGACAGTACTTTTGATCATTTTCTTTTCCAGTTGATTGACTATGCCTGAGCCACTTGCCAAGCAACTGGTATGGTAAACTTGCAAAATTATCACCTTTTGTTATTTTTTAAATGAGCTGTGAAATGTAGCCTCTTACTTTGTCCTTTCCAGTTACTTTCCTTACTAAAACTTTAAAAAACTTATACAAAAATTGTGCAGGGGATAAGAGACCCCCCAAAAATAGCACTTGCAGCTATGTCTCAAACTATGATTCTGTCAATCAACCTATTATGATTGTGACAACATTTTTAACTCACCATTAAGATAGCATTACACGGGGCCTCAGTTAAACAACCACATTCCACATTCTCACTAAATGCAACCATATTTATCTGTTGTATTCAATTAGATCAACTGGACTTGAAATGTAGTTCTTGAAGACGTTTCGCTAGTCATACCGACGGCTTTCTCAATTCAGAATGACTTGTACAAGAATCTGTGGCAATTATGTACCCTGAAAAATCCCAATTAGCATATCACAGCCAGGTGTTAAGGTGTTGATTGGATAGTGGCTAGAGGTGTTATAGGAACGCCCAGAGTAGGTGTTAAAACAGCATTGTACATGGCAGACAGTTGTGTCGAACCCCCCCACTCTATTTAGGCTTGGTTTCTTTATTTTCACATAAATGGCCTCCTAACACCTCTCTTGAACCAGTCACGTTCCTTCGCCAGTATATTACATTACAATCTTCAAAGGTATGTCCTTATCCTTAAATGCAGATACACGCTGAGTCCTGACCCAGAATTGCTCTTCTGTGCTGGGCCATACGTTGATGCAGTTGTGTGTTTGGTCTCCCCCACATACAACATCAGCATTCTTCACTGCACTGCACTGCATATATGATGTCGCTTTTCTTTGTGTTTTGGTATTGGGTCTTTCGGATGTACCAATTGCTGCCTCAGTGTGTTGTTCGGTTTAAAGCAGACAGGGATACGATGTTTTTTGAAAATTCTTCTAATTTCTCGGAGACCCCTGCTACATATGGGATGACCATGTTTCCCCTGTCTTGCTTTTCCCCTTCACTGTTGGTATTTTTTTCTTTTCTTTCCTTCTACTTCTTTTGACAAAGGCCCAGTCTGGTATCCACAAGTTTTTAGGGCTCCTCTGAGATGTTTCATTTCTTTAGCCTTTGCCTCTGTGCTAGTGGGGATGTTCTCGCCTCTGTGTTGCAGGGTTCTGATGACACCCAGCTTCTGATCTAAAGGTGGTGGGGAGTCAACATCAAATACTGATCTGTTGTTGTTGGTTTTCTGTAAACCTCTACTTCCGAGTAGAGAAGAGCCAATTCCTCGTCAGGACTCGCCGTGTATCTGCATCTAAGGATAAAGGACATACCTTTGAAGATTGTATGTTAATATACTGGCGAAGGAACTGACTGGTTCAAGAGAGGTGTTAAGGAGGCCATTTATGGAAAATAAGAAACCAAGCCTAAATAGAGGTGGGGGGGTTCGACACCAACTGTCTGCCATGTACAATGCTGTTTTAACACCTTACTCTGGGCGTTCCTATAACACCTCTTAGCCACTATCCAATCACACCCTTAACACCTGGCTGATATGCTAATTGGGATTTCCGGGTACATAATTGCCACAGATTCTTGTACAGTCATTCGAATTGAGAAAGCCAGTCGGATGACTAGCGAAACGTCTTCAAGAACTACATTTCAAGTCCAGTTGATCTAATTGAATACAACAGATATACCATGACCTGGATGAATAGAACCTTCACAAGCATGCAACCATATTTAATTCAATCATATACATTACTAGAGCATTATAAAATATAATCACACAATCTTGTTAACTACGGTAGCTAAAAATACAGTGCAGTGCCAGAAATCCCTATTGACACCACAGGTGTCAGAAAGTGCTAAGTGCCGAATTAAATCCGGGCTGGTTGCTGGACATACAAACATGTCTCCAGGTAGTTTGGCTATGTCAACAGGTTCCCCAATATATTTGCTATAAGTGAGTCCGTTTCCCAATGTCACTCCAAACAGACTGTATGCAAATGTCCAATTGTATTCGGCTGGTCATACAGTGTAAATGTACAATAATACAGTCAAATACTGTGCGTCCCCAGATAAAAAAGTGTATACTCACTACACCGATTCCCAGCCAAACATAGAGCTCTTCCTGCTAGTCGAGTAGACAGTCCAGACTGTATCACAACCTCACGGGCGGGGATCTCCAATTGTAGAGCCAAAACCAAAAGTCCTGTCCTGGTAACTCCTATGACAAGCTGACCAACCAACCTAGACCCGGTCACAAGCCACAAGCCTTCTCCCAGACTGGGGGGGGGGCTTTATCAGGGCGTGCTTTAAAAAACTTAGCCTGTTCCTTTGTTTCACCAGATTTTTACAACACTTTATACAAACATAGAAAAGAAAATCAATGCACATTCCTAGGCCCCATACAATATCATATTATCTGCACACTGCATACTTTATAAACAAAGGGGTTTTAGTATACATTACTGTGCTCACATGAATGAAAAGCCTTCCACCACGTCAAGGTAACCCCAGTCTGGAAGTCCTAACGTCTAACCTTTTTACTTCAATTAGCATTAGCAAACTTTGCATGTCTCATACTTGCACACTGATCCATATAACGGCTTTCTCACTTCCCCCAGCCCTTTGGCTTTTTAAAATGAGGGTAGAGGCCATCCATCCAGTGCTTTATATTAAAGGCATAGGATTTAAAGGGTAACTGTGGTCTTGAATTTTTCCAAACCAGTAAAAATCCTTCCATCATAACTCCAAAATAAAACCTAAATCACATCTCTAGATAAAATTTGTAGAATTTATGGATGGAAAGGTTCAGCAATATTACTTCCTGCTTAAAAACTCCCTGTTTTCCGCCATGTGACCAGCTTGTAGTCATGTGACCAGCCTATCCTGCATTATAGGCTCCCCTCTCAACTGTCAATTTTTCCCCAGGTACTTCCTGATTTCCCCAGCATTGAGTCTTAACTGACCATGCTTCTCCCCCTGGGCAACGGCAGGTCAGGGGTCCATACGGACAAATTTTCTGCCTGACCGTTCACCGATATAGAGTGGTTTGCCACGGCAAATGTTTCCTATGACCACACAATCGGCAATGACTTACTGGCATGTCAAATTGCCCCTTCATCTGATCCAGGAAATGGCGACTGACAGTGTTCACTGACGTTTGTTCAGTGGTAACCCATTAAGGAATCTCCCCCTTGAAAATCCTGTGCTTGCCACTGCTGAGCTTAATCAGTCAGTTCTGTACATTGCCCTATGGGGTCATACAGAAAAAAGCAGACCACAGACTTATCGTCTCTCCCATGGACACCGCAGTGATAAGGGCAATGGGCAGAATCAGCCAAATGTTCCTCATTGCATCTCCCTCCTGGGTGGTCTCGCTGCACGGACTGATAAGTTTGTTAGGACGAGCGGTCCCCCCACACTTCCCCCGATCCGACTCACTTGTTGCGTGGGAACAATCTCTCCCAGTGATTAAATCTCACCGATCGGTCTCCTCTCTCCAACCCCTTTCCCTCCGCTACCGGAGACCCAAACTTTACGTCCAGTACCAGCAAATGGAGGGCCCCTGCACGTGTCCCAGTCACGGTCCTCCTGCCCTCCCTGTCACAAACCCCTCCTCTCCGGACGCCTACCCACCTATTAGTTACCAACGTGAATAAAACAGTGACCAACAGGTGAATAAACAGAACGGACAGGAGGGGGTTAGTGAACAAAGCTGATATAACATACACTTACATTTCTCAATATCTATTACTCACTGCCACCACCTTTCTAAAATAGGGGAAGGACTAAATATATCTATGGGGTTATCGCACCCCCTTGACTTATAATGAGCCTGCAAGAAAAAGGGTTAACCATTCCTATTACTCTATACAGTTATATAATACCTAAACAATACTTCTTCTATAGTAGCGTAACTTCAGAGACACAGGTTTGTTTTGGGATATACTCAGAATAGGACAATTAGCTTTTAAATTATTTATATCATTTATTAAAGTTGACAAAAATAGTGCATAAAAAATATACAGAAAAACTAAATTAAATTACTGAACATTAACGGTAACACACAGGTGAGGGTAGAAGGGTATAAAAGAATGAATACTTAGATATATATGGCGTCTGAAAAGTTTGTGAGCCGAGTCAAAGATACTTGTAAATCCAATGTGGAAAAAGAGTGACAAGTCCAAATATCCAAAGCCCCTGATGGAAGCCAATATATGCTCCATCCGATTGGCTAGATGTTCCTTAGATGTTATGACGAACTTCTGAGATGAGTTCATACTCCCAATTTATCCCTTTTCTAAAACTGGAGCGGTCTGGTCTCTAGAGGGGGCTGGTTCTGCCCCCGAAGGGTGGTTCCTATTTTTGGAGGGAACTTTGAAACTCCAATTTCCCTCTAGTCCATAATCGGTGTACCATACATGTCACATTCCACATATTGCCCAGTTTGTCATTAACTAATTTTCCACAATAGAATGATACTAAACATGACATATATTGGAGTTGGTATGAACAAGAATTATAACATCTCAGCAATCCTAAGGAATACATTGCTTACAAGGTGTCTATAAATACAGATTTAATTCTACTAGAAACTGCGAATATTTCTTAAAACATAAAATAATTCTATGCCCTGAATTATTAAGAATATGAATGCCTTTGAAGGGCCATATGGCTACAGCAAGTTTCTACACTAGAGGATTTCCTGCTGTGCTGGTGCCTGGAGAAGTGTATGCATTACTACAGTGACTTCACACCTTGCCCCTTTGTAGGCAACTCTTATGCTGGTTACAAAATATAAGAAAACTCGTCTTTACCAACTTTTCAGGTTGTGGGAGCTGCCATACTGCTTGACATGCCAATAAGGTAAGATAATTTGAAAATGAAGAGTGCAATTTCAGATATGGTCTATGGGAGTTTACATTGCACTCCTGTTCATCACACTCCCCGATCCCAATACCGTGCATCTCCCCCTGCTCTATAGAACGTGTCGTTGAGTGTTCATCCTACCGACGATCCGACTAGGGCGACCCTAGTTCCAGCTTTGGAAAAGGAATGAACGCTGATTGATCGCTCCAAGAGGAGGTGTGTACTCAACCTCCACATTGGAAGACACAAACACTCATCCCAGGGATGGGGCTGCTGCTCCTGGTGTTCTTAGTACAGGCAACTATTGTTTGTTAATTTAACTCTCTATTAAAATCTAAATTTGAAGTGCCTTCAGAGGTTCCCCCCTATAACCCTGTGGGCCAGTCCGATCCTGTTTAAAGTAAAGAGGGGTTTACCCTTCCTAGCAGTATGTGTTGATAGGGCCGTGGGAGTAAATGTAGTACTGGAAGAAACCAACCCAAGCTCGGGGAGAACAAAACATTAATTGCAGAAGTAGCTATAGACAGTTTAGGACAACACAGACCATCAATTTGGACCACTGGACCACCACCTGCCTTTACCTACTGACTGCACGGCGATTGCACTTAAACTGCATTAAGCCAAGATCTGGAAATCCCGTAAAACATAACAAGGAACTATCAGGGTTATTCAATAAAAGTTCTTATTGTTTAAAATGGTGCTAATTTTGCCCAGCCAATCAGATGTTAGCTTTCAAATGTTAAATAAGATCTGATTGGTTGGGGCAAAATTAGCACCATTTTAAACGATAAGAACTTTTATTGAATCTCCCTGCTTATCTATATACCGCTTATCTATTATACTGCTTTAACATGTGATGGGCATATCGCAAAGGCACCAACACTTTGCTTGAGACAAACTAATTGGATAACTCCAAAATAAACCTAAATCACATCTCTAGATAAAATTTGTGAGAAGTTATGGATGGAAAGGTTCAGCAATATTACTTCCTGCTTAAAAACTCCCTGTTTTCCGCCATGTGACCAGCTTGTAGTCAGTGACCAGCCTATCCTGCATTAATAGGCTCCCCTTCTCAACTGTCAATTTTCCCCAGGTCTTCCTGATTTCCCCAGCATTGAGTCTTAACTAGCCATGCTTCTCCCCTGGGCAAACGGCAGGTCGGGGTCATACGGACAAATTTTCTGTCCTGACCGTTCACCGAATAGAGTGGTTTGCCACGGCAATGTTTCCTATGACCACACAATCGGCAATGACTTACGGCATGTCAAATTGCCCCTTCATCTGATCCAGGGAAATGGCGACTGACAGTTTCACTGACGTTTGTTCAGTGGTAACCCATTAAGGAATCTCCCCTTGAAAATCCTGTCTTGCCACTGCTGAGGCCTTAATCAGTCAGTTCTGTACATTGCCCTATGGGGTCATACAGAGAAAAATCAGCCTCAGTTAAACAAACACATTCCACATTCTCACTAAATGCAACCATATTATCTGTTGTATTCAATTAGATCAACTGGACTTGAAATGTAGTTCTTGAAGAGTTTCGCTAGTCATCCGACTGGCTTTCTCAATTCAGAATGACTTGTACAAGATCTGTGGCAATTATGTACCCTGGAAAATCCCAATTAGCATATCACAGCCAGGTGTTAAGGGTGTGATTGGATAGTGGCTAAGAGGTGTTATAGAACGCCCAGAGTAAGGTGTTAAAACAGCATTGTACATGGCAGACAGTGGTGGTCGAACCCCCCACCTCTATTTAGGCTTGGTTTCTTTATTTTCACATAAATGGCCTCTTAACACCTCTCTGAACCAGTCACGTTCCTTCGCCAGTATATTAACATTACAATCTTCAAAGGTATGTCCTTTATCCTTAAGATGCAGATACACGGCTGAGTCCTGACCCGAGGAATTGGCTCTTCTGTGCTGGGCCATAGTTGATGCAGTTGCTGTTTGGTCTCCCCACATACAAATCAGAGCATTCTTCACTGCACTGCACTGCATATATGATGTCGCTTTTCTGTGTTTTGGTATTGGGTCTTTCGGATGTACCAATGCTGCCTCAGTGTGTTGTTCGGTTTAAAGCAGACAGGGATACGATGTTTTTTGAAAATTCTTCTTAATTCTCGGAGACCCCTGCTACATATGGGATGACCAGTTTCTTCCTCCTGTCTTGCTTTTCCCCTTCACTGTTGGTATTTGTGTTCTTTCTTTCCTTCTACTTTTTTGACAAAGGCCCAGTCTGGATATCCACAAGTTTTAAGGGCTCCTCTGAGATGTTTCATTTCTTTAGCCTTTGCCTCTGTGCTAGTGGGGATGTTCTCGGCTCTGTGTTGCAGGGTTCTGATGACACCCAGCTTCTGATCTAAAGGGTGGTGGGAGTCAAACATCAAATACTGATCTGTGTGTGTTGGTTTTCTGTAAACCTCTACTTCCGAGTAGAGAAGAGCCAATTCCTCGGGTCAGGACTCAGCCGTGTATCTGCATCTTAAGGATAAAGGACATACCTTTGAAGATTGTAATGTTAATATACTGGCGAAGGAACGTGACTGGTTCAAGAGAGGTGTTAAGGAGGCCATTTATGTGAAAATAAAGAAACCAAGCCTAAATAGAGGTGGGGGGGTTCGACACCAACTGTCTGCCATGTACAATGCTGTTTTAACACCTTACTCTGGGCGTTCCTATAACACCTCTTAGCCACTATCCAATCACACCCTTAACACCGGCTGTGATATGCTATTGGGATTTTCCAGGGTACTAATTGCCACAGATTCTTGTCAAGTCATTCTGAAGAGAAAGCCAGTCGGATGACGCGAAACGTCTTCAAGAACTACATTTCAAGTCCAGTTGATCTAATTGAATACAACAGATATACCATGACCTGGATGAATGAGAACCTTCACAAGCATGCAACCATATTTAATTCAATCATATACATTACTAGAGCATTATAAAAATATAATCACACAATCTTGTTAAACTACGGTAGCTAAAAATACAGTGCAGTGCCAGAAATCCCTATTGACACCACAGGTGTGCAAAAGTGCTAAGTGCCGAATTAAATGCCGGGCTGGTTGCTGGACATACAAACATGTCTCCAGGTAGTTTGGCTAATGTCAACAGGTTCCCCAATATATTTGCATTAAGTGAGTCCGTAGTCCCAATGTCACTCCAAACAGACTGTATGCAAATGTCCAATTGTATTCGGCTGGTCATACAGTGTAAATAGTACAAATAATACAGTCAAATACTGTGCGTCCCCAGATAAAAAAGTGTATACTCACTACACCGATTCCCAGCCAAACATAGAGCTCTTCCTGCTAGTCGAGTAGACAGTCCAGACTGTATCACAACCTCACAGGGCGGGGATCTCCAATTGTAGAGCCAAAACCAAAAGTCCTGTCCTGGTAACTCCTAATGACAAGCTGACCAACCAACCTAGACCCGGTCACAAGCCACAAGCCTTCTCCCAGACTGGGGGGGGGGCTTTATCAGGGCGTGCTTTAAAAAACTTAGCCTGTTCCTTGTTTCACCAGATTTTTACAACACTTTATACAAACATAGAAAAGAAAATCAATGCACATTCCTAGGCCCCATACAATATCATATTATCTGCACACTGGCATACTTTATAAACAAAGGGGTTTTAGTATACATTACTGTGCTCACATGAATGAAAAGCCTTCCAACCACGTCAAGGTAACCCCAGTCTGGAAGGTCCTAACGTCTAACCTTTTTTACTTCAATTAGCATTAGCAAACTTTTGCATGTCTCATACTTGCACACTGGATCCATATAACAGGCTTTCTCACTTCCCCCCAGCCCTTTGGCTTTTTAAAATGAGGGTAGAGGCCATCCATCCAGTGCTTTATATTAAAGGCATAGGATTTAAAGGGTAACTGTGGTCTTGAATTTTTCCAAACCAGTAAAAATCCTTCCATCATAACTCCAAAATAAAACCTAAATCACATCTCTAGATAAAATTTGTGAGAAGTTATGGATGGAAAGGTTCAGCAATATTACTTCCTGCTTAAAAACTCCCTGTTTTCCGCCATGTGACCAGCTTGTAGTCATGTGACCAGCCTATGCCTGCATTAATAGGCTCCCCTTCTCAACTGTCAATTTTTTCCCCAGGTACTTCCTGATTTCCCCAGCATTGAGTCTTAACTGAGCCATGCTTCTCCCCCTGGGCAAACGGGCAGGTCAGGGGTCATACGGACAAATTTTCTGTCCTGACCGTTCACCGATATAGAGTGGTTTGCCACGGCAAATGTTTCCTATGGACCACACAATCGGCAATGACTTACTGGCATGTCAAATTGCCCCTTCATCTGATCCAGGGAAATGGCGACTGACAGTGTTCACTGACGTTTGTTCAGTGGTAACCCATTAAGGAATCTCCCCCTTGAAAATCCTGTGCTTGCCACTGCTGAGGCCTTAATCAGTCAGTTCTGTACATTGCCCTATGGGGTCATACAGAGAAAAAGCAGACCACAGACTTATCGTCTCTCCCATGGACACCGCAGTGATAAGGGCAATGGGCAGAATCAGCCAAATGTTCCTCATTGCATCTCCCCTGGGTGGTCTCGCTGCACGGACTGATAAAGTTGTTAAGGAGACGAGCGGTCCCCCCACACTTCCCCCGATCCGATCTCACTTGTTGCTGGAGGAACAATCTCTCCCAGTGATTAAATCTCACCGATCGGTCTCCTCTCTCCAACCCCTTTCCCTCCGCTACCGAGACCCAAACTTTACGTCCAGTACCAGCAAATGGAGGGCCCCTGCACGTGTCCCAGTCACGGTCCTCCTGCCCTCCCTGTCACAAACCCTCCTCTCCGGGACGCCTACCCACCTATTAGTTACCAACAGGTGAATAAAACAGTGACCAACAGGTGAATAAAACAGAACGGACAAGGAGGGGGTTAGTGAACAAAGCTGATATAACATACACTTACATTTCTCAATATCTATATACTCACTGCCACCACCTTTCTAAAAATAGGGGAAGGACTAAATATATCTATGGGGTTATCCGCACCCCCTTGACTTATAATGAGCCTGCAAGAAAAAGGGTTAACCATTCCTATTACTCTATACAGTTATATATATACCTAAACAATACTTCTTCTATAGTAGCGTAACTTCAGAGACACAGGTTTGTTTTGGGATATACTCAGAATAGGACAATTAGCTTTTAAATTATTTTATATCATTTATTAAAAGTTGACAAAAATAGTGCATAAAAAATATACAGAAAAACTAAATTAAATTACTGAACATTAACGGTAACACACAGGTGAGGGTAGAAGGGTATAAAAGAATGAATACTTAGATATATATGGCGTCTGAAAAGTTTGTGAGCCGAGTCAAAGATACTTGTAAATCCAATGTGGAAAAAGAGTGACAAAGTCCAAATATCCAAAGCCCCTGATGGAAGCCAATATATGCTCCATCCGATTGGCTAGATGTTCCTTAAGATGTTATGACGAACTTCTGAGATGAGTTCATACTCCCAATTTATCCCTTTTCCTAAAACTGGGAGCGGTCTGGTCTCTAGAGGGGGCTGGGTTCTGCCCCCGAAGGGTGGTTCCTATTTTTGGAGGGAACTTTGAAACTCCAATTTCCCTCTAGTCCATAATCGGTGTACCATACATGTCACATTCACAATATTGCCCAGGTTGTCATTAACTAATTTTCCACAATAGAATGATACTAAACATGACATATATTGGAGTTGGTATGAACAAGAAGTATAACATCTCAGCAATCCTAAGGAATATCATTGCTTACAAGGTGTCTATAAATACAGATTTAATTCTACTAGAAACTGCGAATATTTCTTAAAACATAAAATAATTCTATGCCCTGAATTATTAAGAAATATGAATGGCCTTTGAAGGGCCATATGGCTACAGCAAGTTCTACACTAGAGGATTTCCTGCTGTGCTGGTGCCTGGAGAAGTGTATGCATTACTACAGTGACTTCACACCTTGCCCCTTTGTAGGCAGACTCTTATGCTGGTTAAGCAAATATAAGAAAACTCAGTCTTTACCAACTTTTCAGGTTGTGGGAGCTGCCATACTGCTTGACATGCCAATAAGGTAAGATAATTTGAAAATGAAGAGTGCAATTTCAGATATGGTCTATGGGAGTTTACATTGCACTCCTGTTCATCACACTCCCCGATCCCAATACCGTGCAATCTCCCCCTGCTCTATAGAACGTGTCTGTCTGAGTGTTCCATCCTACCGACGATCCGGACTAGGGCGACCCCTAGTTCCAGCTTTGGAAAAGGAATGAACGCTGATTGATCGCTCCAAGGAAGGGAGGTGTGTACTCAACCTCCACATTGGAAGACACAAACACTCATCCCAGGGATGGGGCTGCTGCTCCTGGTGTTCTTAGTACAGGCTACTATTGTTTGTTAATTTAACTCTCTATTTAAAATCTAAATTTGAAGTGCCTTCAGAGGGTTCCCCCCTATAACCCTGTGGGCCAGTCCGATCCTGTTTAAAGTAAAGAGGGGGGTTACCCTTCCTAGCAGTATGTGTTGATAGGGCCGTGGGAGTAAATGTGAGTACTGGAAGAAACCAACCCAAGCTCGGGGAGAACAAAACATTAATTGCAGAAGTAGCTATAGACAGTTTAGGACAACACAGACCATCAATTTGGACCACTGGACCACCACGCTGCCTTTACCTACTGACTGCACGGCGATTGCACTTAAACTGCATTAAGCCAAGATCTGGAAATCCCGTAAAACTATAACAAGGAACTATCAGGGTTATTCAATAAAAGTTCTTATTGTTTAAAATGGTGCTAATTTTGCCCCAGCCAATCAGATGTTAGCTTTCAAATGTTAAATAAGATCTGATTGGTTGGGGCAAAATTAGCACCATTTTAAACGATAAGAACTTTTATTGAATCTCCCTGCTTATCTATTATACCGCTTATCTATTATACTGCTTTAACATGTGATGGGCATATCGCAAAGGGCACCAACACTTTGCTTGAGACAAACTAATTGGAAATAGAAGGAGAGAGTGTCTTTTAAAATATCCTGCACATTTCTGCCTTCTGCCTTCTCCTTTACATTAATAGAATCTGCATTTGCAGTTTTCACTGACAAACCAGCTTTAGTTGGCTCTGGGTAACTAGGTATGTATATTATAAAACCAGTAGCCATATTGTTAGATTTGACCACAGATATGGTGTCTGTGCTGGGCCTTAGTTTTGAGCCCCTCACCTGGTGGAGATTAGTCAGTCTGTGGAGTGGTTCTCTAGGACCTGACCCTAAACAGGGCTCTACAAATATTAAACCTGTACCCACATGACTCGCAAACCTGTTACCCACAATCGTCTTGTGACCCACATAAACATATTGTTTACCCAAACCGACCCAATGTAGGTCTCTAATAAAGAGCTATTGAATTTGACGTGAAAGGGTATCTGTAGTGAAAAAATTACACTAGATAATATGAGGCAGGAGACTGTACACCCACATCTGGTACTTACTTACTTTCCATGATACAGATGGTTAAACTTGCTGCACTAAAAACCCGGCTCCGTATCTCCCTCCACTTCTCTAACATGTGCACATTGACACTGTATTGGCAGGGCTGTCTATGCTGCGAGTTTTGCCATCAGTAGCGAGGAAAGTAGGTAAGTACACACATTTTTCTTGTTCTAGCAGATATGTGGTTATAGTGATATTTCTTGGTTATTGAAGCTCAATATTACTGGAAACTGGAAACCCCACTTAGATCTGTGCCCATAGAAAGGTCATAAATATGATAAGATAATGATAACAACATAGAGCACCAATTCCCCTTTACCTGTGGGTACCTCTGCTTTCCACTCTTCTTTATGGTTCATACCATGCCTTGCTTCCTTTCCTGCAGGTTTGGAGTCAGAGCCATCAAGCCTTGCCTCGACCACTGCAGGTTCAGGGTTAGAGCCGTCAAGCCTGGACTCGACCTCTGCAGGCTCAGAGTCAGTGCCATCAAGCCTTGCCTTGATCTCTGCAGGCTCAGAGTCAGAGCCATCAAGCCTTGCCTTGATCTCTGCAGGCTCAGAGTCAGTGCCATCAATCCTTGCCTCTATCTCTGCAGGCTCAGAGTCAGTGCCATCAAGCCTTGCCTCGATCTTGCAGCTCCAGGTCAGGCACATCAAGCCTTGCTCGATCTCTGCAGGCTCAGAGTCAGTGCCATCAAGCCTTGCCTCGATCTCTGCAGGCTCAGAGTCAGTGCCATCAAGCCTTGCCTCGATCTCTGCAGGCTCAGAGTCAGAGCCATCAAGTCTTGCCTCGACCAATGCAGGTTTGGAGCACTTGCTACCTGCTTTGTTCTCCACTTCCTTCTCAGGGTCGGAATCTCTGCATTTTCCACACTTAAAAACTTTCTCCAACCGACGTTTCAATCTTTTCCATCGGGAAACTTTTGCAGGGACAACCTGTCCCATGACTTTTATCTCCATTTCTACACCGAGGTCCATGTTATCTTCTGGGACGTCCGTGATGTTTTCCTTGGAATTCAGTAAATCAGTAAATAGACACTGTACACTGTACTGTAGTGCGTTTATAGACTTTCTATTGGTGTTCCCTTGATGGGCCCTACAGGAATAGGCCCAGTGCAGAGGTAATCGGAGAGCCTTATACCCAAACTATGAGCCCTTTACTTTAAAGGGCAAGTCCAGCCCTAAAATGAAAACGTACATACAGGTAAATCACCCTCCAAAACCCTAAACGGTAATAGTTTGAAATATATAAGTCTAACCTGAAATCCTGCACAATGTCCTGTTTCCCCTGTTTCTACTTCCTGGTTCTTCCAGTTAGTAACGGTCAGTTATGGATTTGACAGTTGACATCACAGCCAATGACTGAATGTTAATCCCCTGTCTGCCCCTTCTGAGCATGCCCAGGCTCAGTACAGGCTCAGTACAGATTTCTAAATTGCTCGATTTCCATGAGGCTTCCAGAAGCATAGTGGGCATATAGTAATGAATTTGAAAGGGCAACGTAGGATATATGAACATATTTTAAAGAGGCCATTCTTTCTAAAAGATGTTATTATGAGGGTGGAGTTGTCCTTTAAACTGAAATTAGATTCCATGGTAGGAAAGTTAAAATAAGTTAACCTGGGGGCTGTAAGTTCTGGACATTTGTTACTTATAGGGGGTTTGGGGGCTCAGACTTCACCGAGCATCTCTATAACTTTCTGTCCTTCTCCACATAATGTCTATTTGTGATATTTAGTGCTAATTATAAATGTAAACTATTAACATGTACCAATAACTTCCTGTTCAATATAATAACAATTAATTAGCTATTGGAAAAGGTTTTATACTTACTAATGAGTTCATATTCACTACAAAATCTCAAAAAATCCTTGTTTGTTGCAAAAAAGGGAGAGCAGCCAAATGTGGACCACTCTGTATCTCAGCAGCAAACAAAATGCTACAAACTAAACCAGAGATGAGTCATATAGTCATATCTGCATCATGTGATTTATGACATCACAGAGACTTCTAGAAAGTTCCATGGCAACAGCTTTGTTTACTATAAAAAAAATTTAAAAGTCACAGATCAATATTAGGTGATCAGTTCTTAATTTTATTAATTTTATTCTAGCGACACATAACTATAAATAGGATTAGCACCTTTAC
This sequence comes from Hymenochirus boettgeri, assembly GCA_019447015.1. Classification (NCBI taxonomy): domain Eukaryota; kingdom Metazoa; phylum Chordata; class Amphibia; order Anura; family Pipidae; genus Hymenochirus; species Hymenochirus boettgeri. Next base: position 47,839,942 of record CM033470.1, on the reverse strand, counting down.
TTTTAAGAGCCAAACATGTATTATCTACATGAGAAAAGGCTGTTTGGTATTTCTATTAGAAGTGTGATGAAGGCTGCATTCATTTCAGTGTAGCCATACAGCTTGGATTTAAAGGGCATGTCCACCCCCAAAACTATAATCCCCCCCACTACTAGCCCCACTCTGTAGTAAATAAAAATCCTTACCGCACATCCCAGCTCCATATGGTTCTCCTGTAGTCCCCCCCCCAAAGTCCAAAAAACTGCCCACCAGGAGGATAGCAGAGTTCATATAGGACTCTGCCTCCTGTCTCCCCTCCAGGAGAATTTTACCATGCGCAGAAGAGCCCTCCCCCCCTCCCTCTACTTCCAGTTTTGGTCTCCCTCCCCCTAGTGTAAAACCCCTTTCCCATATGAAAGTTCTAGCTTCCCCAGCTCCAACCGCATTAGTATAATTTCAAGAAAGTGCCACGATAGTTACTTACCTTCCCTGTATACTCCGGCGTTCTGTGCAGCCGTGTCCGTGATTGGCTGCCTCTCAGCCAATCACAGACGTGGCTGCTGGTCCCGCCACCTGCTTGCAGTTCTATGCAAGCAGAGGGCCGGGATTGTGCGGCGAAGGAGAGAGGTAAGGTAAGTAATGGGGCCCTTTCCTGAAATTATACTAGTGCGGTTGGGGCTGGGGGAGCTAGAACTTTCATATACAAAAAGGTTTTATAAAGGGTGGACATACCCTTTAAAGAACAACTGTAATAGATAAAAAAAACCTTTCTGGAATTGTGCATTGATTCCAGCAAAATTTGATATTTGTCCATTGCTTGTCCAATTCTTGCTCTGGTGGAAAAGCTCTTTGATTTGATGTAAGATACTGAAGTCTTTAAATTCTTTTGATCATTTTAATTTCCTGTGTTTTTGGTTTAAATCCACAAGGCTGCTCTATACAACAATACAGCCTGGATCTGGTGTTTCTACTTCTTTATTAGAGAATGTTCTGTTGATTTTATCTGTTGATGACAGTTCAGGCTTTTCCTTTTCTTGCCTTTGATCAAATATAAACCAAAGATCCAGTTTAAAGAGACGGTGTTTATATTAAAATATGTTTGCAAAATGGCTGCAGTTGTGTTCTGCTGCATGAATATGTATTTTTTATCTTCCATCTACAGGCCTTATTTAAAATAACATTTTGGCACATTTAATGGAAATATTGTCAAAGGTTCCAGGCTTTTTAGGGCCCCTCCCTACAGCTTTAAAATTGAAATCATATATTTACATACACTACAGGTATACAGTATGTTTGTCTTGAAGCACTGTGTAAATGTACATATTTCAATGACGTCTGTATTGCCACGCTACTTCAGCAGTCATCACTAATGACTTGTGGATGCACGATTGTCTCCTTGCTTCCATCTACACATAAGGCAAAAGTGACTACGGTTTTCTGTTACTCCTTGCTGTTTTCACACTAGTAACATGAAAGTGTAGTTGTGCGAGTGCAAGAATGCACACAAATGATGCAATGAGTGGTGCAAAAGTTTGCCCATGTTATTAATTAGCAGCAACCAGATGTTAGCCTTTTACTGGGTAACTGTGGGAGTGACACCAAAGAAAAGCAAAAGCCTTTTACACCTTTCCCAAGAATTTGCAACCAAGCAGGGTTGGCCCAAGATTAAAGCCTTTCACACTGGGGTGACACGATTGCAGCCTTTTTTTTAACATTTAATCAACCCCCCTATGGTTTTACTACACTAAAGATTCATACACATGTGCAATCGTATGAACGGCCATTTCGGGCGATAATCGGCCCGTGTATAGGCACTTTTTTGTCCGGGGTCGTTCCGGGTTTGTTGCCCGATCAGCCGAGCGGATCTCTGAACGAGCTGCCATTTCGGGCAATAAAGTGCCCATACACGGGCCGATAATCTGCCGAAACAGCCGTTCATACATGTTGTGCGTTGGCACCCGCGGTCGCAGTGCATATGAACCTTAGCATAGATACTATGATAATACTGTATATGGTGCACTAGAAAGAGCACTGATCACACTGTTCCTTGGTTTGTCAAATATTAGTAACTCCAACTGTGCATACTGCATGTCCGTGTGTGCACACTACTCCAATAGTGTTTAATAGTGTGCACACTACTCCAATAGTGTTTAATAGTGTGCGCACTACTCCAATAGTGTTTAATAGTGTGCACACTACTCCAATAGTGTTTAATAGTGTGCACACTACTCCAATAGCGTTTAATAGTGTGCGCACTACTCCAATAGCGTTTAATAGTGTGCGCACTACTCCAATAGTGTTTAATAGTGTGCACACTACTCCAATAGTGTTTAATAGTGTGCACACTACTCCAATAGTGTTTAATAGTGTGCACACTATTAAACAAATCAGAAATCAGAGAGTAGTTGTTAATGGGGCTTCATCATTACTAAAGTGCTAAGTGGGGTGCCACAGGGTTCTGTGTTGGGGCCGCTTCTATTTAATCTGTTTATTAATGATTTGGAAGTGGGTATTGTCAGCAAGGTCTCTGTGTTTGCTGAGGACACAAAACTTTGTCGACCATTAAAAACTTCAGAGGATGTGCAATTGTTGCAGGGGGATCTAGATAGATTGTCACATTGGGCTGCTAAGATGAAATTCAATGTTGATAAATGTAAGGTGATGCATTTTGGACTTAAAAATCCTTGTGCTACTTATACTATAAATGGCTCTGTGTTAAGTGAATCCCTGCTGGAAAGGGATCTTGGAGTTTTGGTGGATAACAAACTTAAAGGTAGCAAGCAGTGCCAGGCGGCAACAGCCAGAGTCAGCATGGTATTGTCTTGTATAAAGAGAGGTATGGATTCAAGGGAGGAAAATGTAATTCTCCCTCTTTACAAAGCATTGGTAAGGCCTCATTTGGAATATGCAGTGCAATTTTGGAATCCTGTGTACAAAAAGGACATCTTTGAAATGGAAAGGGTTCAGAGAAGGGCAACTAAATTAATAAGGAGATTGGGGGAGCTTGAATATGAAGAGAGACTGGATAAGTTACAATTATGTACGCTGGAGAAAAGGCGCTTGCATGGGGATATGATTACTGTGTATAAATACATTAACGGGCCATACAATAAACTATCTGGGGCATTGTTCACCAATAGAACATGTCAGAGGACACGAGGACATCTCTTAAGACTTGAAGAAAAATAGTTTAGGCTTCAAGCTCGGAAAGGGGTTTTCACTGTGAGAACGGTAAAGCTCTGGAACTGTCTTCCAGTGGACGTTGTTATGGCAGGTTCATGGGTCAATTTTAAAAAAAGGCTGGATGAGTTTCTGCAAACAAGGAATGTTGCAAGTTACTGGTATTAATACATAAAGTAGAGTTGATCCAGGGAAATTTCCGATTGCCACTTGGAGTCAGGAAGGAATTTTTTCCCCCTTATAAATTTGGTGGGTTTTTTTTGCCTTCCTCTGGATCAACAGTTAGGCAGGAAATGAGGGTATTGCTAGATGGGTTGGACTGGATGAACATATGTCTTTATTCCGCTTCAAATACTGTACCAAACAATATGGGATTCATTCACCGTTATCCCCGCTCACTTGGTTATATGGAGAGATCCAGGTATAGAATACCCTGGACCTAGCACTTCCCAAACTGTCTGGATCCCTGCTAAAACTTGGAACAACTATATCACACTGACTAATATGGGCTTACCCTCTCGTTGTGGTGGTCCAGGTGCTATGTAGCCCCAGAACTATCGCTCGGCCTGTTCCAATATGTAATCTGTTTACAAAGGGTACCTCGCACTCCATATACAGTATGAACGGCAGTTTTACTTAAAATACATCTTTATTGAAACTTGCATAAAAACATAATCACGCCTGACGCGTTTTGAGAGGCATGCACTCCCTTTGTCATTGGCTGTGCATGTTTTTATGCAAGTTTCAATATAGATGTACCTCCTACTTAATACTGTCTATGGAGTGTGAGGTACACTTTGGAAGCAGATTACGTCCTGGGAATCTACAGGTTAACTGTCTCCTGCACAGTCATGCTCTTGGTGTTTAAAATCTAAATAATCCTCACCAACAGGGCTATTTACAGAGAGCCACAATTGCTCTCCCCCAAAGCTGTTCTGTATAATTACCATCACCATTGTGGCTTCCCTTATACAGCACTGACTTCATAGTGATTGCAAGATTTTATCGCCTGCTGCTCCGAAACCCATGCAGCCATCACAAATCCCATCCTAAGGTCATGGACATTTTTAAAATGATTAGCATGACTTTACAGGTATCCCACCCCTCCTGCATCTCGCGGGAGTCTCACTCATTCCTTGGGTGGTCTCCCGCACACCCTCGAGACCACCCCAGACTCCCGGACTTGAGAGGAGACTTGAGTCTCCTCCTGAGCCATGCCCCTTTCTGTGGTCACACCCACAGAACACCCTTAACTCCTCCCTAACCCCGCCTCCCACCACCTCTAGAATGGTGGCCCTTCCCTTGCGTGACATCACGCCCTGCCTCCATGTGACATCACACCCCGCTCACCACGCCCCCATCTCCACCCTGCCCAGAAGCCTGAAAGGGCAGGGTGGGATGTCTAACTTTAAGACAGGAGTTTTGCATTATCTGTCTCCATAAATAGCCCCCAAAATGTTCATGTTTCTTTGGAAGCTCTACATTGAATTCCTTAGGGCATGCAGAAGAACAGCATTGCCTTTCACTATAAGCAAATGTGGTGTTCAGAGTTAAAGGGTAACTGTGGTCTCCAATTCTTCCAAACCAGTAAGAATTATATAAAAAGCCTTCCATCACACCTTCACAATAAAACCTAAATCACATCTCTAGATAAAATTAGTGAGAAGTTATTGCTGGAAAGGTTCAGCAATATTACTTCCTGCTTGAACTCTTCCTGTTTTCAGCCATGTGACCAGCTTAAAGTCATGTGACCAGCCTGTCTGCATTAATAGGCTCCCTATCTCAACTGACAATTTCCCCCCCAGGTACTTTTTGTTATCCTCAGCATTAAGTCTTTACTGAGCATGCTTCTCCCCCGGGGCGGAGGGGTGGGGCAGAGGTAAGGTGATGTCACTGAACCTACTGGAAGCAGGAAGTTTGAACATTCACCTCAATATCATTTCTCACAGGGATAAGCTAGAGATGTGATTGTCGGCTCATTATAAAGGAAATACTGCAGGCTTTCATTTAACCCTAACTTGTTTGAAGACCACAGTTGCACTTTAAGTGCCATTAGACTCACTTCACATAAGTTTAAATTTTAGATATTCTTGTCAGGTTTCAATTAGTAAAAGATTAGTAAAAGGCCTTGCTACCAGTTTGTCCTTATTCTTACTTGTTTGAGATGTTTCTTGCTGTACCTCTGAACTCTGGAGAAGTTCTGCTTTACCCAGCTTTATGCTAGAATTTGACTATGGTAATGACTCTTGGTTTAGACTCTGTAGGTCTCATTATCTCATGTGGCAAACCTTAATAGTATTAACCCAGATAAGTTTTTATACTTTAATATGCACAGGTCAAGCCCTGTATATGTTCGTTTGCATTTTGGCTGACAATTTAAAGTATGTAGGCATCTGCTGATCCTCACAGATTTAACTAGTAACTATTTAGTGGGGACAGTAGGCAATGCAATACTATTCCTTGTGTGGCCTCCCGATTGCTCTTACCTCCCTTTCCCATATTACAGTTCAAGCTGTTCGCTTACTGCCAACCATCCTCTCCATATGGGGATCATTAGATTAGATCATTGGAACAATTGCTCCAAATAAGAATCTTACGTATTTATGGGGCCTAAGTTTTATACAGCTGCTCTGCCCCCTGTCCAGTTCTGGAAAGTTAATTACTATCTGATTTAAATGTACACCAATATTTAAAAGGATATCAGCTGCAGATATAGCTATAACATGCAAGATCACAAATAAAATTCCTTAAGCCAACTCTATGCTCTAATGACGCTAATACATTCAATAGGCTCAATGTAGAGTTTTAGAACTCCTAGAAATGCATTATAAGAAGAGGGTAAGATGATATAAACAGGAAAACTGCAATAACTAGAGAGCTGAATAGAAAATCAAACACATAAAAAAATCCAAATGATTCAATTAACTGACCCAGTGAGTAAAATTTCTTAGATAGCTGGGCCAATGATATTCGCCAATCCAATTCCAATTGGCAACTATACAGCATAATAAACAAGCAACAATTGTTAGAGACACTAGGAAAGGAAAATCTGATATGGTTAAAATTATTCATGTCTTCAAAGGTTATTAATCCAAATTGTATTTCCACATCTGCACCAGAGGTAGATACGAAGAATGATTTAAACCTGGCCAAACGGCCTAGACTTTCATTTGTTTTTCTGGAATGAAATGTGAGATAACCATGGAGAAACTTATTATAATAATGGGAGACATGAAATCAAACAAGGCTCTTGGTCTCGCTATTATTGTGCCTTGCGATAAGACTTAAAATCCAAATCCCATACACACAAATTGTATGGCACAACATTAGCTCTCATACAATAATCTGCACAAGGAAAACTATTCAATGGATATCAGTCTGAAAACCAATCAGCTTTGTTTGAATATTTTTATTCCATAATGGAATCTGTGCATTTACAGCAAATCTAGCAAGACGGAATCAGTACTTCTTTGAAATAAGCATTTTACATGCTGAGTATTACCAATACAACAGAATTTTTAATTGTTCATAGGTGGTTCAAGAAAATCATTGCTTACATGTAAGGCAATGCTTTCTGGGGTAAGAACTTTTTCGGAGTGTGAAATGATAATGTTTTTATGTTATGGATCACGTTATAACGGATCATGTATTAAAAGGACTGTCCACCCTTAAAACAAAAAAACTTGTCAATTGTCAGTTACCTGCCTCCCAACCCAACTGATATATTATGTATGTTATTACCTGCATTGCTGTCCAGATATTTAAGGATAATTATTGTCCCCATGGGCCCCTCCCTTCATGCAGTCAATCAAGGCTGGGACAATTTTCATCACAGCCAATGATTGATTGCTGTTTCACCTGCTGCCTCCTCTGCACATGCTCAAGCTTATAAAAAGCTTATTGACTTTGAGCAGATGGAGGAGGCCATACACACTGGACATGACCTTTAAGGAGGCCATACACACTGCTATATTATTATTTATTATTTGTAATCATTGTATCCTATATGGTAGCCAAAGACACATTCAGACCAAAAAATATTGGTCTTTTTGGAAATGTGGGAAATAGGTATCTGAGACAACATTCCCTTGTAGTAGAAAATGATGTTAACAGTAACACAGAGGCTGACTGTTCTCTTTATATGACTTAACACAATTTGACAGAAATGTAACAAGTTAAGTGCCTTTGATCTTTAAAACAACACTTTATCAGATTAGTAGCAAACCCAACCTGATCAGAAAATAAATTATAAATAATAATAGTAAAAAAAAACTATCCTATCAAAAATTAATTTTAACTCCCATTCAAACACTTTAAATGATGCAGAGTTCATAAGTATAGAGATAATGACATAAGAAAGAGATAATGACATCATTTTAAGATATTTCTACTTCATTCATTGATTAAAGAAGCTTCTCTAGTAGATGCAGTGGAACACTATGTTCTTATGTTCCTTTTATACATAAGCCATTTGTTAGAAACAGAACATAGACTCAACGCAAATGCCTGGTTATAATCAAACTCCAGGCCAGTGTGCTATTCCTTCCACTTGTATTATCAATTGCATCTCTGTATCTGTTTAAATCAAAGCCACAAAAAAGGAAAAGCCATACAATCCATGGGCACCAGGCTCACCATGAATATGGTACACATGGGTGTTGGGTTGCTTGGATCTTTGTTCCCGGATCCTGGGCTGTTTATTGGGGATTGGGAGGTAGGGCTTATCGCTCCTTGACCTCCCGGGCTTGAATCGATGCATTAAAGGAATGGTTCACTTTGGGAGTGAGCTATTCTCTTAATTTTGCTCTCGGGCAGGGATCTCGTGCTTGCCGGCTCCTCAATCCACCTCCATAGCATTCTGGCTCTTCTGGGCGGGGCAGTCGGTCTTGGCCAATGGCTGACTGCGGTTCCCGGATGGGCCTCCACTGGTGCTGCTCGGGGACAGAAAAAAAAAAAATGAACGGATGTCTGCGTGGCCAATCTGAATGGATGTCCACTTGGCAGGAGAATCTTCTCTATTACTCCCTTAACACCAAACTTAGATCATTATAATTATCCTCCGGCAAAATTATGGAATTGGATTATTCTTGTTAGCAACGTTCTAAAGTGTTATATTTGTAATGACACATTACTAAATGTGCAGGGGTATTTAAAGGAACACACAGATTTTATGAACTTTGTTAAGCAGGTAAGGTAAGTGTTGCAGTGTCCCCCGGGCGTTCAATTATTCACGGGGAGGTGGAAATAAGCCTCCCTGTGAATAGTAGATTCAGATTTTATGCACTTAAAAAACCCAGTTTAGTGTCCCTTTAAGTTTTTTGAAATTGCCCATTACTGGAAACTACAAACTACCATTTTATTTTGATCTGTCCCTTATAATCTGAAACGCATTCCAGCTGTCAATCAAAGGCCTTATTATCATAAGTCTTTTTATTTTTTTATTTTTAGTAAACATACCTTTTTAATAAATGAAACTTTGAAAATACTTTTCATTAAGAAAGAATAACTTTTATATATTTTTTTGTGAATATTATTGTACATTTTTGATAATACTAGGTCAGCTTTGCAAACAGGCAAAATAATCATTAAACAGAATCCCAATGAATAGAAAGTCTAACTGACTACATTAGAGAATTATGTCAATATTCAATAGAATTCTACTTTAAAGTGATAACATCATTTGGTTTAAGCAGCGCAGTGAGAATCCACATACAGATCACGTTGGTAATGTTTGCTTATCCAAGATTCTCTGCCGTCTTTCAGTCAAAATCAGATTGAATTCCCGTCGTATAGATTGATTGTCATGTGACGCCATGTGAAACCTTCCTAGACTTGACAAGGATTAAATTGCTGTTTTGTCAAAATCCCTTTGGTGTTCGCATTTATCCTTTCACTTGGATTATATCTATTTTCTTACAATAAAATTGGAGTTTATGCAACTACTCATCCTGTTTATCCTCAGTCACCCAAATAATAATAAGAGCAGTAACTGGGATGTCATTTTCCTATTTAAAAGCCTTAATTGCAATCCAATTGCGGACAGACCAGTCACTTTGTGAAAATTCAGGAAAGGAATTGTTATTCAGTTATTTCTGTTCTGTATTGCTCCTTATATATATTTATTAGTGTTCTGGTACCTAAAGCAATGCTAAATGGCTGTCAGGTTACACCAGGGCACGAGTTAACTCATGGGCCTCTGACCTGGCCCATGCGACTGCAATCAGGGGCGTAACTACCAGGGGAGCAGGCGGAGCAAATGGGGGGGAGGAGCCAAGGGGGCCCCATATTCCAAATTTTTCTATGACAGATAAAGCCTCCTCCCAGAAAACCACTGAGGATGAAGCACAGATATGGGCCCCAACATGGTTTTGCTGGGGGGCCCAGTGATTCCTAGTTACGCCACTGACTGCAATCACACCGCAAACTATACTTGTTTATATTGGTATTATATCTACTTTTAATTAAATCATTTAATGGTGGTGTGGGGCATGGTGGTGACATCACAGTGATGTCACAAAGTCGTGACGGGACAAGACTGGGCTGGGCAGTAGCAGGAAGCTAAGTTAGGGTTGTGACGGGGCAGGGCAGTGAGTCTTCCAGGGCTGGGGCTGCAAGTTCTCTCTGTTGGACGGGATTTCAGCCCTGACTACGGGACTCAGAATTTTGTCCCTGCAGTTGTGGCATTCCCATCCAAATAGGGACATATGGCAAACCTGATTGTACATAATGGTAAATCATGGCTGAAGCGTAACATGTCTATAGTCTTAACTAGAGATGTCCGAACTTCGCAAAATCCGGTCCGCTCGAGGATCCGCGAATTTTCGAAAAAATTCAAAAATTCAAAAATCCGCGTGCGGACCCATTAAAATGAAAAATACCCTCGAATTTACGAGATTTTTTGTATTTTTGAAAATTTTCGAAAATACGGGAAAACTAGTAAATCCGGAAAAATCCGCCGTTCGCGAATGGGATAAATCCGCGGCGGATCCGGGTTCGGATCCGCGAACCGGCCATCCCTAGTCTTAACCCAATTAGTTTCCCTTATGCAATCATAAGGGGCGTTACACGGTACAGATTATATAAAATAATGGTAATCATATATCTAATTAATGGCAGTAGAAGAGGATAAATTCATCTCTTTGTAGGATTGTAAGCAGAGACATAGACATTTGCTTTTCTGTCTCCCATTCTACCATGCAATACAGACATTAGAGACTTTTACCAACTGGCAGCCAATTAAAACAATTAAAGCCTTAAAGCAGAAATTCCCATTTTATAGTCACGTGAACTCATTTACACAGGATTAGTGTTACTTTAGTGCAGGATGTGCAGCTGCTACATGTTTGTTGTGGAAAAGTCACGCATGCAGCCGCCACAGATGATTTAATCTAACATATTGCTTGCCGTGTGTTTGCATGATTTTATTAATAACAATAACTGGTGTTAATGTCATGCATGAGTTAGGACTGAATCTAAATTTTTCCCTGAGCCACAAATAAATCCAAAGGGGAAGGTTTTCAACGTTCTGGTAGAGATGGACTCGGACCCGGATCCAACACGGAACCCCTCAGTTCCGTAATCTGAACGTTCTGTCCGAATCGTTGGGATGCCGGGAGTTCGGATGACATTTTCGAGGGTTACTGAATGTATAATGTTATTAAGGTTACCGAAAATAACCTCGCACATTTGGTAATCCTCGAAAATGCAATCAGAACCCTCCAAAGTATGTTACGTTTCCGAATTTTCGGATCTTGGGGTTTTTCCCGCGATACGTAATTCCGAAAACGGAACAAAACATACGTTTAGGCCATCTCTACTCTCTGATAATTCCCATGATTATGTTTTAATCTTCGTAGATCTCATCAAAATGAAGGTTTAAGGAGCTAAAGTAAAACTTATTTATATACATATCAATGTAAATGTGCTTAAACATAATTACACTTCACATTTCATTGTAACTGCACATTCCAGACTCCAATTTCTTGCCTGTAAGGTTTAAAAGGGAAGCGTGATCTTCATGCAAGCGCCCTCTGTTAATAAGAACTTCTTTAGGGATCTTTAAAGGCATCTCTGGAAAAAGAAAGTATAACAAAAACTAGGTAACTAATCTGCATACAAAATTTTGTTAAGAGGCTGGAGTTGCCCATTACAATGGATGTTCCCTTTTTGCATAGGCCTTTATTGCCCCATAAATAGTAGTGGGCGGGTATCATATAATATAGCAGGGAACATTGTGTAAATCAGTAGACGGTAACATTTTGTTTTCTTCTTTAAAGACTTTAGAACTAGGATTTATAGAATATTTTTTAGCTATTTATTTTTTATTACTGGCTAATGATTTACAGACAGAGGGTATTTGACCTTATGTAAAATAAATGAACACAAAGGGACATGTTGGAAATGGAAAGAGCTCAGAGAAGGGAAACTAAATTAAAAAGGTGAATGGAGGGGCTTGACTATTCAAGCAGATTAGACAAGTTAGGGCTGTTTACATCGAAGAAGTGACGTTTGCGTGGGGACATGATAACCTTATACAAATATATTAATGGGCCATACAATAAACTCTCTGGTGCGTTGCTCACCAATAGGTCATATCAGAGGACTCATGGACATCCTTTAAGATTCGAATAAAAGAATCTTTATCTTCAGGTTAGGAAAGGTTTCTTTAAAGTGTGAACGGTAAAACGGTGTAACTGTCTTCCAGCAGATGTGGCAATGGCAAGTTCATTGAATAGCTTTAAAAGCAAAACTGAAAAATATTTACTGGTTTACTGAGAATTACTGGTATTAATACATATGCTGCAGTTCTGGCTGATCCCAGGAACAGTTGGTTTTATTTTGCCTTCCTCTGGATCAACTGTTAGGTAGGGTTAAAGAGAAAGGTATAAAGGTTGGACTAGATGGACATTTGTCTTTATTCAGCCTCCATTACTATGTTACTATGTAATTGTTAGACATTATGGGTAGGGTATAAAGGTTGAACTAGATGGGCATTTGTCTTTATTCAGCCTCCATTACTATGTTACTATGTAACTGTTAGACATTATGGGTAGGGTATAAAGGTTGGACTAGATGGACATTTGTCTTTATTCAGCCTTCATTACTATGTTACTATGTAACTGTTAGACATTATGGGTAGGGTATAAAGGTTGGACTAGATGGACATTTGTCTTTATTCAGCCTCCATTACTATGTTACTATGTAATTGTTAGGACATATGGGTAGGGTTAAAGGTTGGACTAGATGGACATTTGTCTTTATTCAGCCTCCATTACTATGTTACTATGTAACTGTTAGACATTATGGGTAGGGTATAAAGGTTGGACTAGATGGACATTTGTCTTTATTCAGCCTCCATTACTATGTTACTATGCAATTGTTAGACATTATGGGTAGGTGTTATAATCTGCCTATTCTTGGTCTTTTCTACCTCTGCAGCAGCCTGTAGCTTTCCTCCCAAACCCTGGTGAGCCTACAATACCTTTTACTGCTTGGATCTGTATGTTTGAAAATTACATTATTGCCAGTAACCAAGGGGAGATTTCAGCTGCTAGAAAGCGGGCTTTACTTATTCATTGCCTGGGAGCAGAGGGTCAGTGTATATTTTATACATTACCATTACCTGATGAGACTTATGACACTGCTCTTACAGCTATAAAGAACTTTTTTGTGCCCAGAGTGAATGTGGTTGCTGAAAGATATAAATTCCACCAACGTGGACAACGCCATGGCGAATCCACAGCGCAATTTGTAGCAGCTTTGAGAGAGCTGGTGGTTACCTGTGAGTTTGGGAATCTTACAGATGAAATGCCAAGAGACCAAATAGTGGGAAAAACCAATTCACTGCGCATTAGAGAGAGACTGCTCCTAGAACAGGACTTAACCCTTGCAAAGGCTATTACCATTGCTAGCCAAATTGAAACTGCAGTGGAAGAAGCTAAAACTCTCAGTCAAGGGACTGCTGGGAATGTACAGACTGTGAGCCCAGTTATGTGGCCTAATAATGCACAATCACAGAGACAATACAGTGCTAAGGAAAGGGATTCTCTGCAAAATACAAAATACTGCAAAATATGCTACATGTCCAGCAAAAGCTGTACAGTGCCGCAAATGCAAAAAGGTAGGTCATTTTGCTCAGATCTGCCGTAGTTCTGCTAAAGATGTTCATGAAGTCACTACTACAAATGTTACAGTATTGAGTGTGGATAAAGCTGGTACAATTATTCCAGACAAGTTTCAATGCACTGTCATTGCCTATACTGCTTCTGCTGACAAGGGACACTCCATAAGTCTGATGCTGGATACAGGTTCCGCTGTTTCTATATTACCAAAGGATATTTACTTGAAATGCTTTGCAAAAGATACGCTTGTTGCACCTGCCCTGAGACTGGTCAGTTACTTAAAGGATCCAATCCCTGTGCTTGGTTGTTTGCCATTGACTTTGCAATTTGAATCAAATATTACAAAATGTGACTTTTACATTGTGAAGCAGGGTACTGCTATACTTGGAAGGGATCTCTTTGCAGCATTAAACCTACAATTAGTTAATGGTCTCATTACCACAGCACCAGTGCCTTCCACACAGCCTGTGTCTAAAATTTCACTACAAAGCAACACTCCACTGGGCTGTGCAAAGAACTTTGTGCATAAAATTAAGTTGAGACCAGAGGTAAAACCAGTACGCCAGAAATGAAGGCGATTGCCCTACTCTGTAAGGGAGTCTGTCTCACAGGAACTAAAGAAACTGGTAGAGCAAGAGGTGATTAAAAAAGCAGAATCCTCTGAATGGGTTTCACCAATCGTTGTAACAATGAAGAAAACTGGAGGTATCCGATTGTGTGTTGATCTACGTGAACCTAATAAAGCAGTTGTTATGGATAACCATCCCTTGCCACACACAGAGGAAATATTTTCAGAACTTCGAGGAGCAAAATTCTTTTCTACCCTGGATCTCCAGAGTTCTTATCATCAAGTATTACTGCATGAGGAAAGCAGAGACCTCACTGCATTTATCACCCATGATGGGTTATTTCGGTTCATGCGTGTACCTTATGGACTGGCTTCAGCGCCGAGTTGTTTTCAAAGACTGATGTCTTCCATACTGCATGACATACGTGGTGTACAATGCTACTTGGATGATATAATTATCTATGCTCCTACTATGGATATTCATGACAAGTATCTAGACAAAGTTCTGAAACGTATTGATTTAGCAGGACTGAAACTGAACCTTTCCAAATGTCACTTCAGACAAACTCAGCTGTCATTTCTGGGTCATATAATTTCACAGGAGGGATTACTGCCTGACCCTCATCATGTCATCGCAGTTACACAAGCTCCTACCCCATCTGATTTCCAGACCTTACGAGCTTTCTTAGGTCTTACTTCATGGTACTCTAAGTTTATTCCCAAGTGGAGCCACTTAGAGCACTACTACGGGGAACTTCAAGCCTGGTTTGGTCAGAGACTGGTCAACATAGCTTTGACATAGTGAAACAGTTAATTGTAAACAGTCCAGCACTAGCTTTATTTGATCCTGCCCTACCCACTATGGTTACTACAGACGCTTCAGACTATGGCGTTGGTGCAGTTCTCACACAGATCCAGGATGATCATTCAGAGAAAACTGTTGCATTTGCATCCAGGACACTTACAGAGACAGAACGTAACAGTTGAAAAAGAAGCACTAGCCTGTGTTTGGGCAACAGAAAAATGGAGAACCTACCTCTGGGGTAGAGAATTTACCTTATGTACTGATCACAGCCCTTTAACTACACTGCTTACTACAAAGGGACTAGGAAGAGCTGGAATGCGTATAGCTAGATGGTCAGCAAGGCTACTGAATTTCAATTACAAAATGCAATACAAACCAGGTTTGAAAAATGCTACCGCTGATTGTTTGTCGTGTTTACCTTTACCTGCAGCTTCTGATACACTGGATGAGGACATAGAAGTGGTAGCACTAACTGATTTACTTTCATCTACAGTTACAGCTACTGATTTTAAGCAAGCTTGCCTCACATGTCCAATTCAACAAAAACTACGGGACATCCTACAAAGCAAATGGCCGATTATAGAGAAAAAACTCAGTCCTGATCTTCAACCTTACTACAGGATTAGACATGAACTGTCATTAGTAGATGGCTATGTTGTCCGGGGAGCCCACCGCTTACTGGTACCAGAGACCTTGCGACAGTTATAACATTTCTGTCTACAGTCTTCAGCAGAGAAGGTAATCCAAAGGAGTTAATATCAGACAACGGACCACAGTTTGTCTCATCTGAGTTTGCATTCTTTCTGAGAGAGAGGAATATTGTGCATAGGAAATTTACAACAGAGTTCCTACATAATTACAGAGCAACGTGCCATGCAACAACCCAAGCATCTCCAGCTGAATTATTACATGGCAGACAGATGCGCACTAAGTTACATGTTGCAGACAAGCTTTCAAAACATTCTGTGCCTACAAAGTCGTCTACGGCTGACATTGTCAATCGTCAACAAGCCAAATACAAGGCTTATACTGACAGAAAACGTGGTGCAAGAGAATTGCACTTCCAGCCTGGATCGTTAGTCAGAATTAGGAAACCAGGACTATTGAAACAAGGACAATCTAAATTTCCTTCACCACTGGAAGTGAGATGCCAGCGAGGACCATACACATATGAACTGTCTGATGGACGCATATGGAATGCAAGTCGCCTTGCGCCTGCTAGATATGACTTTGGGGAAGCTCCATTTGATGAAGGACATTCTCCTACTCCTGATGCCAACTGCAATAGGCCTGAGGAAAGTGAACCTATAAGGCGTACTGAGAGAATCAGAAAACCACCTACATGGACCCAGGACTCTGTCATGTGAAGAATGTATAGTATTGCTTTAAGATGCATTGTTGTTGTTTTGCATTGTTGTTGTTTATTTAATTTTCCCAAATGCTTTCCTACTATAGGGGGAATATGTGGTGTTATACAGATGGCCAGTAGATGTCACTGTGCACATAGCCACACTGTGTATATGCAGTACTTTCTATACTGTAAAGAACTAGACTTTATGGTACAGTTGTTTAAGTCCTGCATGAACCTCCTAATAAAGGTACTGTTATAATCTGCCTATTCTTGGCCTCAATACACAACAGTAGGCTATAAAGGTTGGACTAGATGGACATTTGTCTTTATACAAACCTCCATTACTATGTTACTATGTAACTGTTAGACAGACATTATGGGTAGGGTATAAAGGTTGGACTAGATGGACATTTGTCTTTATACAAACCTCCATTACTATGTTACTATGTAACTGTTAGACAGACATTATGGGTAGGGTATAAAGGTTGGACTAGATGGACGTATGTCTTTATACAACCTCCAATACTGTGTTACTATGTAACTGTTAGACAGACATTATGGGTAGGGTTATAAGGTTGAACTAGATGGACGATGTCTTTATACAACCCCAATACTGTGTTACTATTAACTGTTAGACAGACATTATGGGTAGGGTATAAAGGTTGGACTAGATGGACGTATGTCTTTATACAACCTCCAATACTTGTTACTATGTAACTGTTAGACAGACTTATGTGTAGGATATAAAGGTTGAACTAGATGGACGTATGTCTTTATACAACCTCCATACTGGTTTACTATGTAACTGTTAGACAGACATTTGGTTAGGTATAAAGGTTGGACTAGATGGACGTATGTCTTTATACAACCTCCAATACTATGTACTATGTAACTGTTAGACAACTATGGGTAGGGTATAAAGTTTGGACTAGATGGACGTATGTCTTTATTCACCCTCCAATACTATGTTACAATGAACTGTTAGACAGACATTATGGTAGATATAAAGGTTGGACTAGATAGACGTATGTCTTCATACAACCTCCTACTATGTTACTATGTAACTGTTAAACAGACATTATGGGTAGGGTATAAAGGTTGGTCTAGATGGATGTATGTCTTTATACAACCTCCAATACTATGTTACTATGTAACTGTTAGACAGACATTATGGGTAGGGTATAAAGGTTTACTGATGGACATATGTCTTTATACAACCTCCAATACTATGTTACTATGTAACTGTTATACAGACATTATGGGTAGGGTATAATGTTTGGACTTGATGGACATTTGTCTTTATCTCCTCCATTACTATGTTACTATGTAAACTGTTAGACATTATGGGTAGGGTATAAAGGTTGGACTAGATGGACATTTGTCTTTATTCAGCCTCCATTATTATGTTACTATGTAACTGTTAGACATTGTGGGTAGGGTAAAAGGTTGGACTAGATTGACTTTGTCTTTATTCAGCCTCAATTACTATGTTACAATGTAACTGTTAGACATTATGGGTAGGGTATAAAGGTTGGACTGATGGACATTTGTCTTTATTCAGCCTCCATTGCTATGTTACTATGTAACTGTTAAACAGACATTATGGTAGGAATTAAGGTTGGACTAGATGGACGTATTTCTTTATACAACCTCCAATACTATGTTACTATGTAACTGTTAGAACGACATTATGGGTAGGGTATAAAGGTTGGACTAGATGGACATATTTCTGTATACAACCTCCAATACTATTTACTATGTAACTGTTAGACACATTATGGGTAGGGTATAAAGGTTGACTAGATGGACGATTGTCTTTATACAACCTCCAATACTATGTTACTATGAACTGTTAGACAGACATTATGGGTAGGGTATAAAGATTGGACTAGATGGACGTTGTCTTTATACAACCTCCAATACTATGTTACTATGTAACTGTTAGACAGACATTAGGGTAGGGTAAAAGGTTGGACTAGATGGACGTTGTTCTTTATACAACCTCCAATTATATTACAATGTAACCTGTAAAATAGTAATTATAAGTGGTAATTGTGATACTTTTAGAGAGAGAAATAAAGGAGATTAAGTATTTCCAGCGATATATTATGGCATAAAAATCTAAATCAGGTAATTACCTATCCAGGAGAAATTTCCAGAACAAAAATGTAAAAATAACTTGTTGGGAATTGGATGTATAAAAAGTGATTAATGATTTGAATAGGTAATTATATCATTCACTTTCAATGACTCTCCCTGCCTGAAATACCCTGTTGTTGTTTTCGGAATTTTCCATTTAATATTATCTTATTGTCTTTATATATTGAAGTTTATTAACAGGCTACAAATATGCATAAACAATAAACTTGAAACAAACAATACAATACATAGCATATTGGCTTTTGGGCATAAAATAAAAAGTCTCTTTCCGAGAAGAAAGTCCAGTCCAAAGGAAATAAAAAGTTTACAGCAGACAACATTAAAAACATCTTATTTCAGATCTTTCTTAAAAAGTAACTAAAATCGATCTCCAATGAGATATAAAGTAAATTCAACTCTTACATCAGAGAAAAAAGAAACAAAATAAAACCGAGCCCGCCTACCTACACTCTAATATAACTAACCCTGTCACCTACCTACACAGATAGATGATGAGGGGATAGACAACCGTTCGCACTATCACGCAAATAACTTAAAATATCTTACAGCAGAAAAAAGGAAAACATAAGTTTGACTTGTTCAAGTTTATAAACCACATTTATTCCAACATCCATACAACGAGACAACAAGGAAACAAAATATTAAACCTAACATTACAACATATTAAAACTAACATTATAACATATTAAAACTAACATTATACATATTAAACCTAACACGAAAAGAAACATCAAAACAAGAATCGTTTGGCTTCCGTAGAAACCTACTAAGGATACATCTACATTCTAATGCACTAGACACTTGAGAGGGCAAAGTGTAAACTACTCACCCTGAATGCATGAGCCCAGACAAAAAACACAAAGGGCCTAGGGCAAAAAAAGGGCAAGTGATAAGACAGGAAACCACCACCAAGAAACATCAGGACCCCTCAAGGGGCTCAAGGTACAGGCCCTCCCACAGAGTTGACCATCTCCCTTCACTCATCCTCTGTTTCTCCAAGCCTTCACCTTAAACAGTTCCCTCAGGATGTTGAAACCACCACCTCACAAAAGGACTTTATCTAATTGAAATTTGGCACCGTGCACTCCACGTGTAGAATTTTACTATTGTGCTAACTAGAAATAAGTGCTTAACTCAATACTTGCATGCCTTTGAGACACCCCATAAGCCCACCCCTGGTATGACATACCTGAGAGGCAGGGGATACCCACTTTCTGGACACCCTTTTGAACTTCTATGTTAAAAGGACAATTAAGCAGGAAGTGGTCCATTGTTTCCTCAAGACCACTGCAGCTCTCCCGGGGACACATTCGGTCATTGCGGCCCTACTTATCACATTGCCTCTTACATAGAGTTTTCCATGGAAGGAACGCCAAGCAATATCCCTAAACTTCGGGGGACCCTGGGGGACACCACTAAAAGAGCCCTATACTCAATATATTGCTTGGCAGTCTTTTAAGACCAGCGGCTCATGGAAATAGGAAGACAAGACCCTCTGGTCGATGTCCCTCCTAGGTGAGGATCTAATTTCTTCCATTCCCACTTGCCATTCCTCTGGCTTTCAGGGCTCCTGCCACATAGGAGGAGAGGACCGATGATGATCCGCAGACTCTTTACCAAGCCGCCCTTCATCCAAGACCCAAGAAATGGAGTGACCCAGCTCTTAAAAATCTCTACCCACAAAGGAGGCTTCTCTTCGGAGGTTTGCAAAGTTGTTTTAACAAACATGTTCACAGAACACGACAGGGTTGAGCATGCCCAACTGTTACTATGTAACTGTTATACAGACATAATAGGTAGGGTATAAAGGTTGGACTAGATGGACGTATGTCTTTATACAACCTCCAATACTATGTTACTATGTAACTGTTATACAGACATTATGGGTAGGGTATAAAGGTTGAACTAGATGGACGTATGTCTTTATACAACCTCCAATACTGTGTTACTATGTAACTGTTAGACAGACATTATGGGTAGGGTATAAAGGTTGGACTAGATGGACGTATGTCTTTATACAACCTCCAATACTATGTTACTATGTAACTGTTAGACAGACATTATGTGTAGGATATAAAGGTTGAACTAGATGGACGTATGTCTTTATACAACCTCCAATACTGTGTTACTGTTTATAATCTGCGCCTATTCTTGGTTCTTTTCTACCTCTGCAGCGGCCTGTAGCTTTCCTCCCAAACCCTGGTGAGCCTACAATACCTTTTACTGCTTGGATCTGTATGTTTGAAAATTACATTATTGCCAGTAACCAAGGGGAGATTTCAGCTGCTAGAAAGCGGGCTTTACTTATTCATTGCCTGGGAGCAGAGGGTCAGTGTATATTTTATACTTACCATTACCTGATGAGACTTATGACACTGCTCTTACAGCTATAAAAGAACTTTTTGTGCCCAGAGTGAATGTGGTTGCTGAAAGATATAAATCCACCAACGTGGACAACGCCATGGCGAATCCACAGCGCAATTTGTAGCAGCTTTGAGAGAGCTGGTGGGTTACCTGTGAGTTTGGGAATCTTACAGATGAAATGCCAAGAGACCAAATAGTGGGAAAACCAATTCACGCGCATTAGAGAGAGACTGCCTAGAACAGGACTTAACCCTTGCAAAGGCTATTACCATTGCTAGCCAAATTGAAACTGCAGTGGAAGAAGCTAAAACTCTCGTCAAGGGACTGCTGGGAAGGTACAGACTGTGAGCCCAGTTATGTGGCCTAATAATGCACAATCACAGAGACAATACAGTGCTAAGGAAAGGGATTCTCTGCAAAATACAAAATACTGCAAAATATGCTACATGTCCAGCAAAACTGTACAGTGCCGCAAAGGCAAAAGGTAGGTCATTTTGCTCAGATCTGCCGTAGTTCTGCTAAAGATGTTCATGAAGTCACTACTACAAATGTTACAGTATTGAGTGTGGATAAAGCTGGTACAATTATTCCAGACAAGTTTCAATGCACTGTCATTGCCTATACTGCTTCTGCTGACAAGGGACACTCCATAAGTCTGATGCTGGATACAGGTTCCGCTGTTTCTATATTACCAAAGGATATTTACTTGAAATGCTTTGCAAAAGATACGCTTGTTGCACCTGCCCTGAGACTGGTCAGTTACTTAAAGGATCCAATCCCGGTGCTTGGTTGTTTGCCATTGACTTTGCAATTTGAATCAAATACAAAATGTGACTTTTACATTGTGAAGCAGGGTACTGCTATACTTGGAAGGGATCTCTTTGCAGCATTAAACCTACAATTAGTTAATGGTCTCATTACCACAGCACCAGTGCCTTCCACACAGCCTGTGTCTAAAATTTCACTACAAAGCAACACTCCACTGGCTGTGCAAAGAACTTTGTGCATAAATTAAGTTGAGACCAGAGGTAAAACCAGTACGCCAGAAATGAAGGCGATTGCCCTACTCTGTAAGGGAGTCTGTCTCACAGGAACTAAGAAACTGGTAGAGCAAGAGGTGATTAAAAAAGCAGAATCCTCTGAATGGGTTTCACCAATCGTTTGTAACAATGAAGAAAACGTGAGGTATCCGATTGGGTGTTTGACTACGTGAACCTAATAAAGGCTTGTTATGGATAACCATCCCTTGCCACACACAGAGGAAATTTTTCAGAACTTCGAGGAGCAAAATTCTTTTCTACCCTGGATCTCCAGAGTTCTTATCATCAAGTATTACTGCATGAGGAAAGCAGAGACCTCACTGCTTTATCACCCATGATGGGTTATTTCGTTTCATGCGTGTACCTTATGGACTGCTTCAGCGCCGAGTTGTTTTCAAAGACTGATGTCTTCCATACTGCATGACATACGTGGTGTACAATGCTACTTGGGTATATAATTATCTATGCTCCTACTATGATATTCATGAAAGTATCTAGACAAAGTTCTGAAACGTATGATTTAGCAGGACTGAAACTGAACCTTTCCAAATGTCACTTCAGACAAACTCAGCTGTCATTTCTGGGTCATATAATTTCACAGGAGGGATTACTGCCTGACCCTCATCATGTCTCGCAGTTACACAAGCTCCTACCCCTCTGATTCCAGACCTTACGAGCTTTCTTAGGTCTTACTTCATGGTACTCTAAGTTTATCCCAGTGGATCCACGGTAGGGTATAAAGGTTGGACTAGATGGACGTATGTCTTTATACAACCTCCAATACTATGTTACTATGTAACTGTTAGACAGACATTATGGGTAGGGTATAAAGTTTGGACTAGATGGACGTATGTCTTTATTCACCCTCCAATACTATGTTACAATGTAACTGTTAGACAGACATTATGGGTAGGATATAAAGGTTGGACTAGATAGACGTATGTCTTCATACAACCTCCATTACTATGTTACTATGTAACTGTTAAACAGACATTATGGGTAGGGTATAAAGGTTGGTCTAGATGGATGTATGTCTTTATACAACCTCCAATACTATGTTACTATGTAACTGTTAGACAGACATTATGGGTAGGGTATAAAGGTTGGACTTGATGGACATATGTCTTTATACAACCTCCAATACTATGTTACTATGTAACTGTTATACAGACATTATGGGTAGGGTATAATGTTTGGACTTGATGGACATTTGTCTTTATTCAGCCTCCATTACTATGTTACTATGTAACTGTTAGACATTATGGGTAGGGTATAAAGGTTGGACTAGATGGACATTTGTCTTTATTCAGCCTCCATTATTATGTTACTATGTAACTGTTAGACATTGTGGGTAGGGTATAAAGGTTGGACTAGATTGACATTTGTCTTTATTCAGCCTCAATTACTATGTTACAATGTAACTGTTAGACATTATGGGTAGGGTATAAAGGTTGGACTGGATGGACATTTGTCTTTATTCAGCCTCCATTGCTATGTTACTATGTAACTGTTAAACAGACATTATGGGTAGGATATAAAGGTTGGACTAGATGGACGTATGTCTTTATACAACCTCCAATACTATGTTACTATGTAACTGTTAGACCTTGTTCTAACAGTTACATAGAACTAGTAATTGGGAGGTTGTATAAAACATATGCCATCTCGTCCAACTTTATACCCTACCCATATGTCTGTCTACAATACATAGTAACATAGTATTGGAGGTTGTATAAAGACAACGTCATCTAGTCCAACCTTTATACCCTACCATAATGTCTGTCTAACAGTTACATAGTAACATAGTATTGGAGGTTGTTAAAGACAACGTCCATCTAGTCCAACCTTTATACCCTACCCATAATGTCTGTCTAACAGTTACATAGTAACATAGTATGGAGGTTGTATAAAGACAACGTCCATCTAGTCCAACCTTTATACCCTACCCAAATGTCTGTCTAACAGTTACATAGTAACATAGTATTGGAGTTGTATAAAGACAACGTCCATCTAGTCCAACTTTTATACCCTACCCATAAGGTCTGTCTAACAGTTACATAGTAACATAGTATTGGAGGTTGTATAAGACAGTCCATCTAGTCCAACCTTTATACCCTACCCTAATGTCTGTCTAACAGTTACATAGTAACATAGTAATTGGAGGTTGTATAAGACAATCCATCTAGTCCAACCTTTATACCCTACCCATAATGTCTGATCAGTTACATAGTAACATAGTATTGGAGGTTGTATAAAGACAATGTCCATCTAGTCCAACCTTTATACCCTACCCATAATGTCTGTATAACAGTTACATAGTAACAAGTATTGAGGTTGTAATAAAAGCAAAGTCCATCTAGTCCAACCTTTATACCCTACCCATAATGTCTGTCTAACAGTTACATAGTAACATATTATTGGAGGTTGTAAGACATATGTCCACTATTCCAACCTTTATACCTACCCTACAATATGTCTGTCTAACAGTTACATAGTAACATAGTATTGGAGGTTGTATAAAGACATATGTCATCTAGTCCAACCTTTATACCCTACCAATAATTCTGTCTAAAAGTACATAGAAACATAGTATGGAGGTTGTATAAGACAAACGTCCATCTAGTCCAACCTTTATACCCTACCCATAATGTCTGTAACAGTTCCATAGTAACATAGTATTTGGAGGTTGTATAAGACAAATGTCCATCTAGTCCAACCTTTATACCCTACCATAATGTCTGTCTAACATTACATAGTAACATAGTATGGAGGTTGTATAAAGACAAACGCCCATCTAGTCCAACCTTTATACCCTACCCATAATGTCTGTTAACAGTTACATAGTAACATAGTATTGGAGGTTATAAAGACATATGTCCATCTAGTCCAACCTATACCCCTACCCATAATGTCTGTCTAACATTACATATAACATAGTATTGGAGGTTGTATAAAGACAACGCCATCTAGTCCAACCTTTATACCCTACCCATAATGTCTGTCTAACAGTAACATAGTACATAGTATTGGGTTGTATAAAGACATGTCCATCTAGTCCAACCTTTATACCCTACCCATAATGTCTGTCTAACAGTTACATAGTAACATAGTATTGGAGGTTGTATAAAGACATACCCATCTAGTCCAACCTTTATACCCTACCCATAATGTCTGTCTAACAGTTACATAGTAACATAGTATTGGAGGTTGTATAAAGACATAGTCCATCAAGTCCAACCTTTATAACCCTACCCATAATGTCTGTTAACAGTTACATAGTAACATAGTATTGGAGGTTGTATAAGACAAACGTCCATCTAGTCCAACCTTATACCCTACCCATAATGTCTGTCTAACAGTTACATAGTAACATATATTGGAGGTTGTATAAAGACATATGTCCATCTAGTCCAACTTTATACCCTACCCATAATGTCTGTCTACAAGTTACATAGTAACATAGTATTGGAGTTGTATAAAAGACAACGTCCATCTAGTCCAACTTTATACCCTACCCATAATGTCTGTCTAACGTTACATAGTAACATAGTATTGGAGGTTGTATAAAGACATAGTCCATCTAGTCCCAACCTTTATACCCTACCCATAATGTCTGTCTAACATTTACATAGTAACATAGTATTGGAGGTTGTATAAGACATAATCCATCTAGTCCAACCTTTATACCCTACCCATAATGTTGTCTAACAAAACATATAGTAACATAGTATTGGAGGTTGTTAAAGACAACTCCATCTAGTCCAACTTTATACCCTACCCATAATGTCTGTCTAACAGTTACATAAACATAGTATTGGGTTGTATAAGACAAGTCCATCTAGTCCAACCTTATACCCTACCCATATGTCTGTCTAACAGTTACATAGTAACATAGTATTGGAGGTTGTATAAAGACATATCCATCTAGTCCAACCTTTATACCCTACCCATAATGTCTGTTAACAGTTACATAGTAACATAGTATTGGAGGTTGTATAAAGACATATGTCCATCTACTCAACCTTTATACCCTACCCATAATGTCTGTATAACAGTTACATAGTAACATAGTATTGAGGTTGTATAAAGACAAACGCATCTATCCAACCTTTTACCCTACCCATAATGTCTGTCTAACAGTTACATAGTAACATAGTATTGAGGTGTGTATAAGACAAACGTCACTAGTCCAACCTTATATCCTACCCATAATGTCTGTCAACAGTTACATAGTAACATAGTTTGGAGGTTGTATAGACATAGCCATCTAGTCCAACCTTTATACCCTACCACAAATGTCTGTCTAACAGATACATAGTAACATAGTATTGGAGGTTGTATAAGACATAGTCCATCTAGTCCAACCTTTATACCCTACCAATAATGTCTGTCTAACAGTACATAGTAAACTGTATTGGAGGTTGTATAAAGACAAGTCCATCTAGTCCAACCTTTATACCCTACCCATAATGTCTGTATAACAGTTACATAGTAACATAGTATTGAGGTTGTATAAGAACAAACGTCCTCTAGTCCAACCTTTATACCCTACCCATAATTTCTGTCTAACAGTTACATAGTAACATAGTATTGGAGGTTGTATAAAGACAAACGTCCATCTAGTCCAACCTTTATATCCTACCCTAATGTCTGTCTAACAGTTACATAGTAACATAGTATTGGAGGTTGTATAAGACATATGTCCATCTAGTCCAACCTTTATACCCTACCAATAATGTCTGTCTAACAGTACATAGTAACATAGTATGGAGGTTGTATAAAGACAAACGTCCATCTAGTCAACCTTTATATCCTACCCATAATGTCTGTCTAACAGTTACATAGTAACATAGTATTGGGTTGTATAGACATAGTCCATCTAGTCCACCTTTATACCCTACCATAATGTCTGTCTAACAGTTACATAGTAACATAGTATTGGAGGTTGTATAAAGACATAGTCCATCTAGTCCACTTTATACCCTCCCATAATGTCTGTCTAACGTTACATAGTACATAGTATGGAGGTTGTATAAAGACATACGTCCATCTAGTCCACCTTTATACCCTACCCATAATGTCTGTTAACAGTTACATAGTAACATAGTATGGAGGTTGTATAAAGACATACATCCATCTATTCCAACCTTTATACCCTACCCAAATGTCTGTTAACAGTTACATAGTAACATATATTGGAGGTTGTATAAAGACTATGTCCATCTAGTCCAACCTTTATCCCTACCCATAATGTCTGTATAACAGTTACATAGTAACATAGTAATGGAGGTTGTATAAAGACATACATCACTTTCCAACCTTTATACCCTACCCACATGTCTGTAACATTACATAGTAACATAGTATTGGAGGTTGTATAAAGAGATATGTCCATCTAGTCCAACCTTTAACCCTACCCATAATGTCTGTATAACAGTTACACATTCAAGCATTTTGGAGGTGGAAGGTGTGTTATGGTGCTCCTGACCTCCAACAAGTGCTTACTTGAATATCCGTTTTTGGTTCACTGTTCTGGGCCTACTATGGCCTCAAGAGCCCTGGTCCGGAGCCTGGGCCTTCTGCTGCTAATCCTGGCCAAAAAAACCTTGAGCCTGGGATCCTGATTTGCGGAGGCCCTGGCAACGGCCTAAAGAGATATGTAGCTTAAAAGAAAAGTTAAGATCCTTGAAGTAAGAATTAAACAAAAAAAGATCTTTGTGCTGGGGATGTTTCTAGATCCAATCCCAAGACCCAATCTAATTTCTGCCATGGAAAAAAGATTTGAGCTGCTTACCAAGGAGGAGCAGGCCTTGGGAGATGAAATTGGTTCCATGCGGGAGGCTTATACCCTGAGGGATCGTTCCAGGCAGAGAGGAGAGCAAATGCAGGGGGAATACAGCTAAGGCCCAGCCATGCGTTCATTTCAGGTCTCCCCAGTGTCGGTGCAGGCAGGGGTGGAGGTGCCTGGGGCCTCTGAAGGGAGGTCTCGGTCACCAGTTTCCCCATCAGTAACACCTGGACAAAAAGACAAGGAGAAAGAAGTGGACTGGGCTGTGGAAGATCCTAAATCCCCCGGTTGCTGAAAGAAATAAAAGTCTGGAATCTCCCATAAAAAGCAAGAATGGAATTCTCCATGGATGAGAATCTGGCAAAGAGGAGGAAAATAGGGGAAAAGCACAAGAAAGGAAAGAAAGTTGTGGTTTCCAAATTTGTTTTCCAACCATGCAGTGCAAACCCTTTAATTCCACTAACACCAAGGCCTGGCGGTCTACCACACCAAACATGGCTGGAACATGTGGTTCGGCGGCCACTTGGATCCTGCCAGTGACATCACACCTGCAGCTACCAGTGCTCCTGCTCCTCCGCTTGACTGCCAAACCTGCCCAGAAAGGAAAGAGTCTGTCAGTGCGGCTGGTAAGGAACGTGCAGATAAAAGTTCCCATATGTAAAGAGGCAATCTTTAAGTTTCAGGCAGTGAGAGGAAGTACCTGCAGCGGCCATTTTGGATCCAAAGGCTGTGTCAGCTGGTTCTGGTGTTTCAGAGGCTGTGGTTCAGGAAGGAGATGGATCTTGCAGTGGACCAATCAGCACAGATCCTGCTATTAGCACTCACCTGAGGAGCTAAGGAGAAGAGAGGTCAGGGAAGCAGGAAGTTATTTCAGCTGGTCCCAAGCAAGTCCCGCGGCCATCTTGGTAGAGGAAGAGTTCAGCAAAGACGTTTGCCCTACAGTTAAAGTCCCCAAGCAAGTTTCTATTGGGAAGAAGGCGGTGGCAAGTTTAGGGGAATCTAAAATCTTGGTTCCTAAGCTGGAGATGGCGGAAGCTCTGGGTGATCGATCCCCCCCAGTGTCCGGAGAGATGGCGGCAGAGCCTGAGGCCAGCGGGATGGAGGGTCCACCAATAGGTGGTAAGTGTGATCACCCGCGTCCCTCTGGCCCAGCACTGTTTCCCTTCCCCTCCCGCTCCTGCTGTGTCTGTCTCCCATCTCCTCTGTGTCAGCCCAGTGTCTGGTGCCAAAGCTCCCCCTGTCCAGTCTTTGTCTGTCCCCCCTGTAAGATCTGCTGGATCATCTGGTCCCAATTGTGCAAAGTTTCAATCTGTTTCCGCTAAGCAGCCTCCAGTTTCACCTGCAGGGAACAAACCTACATCGTATGCGTCCGCTGCCAGAGCCACTCATTCTGCTACAACGGAGGCTGTTCCTGCTAACGCACAAACATCTGTGTATGGTAACATGTACAGTGGCGGTGGGGGTAGGATAGTGTGGTGAACTTGAAGTGGGTGGGGGAGGGCCCTTTCTCCGGATAGGCAAGGTGATTGACAGACTCCTCCTGGTTGGGTTTGAGGCAGTGGACATCTTTGCCTTTATTTCTGGGCCCAGTCCGGGGAGTTTGTCATCAGCTTTGTGTCCCCCAAGGTCTGGATGAGTTTTGGAAAAAGTATGACAGGGATCCTGCTTGGTGGATTGGCTTTCGGGGTGGCGGTTTCCTCCGGCCGGGTGTCGTGAGAGTGACCATAAAGGTCTTTAATGAGAGCATTCCCCCTCAGACCTCCGCACCTGGCTTGGGAGATACGGCTCCGTCCAAAGCGACCTGTTTAAAAACCTTGATGACAGTGGAATTTGGGATATTGGACTAGATGGACGTTGTCTTATATACAACCTCCAAACTATGTACTATGTAACTGTTAGACAGACATTATGGGTAGGGTATAAAGGTTGGACTAGATGGACGTTGTCTTTTTACAACCTCACCAATTACTAATTACAATGTAACTGTAAAATAGTAATTATAAGTGGTAATTGTGATACTTTTAGAGAGAGAAAATAAAGGAGATTAAGTATTTCCAGCGATATAATTAGGGCATAAAAATCTAAATACAGGTAATTACCTATCCAGGAGAAATTTCCAGAACAAAATGTAAAAATAACTTGTTGGAATTGGATGTATAAAAAGTGATTAATGATTTCTGATAGGTAATATATATCATTCACTTTCAAGTGGACCTCCCTGCCTGAAATACCCTGTGTGTTTCGGAATTTTCCATTAATATTATCTTATTGTCTTTATATATATTGAAGTTTATAACAGGCTACAAATATGCAAAACAATAAACTTGAAACAAACAATACATTACATAGCATATTGGCTTTTGGGCATAAAAATAAAAAGTCTCTTTCCGAGAAGAAAGTCCAGTCCAAAGGAAATAAAAAGTCTTTACAGCAGACAACAAATATAAAAACAATCTTATTTCAGATCTTTCTTAAAAAGTAAATAAAATCGATCTCCAATGAGATATAAGTAAAAATCAACTCTTACATCAGAGAAAAAAGAAACAAAATAAAACCGAGGCCCGCCTACCTACACTCTAATATAACTAACCCTGTCACCTACTACACAGATAGATGATGAGGGGTAGACAAACGTTCCACTATCACGCAAATAACTTAAAATACTTACAGCAGAAAAAAGGAAAACATAAGTTTGACTTGTTCAAGTGTTATAAACCACATTTATTCCAACATCCATACAACGACGACAACAAGGAAACAAAATATTAAACCTAACATTACCAACATTTAAAAACTAACATTATAAACATATATTAAAACTAACATTATAACATATAAACCTAACACGAAAAGAAACATCAAAACAAGAATCGTTTGGCTTCCGTAGAACCTACTAAGGATACATTCTACATTCTAATGCACTTAGACACTTGAGAGGGCAAAGTGTAAATACTCACCCTGGAATGCATGAGCCCAGAACAAAAAAACACAAAGGCCTAGGGCAAAAAAAGGGCAAGTGATAAGACAGGAAAACCACACCACCAAAAACATCAGGACCCCTCAAAGGGGCTCAAGGTACAGGCCTCTCCAACAGAGTTGACCATCTCCCTTCACTATCCTCTTGTTTCTCCAGAGCCCTTCACCTTAAACAGTTCCCTCAGGATGTTGGAAACCACCACCCTCACAGGAAAGGACTTTATGCCTAATTGAAATTGGCACTTGGCACACTGTGCACCCGACTAGTGTAAGAATTTTAACTATTGTGTGCTAACTAGAAAATAAGGTGCTTAACTCAATACTTGCATGCCTTTGAGACACCCCATAAGCCCACCCCTGGTATGACATTACCTGAGAGGCAGGGGATATAACCAACTTTCTGGACACCCTTTTGTAACTTTATGTTAAAAGGACAATTAAGCAGGAAGTGGTCCATTGTTTCCTCAAGACCACTGCAGCTCTCCCGGGGACACATTCGGTCATTGCGGCGCCTACTATATCACATTGCCTCTTACATAGAGTTTCCATGGAAGGAACGCCAAGCAATATCCCTAAAATTCGGGGGAAACCCTGGGGGCCACATAAGAGAGCCCTATACTCAAATATTGCTTGGGCAGTCTTTAAGACCAGCGGCTCATGGAAATAGGAAGACAAGACCCTCTGGTCGATGTCCCTCCTAGGTGAGGATAATTTCTTCCCTTCCCACTTGCCACTTCCTCATGGCTTTCAGGGCTCCTGCCACATAGGAGGGGAGAGGACCTCGATGATTCCGCAGCTCCTTTACCAAGCCGCCCTTCATCCAAGACCCAGAAATGGAGTGACCCAGCTCTAAAAATCTCTACACAAAGGAGGCTTCTCTTCGAGGAGGTTTGCAAAGTTGATTTAACAAACATGTTCACAAAGAACACGACAGGGTTGAGCATGCCCAACCCTCCCTCCTTCCTTTGCCGGTAGGCGACAGTCCTTTTGATTAGGTTCAGTTTGTTTCCCCATAAAAGCAGGAAAAAACAAACTATTGATTCTTGCATAGGACTTCTCTGGCAAAAGGCACACAGTACTTACAAACAGAAAAAGCGGGGGACCAGGTAAGTCTTGATCAATGAAACCCTTTCACTAAAGAGTGTATGGTCCCCTTCCACTGATCCACCCGGGAAGATGCAAGTTCCAACCTAGACACCCAATTTGTCTCAGCGAAATCGCCTGGCCAAAAGTGATCCCTAAGATCTTAATTTTGGGGGAAGGCTCAGGGAGATTCCCGGGAGGTTAAAGGCAGGCTCCCTTCTTTCCCATCCAGAAAGCTTCACATTTGTTCCTCGGTTGATGAGGGAACCTGAAGCTCAGAATACTCTTGTACCAGTTCGGCCACCTCGACCCGCCTCGTCGGAGCTTGAGACTACCAGAGTAATGTCATCCGCATAGGCAGCTACCTTCAAGGAAACTCCCGGAAGACAAGGTTACCCCCGCAGCACGCTGCCATCAAACCTCTTGATCAGAGGATCTATGGCGAAAGCGTTAAAGCAGAGGGCTGCTGAGCGGCAACCCTGCCTGACCCCAGAAGAGACCTAAAAGGTTCCCCCAACCAGCCATTCACAAAGGGAATGCTTTCAGCGCCCTTCATACAAAACCATGGCCAATTGATGAAACCCTCAGGAACACCGTATCTTCCAGGAGACACTCCAGAGATACTTGTGATTCACTCTATCAAAGGCCTTAGACTGGTCCAGTGACAAAAGGTATTTTCCCCACTCACAAGACCTGCAACGCATTAGGGCCCCGGACCCTAATACTGCGGAAAAGGTGGATCTACCCTAACCGTTGCAGTGCTGCGAGGGAGAAAGCACCAGGTGTGCTACCTCAAAGAGGCGATTGAACAATACTTTTGCCAAGATTTCCTATCCGTATTGAGTAAAGCGATGGGGCGCCAGTTCTCAATATAGGAAGAATCTAACCCTTTTGACAGCAGAATCAAAGCAGAACGCCTCATGGAGGGTGGAAGGAGACCCTCAGAAAGGGAGTCCGAAAAAAACCTCCACAAGACTAGGGGCCAGGACATCACAAAAGGCCTTGTAGAACTCCGCCATGAGCCCATCGGGCCCAGGGGATTTCTTAACAGCAAGGCCTTCTATGGCTGCCCCCACCTCCTCCACAGTGATATCCCTGGTCAAAGAATCCCAAGGAATATCAGATCTTGTCTGAACAGGAGTCTGCCTCCAAAAAGTTGGATATGCCGGCCTGGCTGAGCTCTTTCTCAGACAAGAGGTCAGCATAAAAGCTCTTAACAACCGACAGGATACCTGCTGAGATGTCTCCAGGGTCCCATCCACTCCCCCGCAAACCGCTAATCGATTTGCGAGCGATGGAGTCCCTGCAACTCTGATAGGGATCGGGGGGAGAATTGTTGTGACCCATAATTCCTCTCAAAGTTCAGGGAGGCCAGCCGGTCATAATGGGGAACCTCCTCATCTGAGACTTTACCCTGGTGATCTCCCCAAAGTCACCACAATCAGACAACCAGCCATCAACTTCCTCTTAAGTTTTAGATAGGCATGATATTTACTCTGTACCTTATCAATCGCTAGCCTCGAAAGAGTCGTTGCGGTCCTCTTTTTGGTGATCTCCCACATTCCGTCCTACTGCGCAGGACATCCTTCAGGACTCTGATCCTGAAAGAAGGCCAAAAAAGACTGTTTAGTACATTCCTCGTCAAGGATGGTCGAATTGAGGTGCCAGAAACCCTTACCTCTAGGGGGCCTGGAATATTCAAGGACTGACCACAAAAACAGTGATCTGAGAACATCTACTGCCTTCCCCTCAAGAGGAGAAAGTAATAGAGTCCTTTTTAACAAAAAACCTATATATCCATACTACTACTACTACCTCTATGAAAAAGTTGTAACCCGTGAGGCCTGGAGTTGGCGAATGTGCACATCTACCAGACCTGCCTCTCTACTAAGCCATTCAAAATACGCTGTCTACCCCAACCTGCCAGCCTGGCCTCTCCTGTCCATTGGCCTAGCGATGGTGTTAAATCCCCACCAAACACTACGCGGGCTGTTTGTAAAAAGAAAGGGCTTTATTCTGGTAAACAATCCTCCTCTCGGCCTTCGTCTGAGGGCCATAAAAATTATTATACGCAGAGGCGGAACTGTTCACCAGAACATCCATAAGCATGCAGCGTCCCATCTCGATTTCAATCACCGTTTGACCGTACCATATCTGTTTTAAAAAAGAACAGCCACCACTGTAAGGCTCGGCGGCAAGAGACCAAAAGGACGGTCCCACAGGACCAGTCCCCTTGGCGCGATGGATCTCAGCCAAGGTGGTGAGCCGGGTGTTCCTGCAAAAAGAAAATGTCTGCCTCAATACGGGAGAGAAAAATAACGCCATGCTACGTGCACTTACAGACTTGATGGAGGCAAACATTAATTGTTGCACATCTTATTGGAGGGGGGGCACAGCCATTTACAAGGTGATGAAGTAGTATGGGGGTTTTCATTTACCCTTCTTTACCCTCCTACCCCCCTATCCGGACCCTTCCTTTAGCTGAGAGGCCGGATGGCAACCCGCTCTCAGCCTCCTGATTGTCTATAAAAATTAAATCACTGGAAGAAGAGGTTTCTCTAGCTAATCTCTCTCTAGCCTCGCTATTCTTCCTCCAGACTGTCCTCTCCTAAAACAGAGTAAGGATTTTTAAGCGGAATAGACAATTTGGGAATGGCTTGTTCCTCTTGCTCCTCCCACTTCCCACCAAACTCATCCCCCCTTTACCAGTGGAGGACCTTCGGACTCTGGAAGCAGAGTTACCAATGGGTGAGATATTGGGCAAGAGCCCCCCTTGACTTGGATCTGGTAACCCTGGCTCGGGCTTATAAATAGGTCCAGAAATGAGCTTGGGTTTGGGTGACCCTGATATATTTTGGTCATCTCGGCTGGGAGCTTCCTGTGAGTCACAGTGACAGGCTCGCAGGCATGGTGGTTACTCTCTTTTGGCCCCAGAGCAATGCGAAGGAGACACTTCTCCAGCGTCCACTGCTTCCCAGCAAATGCTACAAACTCAGAGCTCACTTCCTCGGAGACTACCATTCTCCTGCAAACTCTTGCGCAACTTGCTGCCAAGAGACGGGGCAAGAGTTGTAAGTGTGCCCCATCTCACCGCAGAGGTTGCAACAGACACTGTTAGGGCAGTCTTTCGCATTGTGCCCCAGCTCAAGGCATAGGGCACACTTCAGTTGTCACAATACATTGAAAGATGACGAAACGACCCGCACTTCCAGCACTGACGCGGCTGGCCCGGGTGAGAGCATTGTATCCTATCCCTGCCGATAAAGGCAGAATTCGGGATGTGCTGGGTAACGTTACGGACTGTGTTCAGTTTAACGCTGCACTTCCAACCACCATCCCAAATTTCCGTCATCAAGGTTTTTAAAAGGTCGCTTTGGACGGAGCCGATCTCCCAAGCCAGGTGCGGAGGTCTGAGGGCGGAATGCTCTCATTAAAGACCTTTATGGTCACTCTCACGACACCCGGCCGGAGGAAACCGCCACCACCCGAAAGCCAATCCACCAAGCAGGATCCCTGTCATACTTTTCCAAAACTCATCCAGACCTTGGGGGGACACAAAGCTGATGACAAACTCCCCCGGACTGGGCCCACCCGAAATAAAGGCAAAGATGTCCACTGCCTCAAACACCAACCAGGAGGAGTCTGTCAATCACCGTGCCTATCCGGAGAAAGGGCCCTCCCCACCCCACTTCAAGTTCACCACATTCCTCCTACCCCCACCGCCACTGTACATGTTACCATACACAGATGTTTGTGCGGTTAGCAGGAACAGTCCTCGTGTTAGCAGAATGAGTGGCTCTGGCAGCGGACGCATACGATGTAGGTTTGTTCCCTGCAGGTGAAACTGGGAGCTGCTTAGCGGAAACAGATGAAACTTTGCACAATTGGGACCAGATGATCCAGCAGATCTTACAGGGGGGACAGACAAGACTGGACAGGGGGAGCTTTGGCACAGACATGGGGCTGACACAGAGGGAGATTGGGAGACAGGACCACAGCAGGAGCAGGGGAAAGGGAAGAAACAGGTGTGGGCCAGCAGGGACCGGGGTGATCACAATTACCACCTATTGGTGGACCCCCATCCCGCTGGCCTTCAGGGCTCTGACCGCCATCTCTCGGACACTGGGGGTGATCGGATCACCAGAGCTTCGCCACTTCCAGCGTAGGAACCAAGATTTTAGACCCCTAAAATTGCCAACGCCTTTTCCCAATAGAAACTTGCTGGGACTCTAATGTAGGGCAAAGTCTTTGCTGAACTCTCTCTACCAAGATGGCCGAGGGACTGCTTGGGACCAGCTGAAATAACTTCCTGCTTCCCTGACCCTCTCTTCTCCTTTGCTTCCTCAGGTTGCAGTGCTAATAGCA
Source organism: Hymenochirus boettgeri (assembly GCA_019447015.1). Classification (NCBI taxonomy): domain Eukaryota; kingdom Metazoa; phylum Chordata; class Amphibia; order Anura; family Pipidae; genus Hymenochirus; species Hymenochirus boettgeri. The sequence goes on along the minus strand of CM033470.1, from coordinate 47,804,162 downwards.
GATCTGTGTGATTGGTCCACTGCAAGATCCATCTCCTTCTGAACCACAGCTCTGAAACACCAGAACCAGCTGACAAAGCCTTTGGATCCAAAATGGCCGCTGCAGGTACTTTCCTCTCATGCCTAAACTAAAAGATTGCCTCTTTACATATGGGAACTTATTGCCCGTTCCTTACAGCCGCAATGACAGACTCTTTCCTTTCTGGGCAGGTTTGGCAGTCAGGGAGGAAGCATGGAGCACTGGTAGCTGCAGGGTGTGGATGTCACTGGCAGGATCCAAATGGCCGCCGAACCACATGTTCCAGCCATGTTTGGTGTGGTAGACTCCAGGCACTTGGTGTTAGTGGAATTAAAGGGGTTTTGCACTGCATGGTTGGAAAACAAATTGGAAACCACAACTTTCTTTCCTCTTGTGCTTTTCCCCTATTTTCCCCTCTTTGCAAAGATCCATCCATGGAGAATTCCGTTCTTGCTCTTTTATGGGACGATTCACAGACATTTTTATTTCTTTCAGCAAACCGGGGATTTAGGATTTCCACAGCCCAGTCCACTTCTTCTCCTTGTCTTTTTGGCCAGGTTGTTACTGATGGGGAAACTGGTGACCGAGACCTCCCTTCAGAGACCACAGGCACCTCCACCCTGCCTGCACCGACAGGGGAGACCTGAAATGAACAGCATGGCTGGGCCTTAGCTGTATTCCCCTGCCATTTGCTCTCCTTCTCTGCCTGGAAACGATCCTAGGGTTATAAGCCTCCCGCATAGGACCAATTCATCTCCCAAGGCTGCTCCTCTTGGTAAGCAGCTCAAATCTTTTTTCCATGGCAGAAATTATAGGTTGGTCTTGGGATTGGATCTAGAAACATCCCCAGCACAAAGATCTTTTTTTTGTTTAATTCTACTTCAAGGATCTTAACTTTCTTTTATAGTACATATCTCTTTAGGCGTTGCCAGGGCCTCCGCAAATCAGGATCCCCAGGATCAAGGGTGTTTTTTGGCCCAGGAATTAGCAGCAGAAGCCAGGCTCCGGACCAGGGCTCTGGAGGCCATAGTAGGCCCAGAACAGTGAACCAAAACGGATATTCAAGTAAGCACTTGTTGGAGATCAGGAGCACACAATAACACAACCTTCCACCTCCAATGCTATGTTACTATGTAACTGTTATACAGACATTATGGGTAGGGTATAAAGGTTGGACTAGATGGACATATCTCTTTATACAACCTCCAATACTATGTTACTATGTAACTGTTATACAGACATTGTGGGTAGGGTATAAAGGTTGGAATAGATGGATGTATGTCTTATACAACCTCCATTACTAGTTACTATGTAAATGTTATACAGACATTATGGGTAGGGATAAGGTTGGACTAGATGGACATATTCTTTATACAACCTCCAATACTATGTTACTATGTAACTGTATACAGACATTGTGGTAGGGGGTATAAAGGTTGGACTAGATGGATTATGTCTTTATACAACCTCCATTACTATGTTACTATGAACTGTTAACAGACATTATGGGTAGGGTATAAAGGTTGGACTAGATGGACGTATGTCTGTATACAACCTCCAATACTATGTTACATTGTAACTGTTAGACAGACATTATGGGTAGGGTATAAGGTTGGACTAGATGGACATATGTCTTTATACAACCTCCAATACATGTACTATGAACTGTTAGACAGACATTATTGGTAGGGTATAAAGGTTGGACTAGATGGACAGTTGTCTTTATACAACCTCCAATACTATGTTACTATGTAACTGTTATGACAGACATTATGGGTAGGTATAAAGGTTGGACTAGATGGACGTTGTCTTTATACAACCTCCAATACTATGTACTATGTATCGTTAGACAGACATTATTGGTAGGGTATAAAGGTGGAATAGATGGACATAGTCTGTATACAACCTCCAATACTATGTTACTATGTAACTGTTAGACAGACATTATTGGTGGTAGGTATAAAGGTTGGATAGATGGACGTTGTCTTTATACAACCTCCAATACTATGTTACTATGTAACTGTTAGACAGAAGTTAGGGTTGGTATAAGGTTGGACTAGATGGACGTTTGTCTTTATACAACCTCCAAATACTATGTTACTATGTAACTGTTATACAGACATTAGGGTAGGGTATAAAGTTGGACTAGATGGACGGTGTCTTTATACAACCTCCTACGGATTACTATGTATCTGTTATAGAAGGACATTAGTGGTAGGGTATAAAGGTGGGACTAGATGGACATAGTCTTATACAACCTCCAATACTATGTTACTATGTACTGTTAGACGACATTATTGGTAGGGTATAAAGGTTGGACTAGATGAATGTCTTATACAACCTCCAATACTATGTAATATTGTAACTGTTAGACAGAATTATGGGTAGGGTATAAAGGTTGGACTAGATGGACGTTGTCTTTATACAACCTCCAATACTATGTTACTATGTAACTGTTAGACAGACATTATGGGTAGGGTAGAAAGGTTGGACTAGATGGACGTTTGTCTTTATACAACCTCAAATACTATGTTACTATGTAACTGTTATACAGACATTGGGTAGGGTATAAAGGTTGGATAGATGGACTATGTCTTATACAACCTCCAATACTATGTTACTATGTAAACTGTATACAGACATTATGGGTAGGGTATAAAGGTTGGACTAGATGGATGTATGTCTTTATACAACCTCCATTACTATGTTACTATGTAAGTTAGACAGACATTATGGGTAGGGTATGAAGGTGGCAGATGGACATTGTCTTATACAACCTCCAATACTATGTTACTATGTAAACTGTTAGACAGACATATGGGTAGGGTATAAAGATTGGACTAGATGGACGTATGTCTTTATACACCTCCAATAATATGTTACTATGTAACTGTTAGACATAGACATTATGGGTAGGGTATAAAGGTTGGACTAGATGGGATGTTGTCTTTATACAAACCAATACTATGTTACTATGACTGTTAGACAGACATTATGGGTAGGGTATAAAGGTTGGACTAGATGGACTATGTCTTTATACAACCTCCAATACTATGTTACTATGTAACTGTTAGACAGACATTAGGTAGGGTATAAAGATTGGACTAGATGGACGTTGTCTATACAACCTCCAATACTATGTTACTATGTAATTGTAGACAGGCATTATGGGTAGGGTATAAAGTTGGACTAGATGGACATATGTCTTTATACAACCTCAATACTATGTTACTATGTAACTGTTAGACAGACATTATGGGTAGGGTATAAAGGTTGGACTAGATGGCGTTGTCTTTATACAAACCTCCAATACTATGTTACATTTAATGTTAGACAGACATTATGGGTAGGGTATAAAGGTTGGACTGATGGACATATGTCTTTATACACCTCCAATACTATGTTTACTATGTAACTGTTAGAACAGACATTATGGGTAGGGTATAAAGGTTGGTCTAGATGGACTGTTTCTTTATAAAACCTCCAATACTATGTTACTATGTAACTGTTAGACAGGCATTATGGGTAGGGTAAAAGGTTGGACTAGATGGACATATGTCTTATACAACCTCAATACTATGTTACTATGTACTGTTAGACAGACATTATGGGTAGGGTATAAAGGTTGGACTAGATGGACGTTGTCTTTATACAACCTCCAATACTATGTATATTGTAATTGTTAGACAGACATTATGGGTAGGGTATAAAGGTTGGACTGAGATGGACATATGTCTGTATACACCTCCAATACTATGTTATATGTATACTGTTAGACAGACATTATGGGTAGGGTATAAAGGTTGGACTAGATGGGGTTATGTCTTATATACAACTCCAATACTATGTTACTATGTAACTGTTAGACAGACATTATGGGTAGGGGTATAAAGGTTGGACTAGATGGACGTTTGTCTTATACAACTCAAATACTATGTTACTATGTAACTGTTATACAGACATTATGGGTAGGGTATAAAGGTTGGAATAGATGGACATTGTCTTTATAACAACCTCCAATACTATGTTACTATGTATCTGTAGACAGACATTATTGTAGGGTATTAAGGTTGGATAGATGACATATGGCTGTATTACAACCTCCTATACTATGTACTATGTAACTGTTAGACAGAATTATTGGTAGGGATAAAGGTGGACTAGATGGACCTATGTCGTATACAACCTCCAATACTATGTTACTATGTAACTGTTAGACAGACATTATGGGTAGGGTATAAAGGTTGGACTAGATGGACGTTTGTCTTTATACAACCTCCAAATACTATGTTACTATGTAACTGTTATACAGACATTATGGGTAGGGTATAAAGGTTGGACTAGATGGACGTATGTCTTTATACAACCTCCAATACTATGTTACTATGTAACTGTAGACAGACATTATGGGTAGGTTGGTATAAAGGTTGGACTAGGATGGATGTATCTTTATACAACCTCCAATACTATGTTACTATGTAACTGTTAGACAGACATTATGGGTAGGGTATAAAGAGTTGGACTAGAGGGACTTGTCTGTATACAACCTCCAATACTATGTTACTGATGTAACTGTTAGACAGACATTAGGGTAGGGTATAAAGATGGACTAGATGGACGTATGTCTTATACAACCTCCAATACTATGTTACTATGTAACTGTTAGACAGACATTATGGGTAGGGGATAAAGGTTGGACTAGATGGACGTATGTCTTTATACAACCTCCAATACTATGTTACATGTAACTGTTAGACAGACATTAGGGTAGGGTATAAAGTTGGACTAGATGGCGTATGTCTTTATACAACCTCCAATACTATGTTACTATGTAAGTTAGACAGACATTATGGGTAGGGTATAAAGGTTGGCTAGATGGACGTTGTTTATACAACCTCCAATACTAGTTACTATGTAATGTTAGACAGACATTATGGGTAGGGTATAAAGGTTGGACTAGATGACATATGTCTTTATACAACTCCAATACTATGTTACTATGTACTGTTAGACAGACATTATGGGTAGGGTATAAAAGGTTGGAATAGATGGAGTTTGTCTTTAGACAACCTCCAATACTATGTTACTATGTAATGTTTACAGACATTATGGGTAGGGTATAAAGGTTGGACTGATGGACGATATGTCTTATACAACCTCCAATACTATGTTACTATGTAAAATGTTAGACAGACATTATGGGTAGGGTATAAAGGTTGGACTAGATGGACATATGTCTTTATACAAACCTCCAATACTATGTTATATGTAACTGTTAGACAGCATTATGGGTAGGGTATAAAGGTTGGACTAGATGGATTTGTCTTTATACAACTCCAATACTATGTTAATAATGTTATACAGACATTATGGGTAGGGTATAAAGGTTGGACTAGATGGACGTTGTCTTTTATCAACCTCCAATACTATGTTACTATGTAATGTTGACAGACATTATGGGTAGGGATAAAGGTTGGACTAGATGGAATATGTCTTTATACAACCTCCAATACTATGTTACTATGTAACTGTTAGACAGGCATTATGGGTAGGGTATAAAGGTTGGACTAGATGGACGTTGTCTTTATACAACCTCCAATACTATGTTACTATGTAAACTGTTAGACAGGACATTATGGGTAGGGTATAAAGTGGACTAGATGGACGTGTCTTTATACAACCTCCAATACTATGTTACTATGTAACTGTTATACAGACATTATGGGTAGGGTATAAAGGTTGGACTAGATGGACATATGTCTTTATACACCCTCCAATACAATGCTACTATGTAATAGTTATACAGACATTATGGGTAAGGTATAAAGGTTGGACTAGATGGACGTATGTCTTTATACAACCTCCAATACTATGTTACTATGTAACTGTTATACAGACATTATGGGTAGGGTATAAAGGTTGGACTAGATGGACGTATGTCTTTATACAACCTCCAATACTATGTTACTATGTAACTATCCCAAATTCCACTGTCATCAAGGTTTTTAAAACAGGTCGCTTTGACGGAGCCGTATCTCCCAAGCCAGGTGCGGAGGTCTGAGGGGGAATGCTCTATTAAAGACCTTTATGGTCACTCTCACGACACCCGGCCGGAGGAAACCGCCAACCCGAAAGCCAATCCACCAAGCAGGATCCCTGTCATACTTTTCCAAAACTCATCCAGACCTTGGGGGACACAAAGCTGATGACAAAACTCCCCGGACTGGGCCCAGAAATAAAGGCAAAGATTGTCCACTGCCTCAAACCAACCAGGAGGAGTCTGTCAATCACGCTGCCTATCCGGAGAAAGGGCCCTCCCCCACCCCACTTCAAGTTCACCACACTATCCTACCCCCACGCCACTGACATGTTACCATACACAGATGTTTGTGCGTTAGCAGGAACAGCCTCGTGTAGCAGAAAGTGGTGCTCGGCAGCGGACGCATACGATGTAGGTTTGTTCCCTGCAGGTGAAACTGGAGGGCTGCTTAGCGGAAACAGATTGAAACTTTGCACAATTGGGACCAGATGATCCAGCAGATCTTACAGGGGGGACAGACAAAGACTGGACAGGGGGAGCTTTGGGCACAGACATGGGCTGACACAGAGGGAGATTGGGAGACAGGACAACGCAGGAGCCAGGCGGAAGAAAGGGAAACAGGTGCTGGGCCAGCAGGGACCGCGGGTGATCACACTACCACCTATTGGTGGACCCTCCATCCCGCTGGCCTTCAGGGCTCTGCGCCATCTCTCCGGACACTGGGGGGGATCGATCACCCAGAGCTTCCGCCATCTCCAGCTAGGAACCAAGATTTTAGATTCCCCTAAACTTGCCACCGCTTCTTCCCAATAGAAACTTGCTTGGGACTTTAATGTAGGGCAAACGTCTTTGCTGAACTCTTCCTCTACCAAGATGGCCGCGGGACTTGCTTGGGACCAGCTGAAATAACTTCCTGCTTCCCTGAACCTCTTTCTCCTAGCTCCTCAGGTGCAGTGCTAATAGCAGGATCTGTGATGATTGGTCCACTGCAAGATCCATCTCCTTCCTGAACCACAGCCTCTGAAACACCAGAACCAGCTGACACAGCCTTTGGATCCAAAATGGCCGCTGCAGGTACTTCCTTCTCATGCCTGAAACTTAAAAGATTGCCTCTTTACATATGGGAACTTATTGCACGTTCCTTACCAGCCGCACTGACAGACTCTTTCTTTCTGGGCAGGTTTGGCAGTCAGAGGGAGCAAGGAGCACACTGGTAGCTGCAGGTGGTGATGTCACTGGCAGGATCCAAAGTGGGCCGCCGAACACCATGTTCCAGCCATGTTTGGTGTGGTAGACCAGGCACTTGGATTGTTTTAGTGGAATTAAAGGGTTTTGCACTGCATGGTTGGAAAACAAATTTGGAAACCACAACTTTCTTCTTCTTGTGCTTTTCCCCTATTTTCTCTCTTTGCCAGATTCTCATCCATGGAGAATTCAGTTCTTGCTCTTTTATGGGAGATTCCAGACATTTTATTTCTTTCAGCAAACCGGGGATTTAGGATCTTCCACAGCCCAGTCCACTTCTTTCTCCTTGTCTTTTTGTCCAGGTGTTACTGATGGGGAAACTGGTGACCGAGACCTCCCTTCAGAGGCCCAGGGACCTCCACCCCTGCCTGCACCGACACTGGGGAGACCTGAAATGAACAGCATGGCTGGGCCCTTAGCTGTATTCCCCTGCCATTTGCTCTCCTTCTCTGCTGGAAACGATCCCTCAGGGTATAAGCCTCCCGCATAGGAACCAATTCATCTCCCAAGGCCTGCTCCTCCTTGGTAAGCGCTCAAATCTTTTTTCCATGGCAGAAATTAGCTTGGGTCTTGGGATTGGATTAGAAACATCCCCAGCACAAAGATCTTTTTTTTGTTTAATTCTTACTTCAAGGGATCTTAACTTTCTTTTAAGTACATATCTCTTAGGCCGTTGCCAGGGCTCCGCAAATCCAGGATCCCCAGGCTCAAGGGGTTTTTTTTGGCCAGGAATTAGCAGCAGAAGGCCCAGGCTCCGGACCAGGGCTCTGAGGCCATAGTAGGCCCAGAACAGTGAACCAAAAACGGATATTCAAGTAAGCACTTGTTGGAGCTCAGGAGCACACAATAACACACCTTCCACCTCCAATGCTTGATTGTAACTGTTATACAGACATTATGGGTAGGGTATAAAGGTGGACTAGATGGACATATCTCTTTATACAACCTCCAATACTATGTTACTATGTAATGTATACAGACATGTGGGTAGGGTATAAAGGTTGGAATAGATGGATGTATGTCTTTACAACCTCCATTACTATGTTACTATGTAACTGTTATACAGACATTATGGGTAGGGCATAAAGGTTGGACTAGATGGACATATCTCTTTATACAACCTCCAATACTATGTTACTATGTAACTGTTATACAGACATTGTGGGTAGGGTATAAAGGTTGGAATAGATGGATGTATGTCTTTATACAACCTCCATTACTATGTTACTATGTAACTGTTATACAGACATTATGGGTAGGGTATAAAGGTTGGACTAGATGGACGTATGTCTGTATACAACCTCCAATACTATGACTATGTAACGTTAGACAGGACATTATGGGTGAGGGTATAAAGTTGGACTAGATGGACATATGTCTTTATACAAACCTCCAATACTATGTTACTATGTATGTTAGACAGACAGTATGGTAGGGTATAAAGGTTGGACTAGATGGACATATGTCTGTATACAACCCAATACTATGTTACTATGTAACTGTTAGACAGACATTATGGGTAGGGTATAAAGGTTGGACTAGATGGACGTTTGTCTTTATACAACCTCCAATACTATGTTACTATGTATCTGTTAGACAGACATTATTGGTAGGGTATAAAGGTTGGACTAGATGGACATATGTCTGTATACAACCTCCAATACTATGTTACTATGGAACTGTTAGACAGACATTAGGGTAGGATATAAAGGTTGGACTAGATGGACGTTTGTCTTTATACAACCTCCAATACTATGTTACTATGTAACTGTTAGACAGAAATTATGGGTAGGGTATAAAGGTTGGACTAGATGGACGTTTGTCTTTATACAACCTCAAATACTATGTTACTATGTAACTGTTATACAGACATTATGGGTAGGGTATAAAGGTTGGACTAGATGGACGTTTGTCTTTATACAACCTCCAATACGATGTTACTATGTATCTGTTAGACAGACATTATTGGTAGGGTATAAAGGTTGGACTAGATGGACATATGTCTGTATACAACCTCCAATACTATGTTACTATGTATCTGTTAGACAGACATTATTGGTAGGGTATAAAGGTTGGACTAGATGGACATATGTCTGTATACAACCTCCAATACTATGTTACTATGTAACTGTTGACAGGACATTATGGGTAGGATATAAAGGGGTTGGACTAGATGGACGTTTGTCTTATACAACCTCCAAATACTATGTTACTATGTAACTGTTAGACAGACATTATGGGTAGGGTAGAAAGGTTGGAATAGATGACGTTTGTCTTATACAACCTCAAATACTATGTTACTATGTAACTGTTATACAGACATTATGGGTAGGGTATAAAGGTTGGAGTAGATGGGACATATGTCTTTATACAACCTCCAATACTATGTTACTATGAACTGTTATACAGACATTATGGGTAGGGTATAAAGGTTGGACTAGATGGATGTATGTCTTTATACAACCTCCATTACTATGTTACTATGTAACTGTTAGACAGACATTATGGGTAGGGTATGAAGGTTGGACTAGATGGACATATGTCTGTATACAACCTCCAATACTATGTTACTATGTAACTGTTAGACAGACATTATGGGTAGGGTATAAAGATTGGACTAGATGGACGTTTGTCTTTATACAACTCCAATACTATGTTACTATATGTGTTAGACATACATTATGGGTAGGGTATAAAGGTTGGACTAGATGGATGTATGTCTTTATACAACTCCAATACAATGTTACTATGTAACTGTTAGACAGACATAGGGTAGGGTATAAAGATTGGCTAGATGGACGTATGTCTTTATACAACCTCCAATACTATGTTACTATGTAACTGTTAGACAGACATTATGGGTAGGGTATAAAGATTGGACTAGATGGACGTTGTCTTTATACAACCTCCAATACTATGTTACTATGTATTGGTAGACAGACATTATGGGTAGGGTATAAAGATTGGACTAGATGGACATATGTCTTTATACAACCTCCAATACTATGTTACTATGTAACTGTTAGATAGACATTATGGGTAGGGTATAAAGGTTGGACTAGATGGACGTTTGTCTTTATACAACCTCCAATACTATGTTACTATTTAACTGTTATACAGACATTATGGGTAGGGTATAAAGGTTGGACTTGATGGACATATGTCTTTATACAACCTCCAATACTATGTTACTATGTAACTGTTAGACAGACATTATGGGTAGGGTATAAAGGTTGGTCTAGATGGACATATGTCTTTATACAACCTCCAATACTATGTTTACTATGTAACTGTTAGACAGGCATTATGGGTAGGGTATAAAGGTTGGACTAGATGGACATATGTCTTTATACAGCCTCCAATACTATGTTACTATGTTACTGTTAGACAGACATTATGGGTAGGGTATAAAGGTTGGACTAGATGGGCGTTGTCTTTATACAACCTCCAATACTATGTTAGTATTGTAATTGTTAGACAGACATTATGGGTAGGGTATAAAGGTTGGACTAGATGGACATATGTCTTTATACACCCTCCAATACTATGTTACTATGTAACTGTTATACAGACATTATGGGTAGGGTATAAAGGTTGGACTAGATGGGCGTTTGTCTTTATACAACCTCCAATACTATGTTATATGTAATTGTTAGACAGACATTATGGGTAGGGTATAAAGGTTGGACTAGATGGACATTTGTCTGTATACAACCTCAAATACTATGTTACTATGTAACTGTTATACAGACATTATGGGTAGGGTATAAAGGTTGGACTAGATGGACGTTTGTCTTTATACAACCTCCAATACTATGTTACTATGTATCTGTTAGACAGACATTATTGGTAGGGTATAAAGGTTGGACTAGATGAACATATGTCTGTATACAACCTCCAATACTATGTTACTTGTATCTGTTAGACAGACATATTGGTAGGGTGGTATAAAGGTTGGTAGTGGACATATGTCTGTTACAACCTCCAATAATATGTTACTATGTAACTGTTAGACAGACATTATGGGTAGGGTATAAAGGTTGGACTAGATGGACGTTTGTCTTTATACAACCTCAATACTTGTTACTATGTAACTGTTATACAGACATTATGGGTAGGGTATAAAGGTTGGACTAGATGGACATTGTCTTTATACAACCTCCAATACTATGTACTATGTAACTGTATACAGACATTATGGGTAGGGTATAAGGTTTGGACTAGATGGATGTATGTCTTATACAACCTCATTACATGTTACTATGTAACTGTTAGACAGACATTATGGGTAGGGTATAAAGGTTGGACTAGATGGACATATGTCTGTATACAACCTCCAATACTATGTTACTATGTAACTGTTAGACAGACTTATGGGTAGGGTATAAAAGATGGACTAGATGGACGTTGTCTTTATACAACCTCCAATACTATGTTACTATGTAACTGTTAGACAGACATTATGGGTAGGGTATAAAGGTTGGGACTAGATGGACGTATGTCTTTATACAACCTCCAATACTATGTTACTATGTAACTGTTAGACAGACATTATGGGTAGGGTATAAAGATTGGACTAGATGGACGTATGTCTTTATACAACCTCCAATACTATGTTACTATGTAACTGTTAGACAGACATTATGGGTAGGGTATAAAGATTGGACTAGATGGACGTTGTCTTTATACAACCTCCAATACTATGTTACTATGTATTGGTTAGACAGACATTATGGGTAGGGTATAAAGATTGGACTAGATGGACATATGTCTTTATACAACCTCCAATACTATGTTACTATGTAACTGTTAGACAAGACATTAGGGTAGGGTATAAAGGTTGGACTAGATGGAGTTTGTCTTTATACAACCTCAATACTATGTTACTATGTAACGTATACAGACATTTGGGTAGGGTATAAAGGTTGGACTGATGGACATATGTCTTTATACAACCTCCAATACTATGTTACTATGTAACTGTTAGACAGACATTATGGGTAGGGTATAAAGGTTGGTCTAGATGGACATATGTCTTATACAACCTCCAATACTAGTTACTAGTAACTGTTAGACAGCATTATGGGTAGGGTATAAAGGTTGGACTAGATTGACATATGTCTTTATACAGCCTCCAATACTATGTTACTATGTTACTGTTAGACAGACATTATGGGTAGGGTATAAAGGTTGACTAGATGGACGTGTCTTTATACAACCTCCAATACTATGTTACTATGTAACTGTTTACAGACATTATGGGTAGGGTATAAAGATTGGATACATGGACGTATGTCTTATACAACCTCCAATACTATGTGTATTATGTAATGTTAGACAGGCATTATGGGTAGGGTATTAAAGGTTGGACTAGATGGACATATGTCTTTATACAAAACTCCAATACTATGTTACTATGTAACTGTTAGACAGACATTATGGGTAGGGGTATAAAGGTTGGACTAGATGGACGTTGTCTTTATACAACCTCCAATACTATGTTACTATGTAACTGTTATACAGACATTATGGGTAGGGTATAAAGGTTGGACTAGATGGGCGTTTGTCTTTATACAACCTCCAATACTATGTTACTATGTAATTGTAGACAGACATTATGGGTAGGGTATAAAGGTTGGACTAGATGGACATATGTCTTTATACACCCTCCAATACTATGTTACTATGTAACTGTTAGACAGGCATTATGGGTAGGGTATAAAGGTTGGACTAGATGGACGTTGTCTTTATACAACCTCCAATACTATGTTACTATGTAACTGTTAGACAGACATTATGGGTAGGGTATAAAGGTTGGACTAGATGGACGTTGTCTTTATACAACCTCCAATACTATATTACAATGTAACCTGTAAAATAGTAATTATAAGTGGTAATTGTGATACTTTTAGAGAGAGAAATAAAGGAGATTAAATATTTCCAGCGATATAATTATGGCATAAAAATCTAAATCAGGTAATTACCTATCCAGGAGAAATTTCCAGAACAAAAATGTAAAAATAACTTGTTGGGAATTGGATGTATAAAAAGTGATTAATGATTTTTGATAGGTAATTATATCATTCACTTTCAAATGGACTCTCCCTGCCTGGAATACCCTGTTGTTGTTTTCGGAATTTTCCATTTAATATTATCTCTGCTGGAATTGCCTTCTTAAAATCCGTACAATAAAAAGAGGCTTTTTCATTACAGAGGCTGTCATTTTCTATTCCACCGCTGAAGATCAAAGAATATCTGTTGGGAAAGGCTCAAAGATTTCACATGAAAACTGACAAGCAACTGACGAAACGCTGAAACAGTTAAACCAACTGTAATTAACAGATATAAGGGAATAGGAAAGTACGTACAATATATTTTATAAAGACCTTAATTATGATGCAGAAAAGATTATTGAACATTCTTCATAGACTTTGATCTCTGCTTCTTCCAGGAAAGTGTTGGCAGATGTGTGGACTGTCCAAGGCTGGGCCTTGTTGAATAGTGGACTGCATTTTGTTCAATACAGAAATCTGCTATATCTCTGTCAGTGTGTTTTATATTCTTTATGCCACAGGATAAAATGCAATTTTTCAATGCTAAAACCAATAAACCTATAATCTAACAGACAATAACAGTGGCCTACACCCATGCGCACCAAGCCCCTTCTTCCACACTAGCAAATCCCTCCCACGCGCCTATCATCCCCTGCGCACACCCTCTCCTGCGTGTGCATTCTCCCCTGCGCACCATATTCAATATGTTTAGTCCAGTATTGTGGCAAAAAGAGAAATTGCTACCAATACCAGTCTAAGGCTGTAACTAGTGGCATAACTACCGCCCCACCACCCCCACAACCGTGGGGGGGGGGGCAGTAGGGCCCACCACAAGCCCAAGATGCCTCCCGCGATCAGAAGTTTTAATCCGGAAGTTCGGGTCCGGTCTTTTAAACAGCTGATCATGCGTATGTTTCATTAATATATTGTAATATTGGGAAACCCACCTCAATGTACCGACACCTTCCAGGGACATATTTCCAGGATAGATATATGGTCACTTATGCCTTTTCGCCACCCCAGACGCGAAGATTTTGATAGGCATAACTTAACGCAATGGAACACTTATCGGCTTTTTATAAATACAATCCATCAGTTAGAGCTAGGCCACACTAGTGCCCTTTTAAGTGTGATGATCCGGTCGCAATTTTAAAAGCTGATACTAGTGTGGCCCAATTGATGTGACCACACTGGTGAGTTTTGTTGTGTTGCTGCACATTCTATCCACAATTTTTTGTGCAATCGCATGTGCGCAACATTGCATGATCGCAGCGCACGCCTGCGTTCTAGTTTCAGGCATGCTTGTGAGCGCTTCAGTGTGGCCTCAGTCTTACTGTGAGGCGATGTATGGCAATGTGGGGCGATAAGAGAAATGGCGATATGATTTTTTTCTACCAGTTATCGGTGCTTTATAAATTTCGACAAGTCCAATTTTGCGGTTGGGGGTGGGATAGGGGGACCTACACTACAGCACAAATTTGTTTTAAGGGTGGAGATACCCTTTAATAGGGTTAAAAATGTTGCTGTGGAATTTTGGCACATTTTATGGGACTGTGGAAAACTGTTTAACAGTGTTAGAAGTGTTAAAGTGCCCATTCACTAGAGCTTAGCTGCCAACCAATACCGCAGCATTAAATCAACTCTACATTAGCCGCCTTTCCGGATGTTCTTCACGACCAACATTCTATCACAAGGTCCTGCCTGGCCCACCAAATCTAGATTTACCCAAATGTCTGTAAAAATATAGCTTTATTAAATAGTTAGCCACAAATAACAAGGCATGGAGAGGTGTTTGTTTCAATGGATCAGCTGTCACAGAAGAAAAACAAAACCAAATAAATAAAATCTATGATTTACGAGACTTTTGGCAGAGAATTTTACTGGCCTTTAATTCCCCCCCCCCCCCGATGGAACAAAACCCAGAGTTAGGCCATCTCTAGATGGAGAATTACAAAGAAAGGATTTAATCCTTTATTTGACTTAAAGGGGAAGTTCAGTGCAAATACATATACTTTTCAGAAAAAAGAGCAGTATTTTTTCATCCCAATGACCTTAATCTGCCAATTCAGCATTGTGTCTGTTTATAAATAAATGCAACCGAAATACTGACTTCCTGTTTGCAGGACCCCTAATAGAGACTGTTATGGTCTTGTCCTTAACCCAGCGCCTGGGTTGATTCAGTTGCTCAGTAGAGATCTGAGCATCTTTGACCCATCCAACAGCCAATCACTAGAAATTACTGTTACGAACAGTCCAAGGATGTGGTGCATTCTGGGAAGAAGAAGGACCGTTAGAACCTGAAATGGCAGCTCACTAATGTTAACAGCAGGGAACAGCAAAGGGTATGAAATCAACTGATTTTTTAAAATGGGAGAGAATATGTAGAATAACTAAGAAGGCATTACACAAACTAACAATTTAACAAATATTGATCATTTCCACTGAACTGTGGATATGAACACTGCAGAAAAAGTTGGGTAAAAATTTTTTCTTCTCTTTAAAAATGCAGTAAAATGTGAAAAAATTCTATTTCGATTGGGTTCTTTTCGATTTCAATAAGCTACGTAGGACCGCTGATGAAATTGCTAAAATTAAGTAGGTTCATTCATGTCTAGTCCAGAATTTAATGAGATATACAGATATATATACACCAGTGTGCCTGGTTTTCTCCTAGCCATGCTGCATGATGGGATTTTTCACTTTTTTTTACTCTTCAGTGCTCCTGCCTAAAATGGTTATATTGCCAGGAATTTCAATCACACGCAACATTTTAAGCAATCAAGGATAATGTGATAGTAAATCAATGAGACCACCAAATAGAAGTAGGCTTAGAAAGAACAGTTATGCATAGCAATGGTTTTAGTATGCTAATAGTCATATATATATATGTATATGCTAAAAAAATATATATAATAAATGCTAAAAAAAACGCATCAGCATTCAGCTTAAGTGACGGCTAAATTTCAGGGGACAAACAGCATTTCAGATGATGCATGCTCCAGACTTTGTCTAGTACTCTCTACTGTACACTCTCTAGTACTTTGCTAGTATTCTCTTTATTACTTTCTCTAGTACTCTCTTTAGAACTATCTCTAGTACACTCTCTTGTACGCTCTATAGTTCTCTCTCTAGTACTCTCGTTACCGTGCATAGAGCAAGTGTGCTGATGATCCCAAGTTTATCTCAGAAGGAGAGTAACAGACCCTTGAGTATTTCTTTCATTTGCTCTACTTCAATAAGATTTGGAATTGTTGCACTCTTCTCACTTAATTTCAGGGAGATAATTTATAATTTCAGGGGTCTGCAGTTAAAATCAAGAAGACTCCCTGAACGTCAGGGAGAGGTGGGATTTTTGTTTTAGAGAAGTACAATACATGGCGTGTTTTACTGAGAAAACTAATACTATCTTTGACATTTCCTTACCTCACATACCTTGACAAACTGCTATATATCCTCTATTCTGATACCAGTATACTCTTGTTATAATTCTTCCAAATTTACTAAACAGTGAGACATTGTAAATTTAGTTAATTTGCTTATTGGACCTAAGATTGGTGGACAATCAAATGACAGTTCCAATAATCCTTCCTCTGATTAAACATCCTTACACCCATGTATGACGACAAAATTAGACTCTCTTGATTCAGAGCAGAAGAGCTTGAAGAATGAAAGCGGAGCTCAGCAGGACATACAGTATAAAATGCACTTTATAAGGGATGGACTAGAACTCGAACCCGAGTTCGAGCCGCACTTTATGAGTTCGAACTAGTCCGATTTTCCGGACTCGCGGGACTATTTTCGAAATTCCTCGGAATCGGCCGTTCGAGGCCTGCCGAAGGTTCAAAAATCCTCGAACGTTCGAGGATTACCGAAAGCGGCATGCAGAAACCGGAAGTAGCGCATGTGCGTGCTATGTCCGTTTTTTTGCTGTTCCCCGTGCACGGACGTGTTTCCCAGACCCTTTCCCAGGTCCCAGAGGCCTGTGAGGTAAGTTTACCCTGCCAACTTTCCGAACTATTTACCCCCCATTGATTTTAATGGGTCCGTTTTCAGACTTTCAAACTTTTTTAGAAGTTCAAAAGTTTGAAAACAGACCGAACTTTTGAAAGTTTGGCCATCTCTATTTATAATGTGGATACTGTATAAATATAACACTCAACTAAATTGTTAATTTGATATTGTGTCCCCTATATGCTGTGTCTGGGGGGAGGACCTAAAGAGCTGGGTCCTCTCCTGGGGAAATCCGCAGATCAGAGGGGACTCCTATACTAAATTTGTATTGCCCGACCAGTCCTCCTCCAACACTGTTGACCCACAACATGGACTGCCAAGGGAGGGCGTGTGTTTTCCTTGCTTTAAAGGGTATATAAAGTGAAAAATCATTTTGGAATTGCTATTGTGTGTATATATTTTTTTCATGGACTGAAACTTGGTTTGTTTACCTCTATGAAATCCTTTTCTCAAATTCATATCAAAACATTTTTTGATCTTGTCAGCTTCATTCTCAACTAGTTTATCAACAGGACTGATTTTCCTACTGTTTCAGAAAACAGACTGAGTTACTTTAGCAGTGTCTCAAATACTGTTGAAGGGTGACAGCGTAAAGTCTTAAATAAGCTATTTCTGCCAGTTCCCTATAAAATTCTGTCACAAATACCTCTCACTTAGTAAACATGTAAGGTTATACACTAGTAAATGGGTTTAGATGATATCGTGCTTTATGTTTATCCCCCAAAGGCGACGTGTGGAATTGTAAAAGAAAGGCTCAGAAACCAGAGGACATACAGGAAACATGCAGATTTATCTCTTCATGTAACGATTCATTGTACTTTCTAATCACTTTGTAGAAGTTTCTAAGCAGAAGAGTCAAAATGACCAAAGGGAGCAGTAGAGATGCCCATTATCTTCATCAGCTTATTGTTTTATATTTTTCTGTTTTTTCTCTTTTTGTCCAATGGGCAGCTAGACATTTACCAGGAGGCCCCGAAGCATTAACTTAAATATAGAGATCCATAGTAACATAGTAATTGAGGTTGTATACTGTAAAGACATACATCCATATAGTTCAACCTTTATACCCTACCCATAATGTCTGTCTAACAGTTACATAGTAACATAGTATTGGAGGTTGTATAAAGACATACATCCATCTAGTCCAACCTTCTATCCTACCATAATGTCTGTCTAACAGCTACATAGTAACATAGTATTGGAGGTTGTATAAAGACATACGTCCATCTATCTCACACCTTTATACCCTACCCATAATGTCTGTATAACAGTTACATAGTAACATATTATGGAGGTTGTATAAAGACATACGTCCATCTAGTCCAACCTTTATACCCTACCCATAATGTCTGTCTAACAGTTAACATAGTACATAGTATTGGAGGTTTTAAGACATACGTCCTCTAGTCCAACCCTTTATACCCTACCCATAATGTCTGTATAACAGTTACATAGTACATATATTGGAGGTTGTATAAGACATACGTCCATCTAGTCCAACCTCTTTATACTCCTACCCATAATGTCTGTATAACAGTTACATAGTAACATAGTAATGGAGGTGTATAAAAGACATACATCCATCTAGTCCCACTTTATACCCTACCCATAATGTCTGTATAACAGTTACATAGTAACATAGTATTGGAGGTTGTTAAACATACGTCCATCTAGTCCAACCTTTATACCCTACCCATAATGTCTGATAAACAGTTACATATAACATAGTAATGGAGATTGTATAAAACATACATCCATCTAGTCCAACCTTTATACCCTACCATAATTCTGTCTAACAGTTCATAGTAACATAGTATGGAGGTTTTAAAGACATATGTCCATCTAGTCCAACCTTTATACCCTACCCATAATGTCTGTCACAGTTTCTAGTAACATAGTATTGGAGTTGTATAAAGACATACATCCATCTAGTCCAACCTTTATACCCTACCCATAATGTCTGTCTAACAGTTACATAGTAACATAGTATTGGAGGTTGTATAAAGACATACGTCCATCTAGTCCACCTTTATATCCTACCCATAATGTCTGTATAACAGTTACTAGTAACATAGTATTGGAGGTTGTATAAAGACATACGTCCATCAGTCCAACCTTTATACCCTACCCATAATGTCTGTCTAACAGTTACATAGTAAACTAGTATTGGAGGTTGTATAAAGACATACATCCATCTAGTCCAACCTTATACCCTACCCATAATGTCTGTCTACAGTTACATAGTAACATAGTATTGGAGGTTGTATAAAGACATATGTCCATCTAGTCCAACCTTTATACCCTACCATAATGTCTGTCTAACAGTTACATATAACATAGTATTGGAGGTTGTATAAAGACATACGCCATCTATCCAACCTTTATACCCTACCCATATCTGTCTAACAGTTACATAGTAACCATAGTATTGGAGGTTGTATAAAGACATACGTCCATCTAGTCCAACCTTTATACCCTACCCATAATGTCTGTCTCAAGTTATAGTAACATAGTATTGGAGGTTGTATAAAGACATACATCCATATAGTCCAACCTTTATACCCTACCCATAATGTCTGTCTAACAGTTACATAGTAACATAGTAATGGAGGTTGTATAAAGACATACGTCCATCTAGTCCAACCTTTATACCCTACCCATAATGTCTGTCTAACAGTTACATAGTAACTTAGTAATGGAGGTTATATACCCTATTCAAATTGTCTGTCTAACATTACATAGTAACATAGTATTGGAGGTTGTATAAAAACATACGTCCATCTAGTCCAACCTTTATACCCTACCCATAATTGTCTGTTAACAGTTACATAGTAACATAGTATTGGGAGTTGTACAAAGACATACGTCCACTAGTCCAACCTTTATACCCTACCCATAATGTCTGTATAACAGTTACATAGTAACATAGTATTAGAGGTTGTATAAAGACATACATCCATCTAGTCCAACCTTTATACCCTACCCATAATGTCTGTCTAACAGTTACATAATAACTTAGTAATCCAGGTTGTATAAAGACCTACGTCCATGTAGATTAACCCTTATACCCTACTCATAATGTCTGTCTAACAGTTACATAGTAAAATAGTAATGGAGGTTGTATAAAGACATACATCCATCTAGTCCAACCTTTATACCCTACCCATAATGTCTGTATAACAGTTACATAGTAACATAGTATTAGAGGTTGTATAAAGACATACGTCCATCTAGTCCAACCTTTATACCCTACCCATAATGTCTGTATAACAGTTACATAGTAACATAGTATTGGAGGTTGTATAAAGACATACATCCATCTAGTCCAACCTTTATACCCTACCATATGTCTGTAAACAGTTACATAGTAACATAGTATTGGAGGTTGTATAAAGACATACATCCATCTAGTCCAACCTTTATACCCTACCCATAATGTCTGTCTAACAGTTACATAATAACTTAGTAATCCAGGTTGTATAAAGACCTACGTCCATGTAGATACCCTTATACCCTACCATAATGTCTGTCTAACAGTTACATAGTAAAATAGTAATGGAGGTTGTATAAAGACATACATCCATATAGTCCAACCTTTATACCCTACCCATAATGTCTGTCTAACAGTTACATAGTAACTTAGTAATGGAGGTTATATACCCTATTCAAAATGTCTGTCTAACAGTTACATAGTAAAATAGTAATGGGGGTTGTATAAAGACATACATCCATCTAGTCCAACCTTTATACCCTACCCATAATGTCTGTCTAACAGTTACATAGTAACATAGTTTTGGAGGTTGTACAAAGACATACGTCCATCTAGTCCAACCATTATACCCTACCCATAATGTCTGTATAACAGTTACATAGTAACATAGTATTGGAGGTTGTATAAAGACATACATCCATCTAGTCCAACCTTATACCCTACCCATAATGTCTTCGTCTAACAGTTACATGTAACATAGTAATGGAGTGTTATAAAGACATACTCCATCTAGTCCAACCTTTATACCCTACCCATAATGTCTCTCCAACAGTTTAATAGTAACATAGTATTGGAGGTTGTATAAAGACATACGTCCATCTAGTCCAACCTTTATACCCTACCCATAATGTCTAACAGTTACATAGTAACATAGTATTGGAGTTTTCTTTGTAGTTGGAGGTACCCAGGTACCGAAGCACAAAATGCTTGTAGGCCACACTGTTCCAGTTGCCACTGTTCTGGATCAATGTATCATATACGGTGTAGCATATGATTAGCACAGACCTATTGCTGTGTATAAAAGCTTTATTTAGACAAAACACGTGTGCAACATGTTTTGGATCCACTGGTCCTTTCTCAAGCTTTTATACACAGCAATAGTATTGGAGTTTGTATAAATACGTACGACCATCTAGTCCAACCTTTATACCCTATATAGCCTGTCTAATAGTTACATAGTCCTCATAGATTACCCTGATTATCCACCATGGATCAATGATCCCATCTGCTATTAACCACTCTGCCAATGGTACAAATTCAGTATTCACTCTCAAAAGAGACATTAAGGAGCAAATTGTTGCAAAATGTGAAAAAAATTTATTCACCCATCTTTATACAAACAGCAACATTGCAGGAAAGTCTCTGCTCTTTATCAAGCCTCAAACAAGGGACCAAACAAACCAAGCTTTTATCCTCCTCTGTGCATAGGGTTCCACCCCTCAAGGTCATTATTCAATTAAACAATTTGTGTATTAATAGTTACATAGTAACATAGAAAGTGAGGACATATGGACATCTAGTCCAACCTTTATACCCTCCCCTTTAATCATTTAATCCTACCTAACAATTGATCCAGAGGAAAATGGTAGGAAATTAGTCAAAATAAACCAAGAAGCATGTGTGATAGTGGATACTGCATTTCCCAATTCCGATAAGATAAGGAGCTCCAGGAAGCAGATATACGAACAGTATAATACTCATTATAGAGGATCCTTACTTAGTAGAGCAAAACCTCAATATTATTGTATCCGATGCTTCTAAAGGGTATTAATCACATTGTAAAGCAGGAGATAAATTAATGGCTATCTCTATCTCACCATGTATTTAGGCTTGTACGCATGTTCGATTTTGGAGTGAGGCACGACCCCCGATGGCAGAGCGGTACACCCGACGAATGGCCATTTTGGCTGAGAATCATCCATGTGCATGCGCTCTGTCGGGGGTCGTTC
The DNA here is from genome assembly GCA_019447015.1 of Hymenochirus boettgeri. Taxonomy (NCBI): domain Eukaryota; kingdom Metazoa; phylum Chordata; class Amphibia; order Anura; family Pipidae; genus Hymenochirus; species Hymenochirus boettgeri. The sequence goes on along the minus strand of CM033470.1, from coordinate 47,781,575 downwards.
GTTCATCTGCCTGGTGAAAATCAAGCGTGAGTACGAGCCTTTAGACTCAGTTACAAGATATCCGTTACTAACTGCTCTTTGTTGGAAGGGGTTGAATTGTTATTATAGGTTGCTAATCTTTGGTTTGGAGTTTGGTTTGAAGTGGCTGTGATTGTCCATTCCACAAAGCCAGTATAGTATAATTTTCAGACGTTTATTGTCTTATTATCTTGTTATTATTAATATAGAGTAGAGTAGTAGAGAATTGTAAAAGGTAACATTTTATATCCACAATGTCTTCACTTACTGTAGATAACTAATTAATCTAACTACAGGGTTATTTAATAAAAGTTCTTATCGTTTAAAATGTTGCTAATTTTGCCCCAACCAATCAGATGTTAGCTTTCAAATGTTACATAAGATCTGATTGGTTGGGGCAAAATTAGCACCATTTTAAACGATAAGAACTTTTATTGAATCTCCCTGCTAGTTTCCTGCATTCTTTGCCCTTCCAAGTGTATTACAGGTGTTCTGCAGTTAATAAAAAAAAATTCCCAACATTCTGTTAATCTTCTTTAGAAATAAAATGTTTGCGCGCCCCCCCTAGGAATAGCATATTATTTAAAGATAATTGGGCCGATTTACCCATAGGGGCTGGGCAAATTTATGGAGTTAAAGTTGCGCTAACCAGTTTTCTACCAGTTATTGTCAGCGGCAGATGCGCAGGTTACGCAAAAGACACCCGCGTTTCCGATGCTCGCAATTCAATATCGCGTTTGTGCTCGTTTTACCGCTGGATTTTAAAGCCAGCTAATAGCTGGTGTTAAAATCCCGCTAAAGCTAAAATATTTGAAATGATAAAATCTTGATGTTGAAATAAAATTTTGACCACAAAACTTTGTCATCTGTGGCAGAATCACACATTTGATGATGAAATTTCAATCACATAACCAAACTAACAACATTTTGTCTACAAAATGCCCTACAATAAATGAAAAATGTATTTTCAGTGTGGAGATACCTTTTAAGGGAATAAAGGCCCCATGACATTTTTAAATATTAATATATAAATTTCATCTTTCATATATTAAAAGAAAAAAAAAATTTTCTAGAACACAAACATAAAAAATGCATTTACTGCATCTCAGACTCCATCTAAATAGCACATCAAAATTACAATTTGTTGCTTTATAAATGTGAAATTGTAATGTACCTTTTGTCAGAAATTGCAGATAACAGCAAAAGTGTGGCATAAAATATGGTGTAGGTTTGACACACTGTAAATCTTACTCACTAGTGATGAATCCCAGTTTCGAAATGAACTGGGTTTAGATTCAGAAATGGCGGTTTCGAAAATCTGCGGATCTAAAGGATTTTTTGAAGTTAGAAGAACAAAATTTTTTAAAAATGCATCGAATACTCAAGATTAAAAAAAAATCAGATTTAACTGGGTTTGAATCAGTCTTTAGAGACTTTAATAGGTTCATCTCTATTACTCACTTGGAATGGGTAGCAGAAATAAGGAAATGTCATAAACCTGCACAATTACCTAGGACGTACAACATAATTCTGTTGTATTTAGAGCTGCCATTGCCATCTAGCTTAGAATGAATTAAACATCCAGTCTGCATTTACATTTTTGCTTCTCTTTTAACTTGAAAACCACACAAGGACATCTATGCATCTTACATTCATTTCAAAAAAACGGCTGTATATATTATAGTTATTTTGTTCAATTTAACACATTTCTGTCATCGTTATAATAGATATCGCAGCAGTACATCTGGGCCATTAAATAATAAAAAAAAAACTTGCAAATGATAAATTGTAAACATGGAAGCTTAAAAAAGCAAATCTGGGAGCTTGTAAGAAACATAAGGCTATGTTGGATGTTTGATATCTACAGTGAAGGCAGGGTACGTTTCACAAGCAAAATAAATAGCCGTTTTATTACACATTTGAGTTTCCATGGAAACTGACGTAATGAAACAGACACAATGATTTCTTTGATAATGGAAAACAGAGACGTCGCGAAAGGTCCCAATTTCAGTCGCCTTTTATACATTTATATTTATAACAATCCAAAATAATAATAATAAAAAAAAGCCATTAAATATTGTACGATGCTGGTACAACCATTAAGTAAGGCAATACATATTTTCTTGGAAGTGCAACATTTTATTGTTATACAGGGATCGCCAAATCTAGCAGTAGCTAACAGTGAAGGATGATAAAGCAGCATATTGAGGGAGAGCGAAGAGTCACGGGAAAGGGTCACAAACAGAATAAACAGAAATAAACAAAAGAAAAACAAAGACTATCGGGGCTATTTACTAAGAGACACAATCTCACTCTACTGAGCCCTCTGCAGTTATTTAACACCTCAATAATCTCAATCTCCATAAATAGAATCTTAGTCAGCCATGAGGCTGGTATTAAAATGATCACAAAAGTTGTTGATTTTACTTTGATTTAATATTCCAAATCCTATCTTAAAGTCACACTAACCACTAGTACAGTGGTTAGCATTCATTTAAAGGAGAAGTTTAAAGCAAATATACGTACTTCCTGTAAAATAGAGTCTGTTGGGATTAGAGATGGCCGAACTTCCGAACGTTCGGTCCATTTTCGAACTTTCAAACTATATGGAGAGTTCGAAAATTCGAAAACGGACCCATTAAAGTCAATGGGAGTCAAATAGTTCGAAAAGTTTGAATGAAATACAATCATTATCGAATTCGATAATTATCCCATAAACGATTCGAACATTCGATAATTATCCCATAAACGATTCGAACATTCGATAATTATCCCATAAACGATTCGAACATTCAATCGATTTTCAAATTCAGTAATTATCGAAAGTCCGAGAAATCTGGGTCTGGGATAATTCGAGAAGTCTGAGTTCGAGTTCTAGTCCATCTCTAGTTGGGATTTTGCTTTTGACCCAGCGCCTGGGTTGATTCAGTTGCTCAGTTTAAGATCTGAGCATGTGTCTGACCCATCCAACAGCCAATGAGATAAAAATGGTTATTGGAAACAAGTCTACTGGGAAGAAGAATGTGCAGAATACATACAGTAGGTATTAGAGATGTTCGAAACCGGCGAAGCCGAAAGTTCAGAGTAAGGGTAGAAGAAGCATGGTAACTTACAGTACATGGCTCAGACACCCGGGGAATGGGGAACACATATGAATCACCAAAACTTAAATAAAAATAAACTTCCTCAAATATACGGTAACCCTCGAAAGTAGCCTTGTATTTTTGTTAACCTTCACAAGTAGCTCTGTGATCCGTAAGTTTCAACCAGTTCGAATGGCTTTGAACAGAACTTTTGGATCCGGGAGTTACGATTTGGACCTGGATTCCACCTCTAATAGGTATGTGTAGCTCCCCGTTTTAAGAGGGGACTTCTGCATTCCAGCTTTCCATAAATAGCCCCCAAATATGACTACATTTGCACAATAGACAATACAGAAATTGAATTACATATTCAATTCAACAAAAAAGGTGAGAAAAAAAATGACCTTTAAATATTTCAGTAAATCACACTGGTGGAGATTTATTTTCAAGGCCATGCCCCCCCTAAAACAATAAAAATGGTGGATTGTCAGTTATCTTCCATTCTGGCAAAGATATCTGCCTTCTCCCTCTGCTCAATGAGCTTTACATAAGCATGAGCATGTGCAGAGGAGGCAGCAAGGTTAACAGCAACCAATCATTGGCTGTAATATAAGCAGTGACAGCCCTTATTGACTGCAAGAAGGGGGGATACAGCTTACTCTGCCAAAATCATTAAAGGGTATGCCCACCCCCTAAACAAAAATTATTGTGTCCACTTGAAACCCCCATAACCTAGACCTTGCATGGTTAAATCACTCCAACTTGCAGCTAAATATACTTAGCAGCCCTATTTCCTACGGCTGCCTTCCGCTTGTCTTCCTTGCCTTTTCTGTGCAAGGAGGGGCTGTACTGGCAGCCGCGACAGTGATTGGCTTAAACGTCATATAATGTGCTGAATATATCAGATGGGGTTGGGTACAGGTAACTGACAAGTGACCATTTTTTAGTTTTAAGGGTGGAAATGCCTTTTAAACAGTCTCAAACTGTATGGCCTAAGATGTGAATTGAGCATTGTCTTTGTCGGTAAATTCCTCCGTTTATGTTCCAAAAGCTTGCTATGGTTAAGATTAAGATCACTTTCCAGGGGTCGTGTTTATGTGTCAAATTCACAAGGGGGTATACACATGCTCCTAAAGGCAATAGTTCCCAAAATTCCTTTGTTTGCTGGTGTCTATTCACACTACATTATCTCCTCTTTGCACTCCAAATGGAGTGCAGTCCACCTTGTATCTATAAGAGAATTAGAACATACAACTGGCCGGTGAGAATGGACGATAACAATAAATCGGGAATTATATACAGATGTACTGTACACACAGTTATCTTTTTATTGTCCCCATTACATGGGCAATGATGCCTTTAACTGGACACCATATCAAAGCTGTACATATACTGTATTCACATAAAATGTTCCAATTGTTTCTTAAACAGAAAAATAGCAGCTGCTATTCTATACAATGGCACAGCCCAGCGTATTCTTCCCTCCCATAGGAATATAGAAAGTGAAGGGATTCTTTTATGATATCGTTACTGTGGTAATGGGCCTGGTATGTTAATAATCCTCTGTCTTGACTCTAAAAGCAATTAAACGACGACATTTCACGGCCTTTACACAACAAAATATCTACATTTTAGTTTCGTGGCTTTGTTAAGCTGACAAAATGAAGTCTGTAGTATTTGTTTTATTTGAATATGTACATTAGTTTATATAATGATGTCCATTTGCCGTTAAGTCACGGACTGAGCAAAAATCCTACGTTTGGTGCATTTCTAATATGTACAGTAAATGAACATTCCCAATGCTAAAAGGACCATCATGTAAACCACGTAATTTCACCGGTTTGGTGGGAGAATACCGGCTTTGTAGGTTACATTTCATTAGTCACATTTGGTCACAAACGTTTGATACAAAATTTTGGTTTCAATGTTAAAATTCCACCAACCCCCCCAACGTCCATAGGGTTTCCAGATTTTAAAGAACAAAAAAGGACAAAATCTTCACGATAAAGAGGAAACTTGTTAAAACGAACCAGATCATTTTCACCGCGTAATAAGAACATGGCGGGTAGGAGATCTTTAGCACTTACAATCATGTAGAAATTTTTAAATAGCGGATATTTGGAAACTCGAAATGGCGATATGGGGCATTTTGTGCCGAAGACTCTTATAAACATGTAAAATATGTTTATCTTTCACTATTTTACACTCATGCACTAACCAACAGACACAATGACCAACATAAACATGCACAACCCCTTTCTGTAACACACTCACATATTTTCTCCATCACACAGTCAAATACAATGTCTCCCTATCTAACATGCACTAACCAATGCACACATTCACAATCTCACATTTGGGTGGACAATCTGACAGTTTTGGAGCCAGCAGTCCACTTCATAGATATTTATACAAAACCCATTAAGAAAATAAATCAACTGCAAGATTCTAGACTTGACTCCCACCACTTTATCCCACTACGGCAGGGATGTCGAATTTGAGGCCCTCCAGATGTTTCAAAATGACAATTCCCACCATTCCCTAGGTTCATACAGTAATCAGGGAATGCTGGGAGTTGTAGTTTTCAAAACTCAACACCCCTGCCCTACATATAGGAACGCCTGTCAACTCTGCTTACCTCCCAACAATTGAACCAGGTAGTCTGGGGTAGGTCCTATTAAACTCCCTCAAACCACCGATGTCGCCCCAGACACCTCTGGCCATCCACAGACTGTTTGGTCATACCCCCCATGAGACAGAACCTGCAAGTTCTGGGACGCATTTCGCATGTGTCCCAGGCAAACTAGGACAGTTTAGGATATGGGAGGTTGAAAAAAAAACATACTGTCGGCCCATTCTTTCCAACCTTTTTACTCTACCGATTATGCCTGCCTAACCGTCATTAACAGGAATCGGATCCCAGGATCAACATAAACAGTATTTTTCAATAACTTTCCAGTAACTTCTAAATATACAAAACTTTCTCAACCTGAATACAAAATCCTTTTTCCATTAAACATATAGGGCAACTATGGCCAGACCTCCTTCCCCCCCAAAAAAAACCTTTTAGGGATCACTAGTGGCTAACCTGGGGAAGTAGTAAATTCTACTCCCACCTTTCCTGGGTGGCCACATGTACAAGGGGTGAGCTGTCTGCTTGAAACATAAGGGCAATAGTCAGGGCCATTTCTACCCATCTTGGTGCCCTAGGCAGGACTATATAATAATCAGCAGGTGAAAGGGGCTTCTTCCCCCACTTGTTCCACCCACTGTCCCAGATAACACAAACTCAGTCAGGGGAGTGGGCACCTGGCAGATGACATGTCATGATGGGAGTGTGGTGGGCTGAGCTGTGCAAGTTCAGCTGCTAGTGATAGAAATGCAGCATGTTCTACTTTGATTTAAAAATCCCTGCTGGACCCTTTAAACAGAGGACATACACCTTTAAATTTCTAACCATGCGGTGTAAAATCAATATTTTCCTACAACTGGGGCCTCCAACCTTTCATTCACCTACTTCCCAACCCTCCTACATCCCCCTTTTAATCGGTACACTATTGAGAAATGCATTGCACAGAGCTGTGCTGAGATCAGGTTCAGTGCATTATCCCCCTGCAGCTCTGCACTATGTTGTTTCACTAAGTGATTAATGGGGTTATGTTGGAGGCTATGAAGTTCATTGTTTGGCAGTTTTCCATGGACCAGCCTTTGTAATAAATACAGTATTATGCATAATATACCATGCTGTACAGATAATCTGTGGGACACTCTGTACCAAATAATCCATATATTGGTACTGGTCCACAACCCAGTGGTTGGGGGCCAGTGTACTACAATAAGTCTACAGGCACTTTCACTTTCACTAGTTTAAAAAGGAAATACTGTCTAGTAAATCACTGAAATGTCTAGACAAGTCAGGCAATATGCCAATGCAATATGTGGTGGTATAAAAAAATGATAATGTGGAGTTACTGTGGGTCTTAGATATATTTTGTCGGTCCTTGTTTTGGGAGTAGCATTGCTGGCATTTGTAGCATTAAACTTGCAATACCGTAAGTGCCACAAAGTGATCACTGCATCACAGGAGCACTGTAATGTAAGGAACTATTGCTCTGAATGTATTTAAAAGTGTTGGTCTCCTGTAATCACCTTGCAGATGTAGATACATATAGCCAGTTTACCTATAACATTAAAGGGTCAGTTTAGTGGAAATGATCAATATTTGTTAAATTGTTAGTTTGTGTAACGCCTTCTTAGTTATTCTACACATTCTCTTCCATTTTGAAAAATCAGTTGATTTCATACCCTTTGCTGTTCCCTGCTGTTGACATTAGGGAGCTGACATTTCAGGTTCTAACGGTCCTTCTTCTTCCCAGAATGCACCACATCATTGGACTGTTCCTAACAGTAATTTCTACTGATTGGCTGTTGGATGGGTCAAAGATGCTCAGATCTCTACTGAGCAACTGAATCAACCCAGGCGCTGGGTCGAGGGCAAAACCATAACGGTCTCTACTAGGGGTCCTGCACACAGGACCCCTAGTCAGTATTTCGGTTTCATTTATTTATACACAGACACAATGCTGAACTGGCAGATTAAGGTCATTGAGATGAAAAAATACTGCTCTTTTTTCTGAAAAGCATATGTATTTGCACTGAACTTCCCCTTTAAATTCCATTATGAAACATTTATTTTACTCATAATCTAATAAAAGTTTTTGTCATGATTTATTCTGCAAATGGTTTATCGGGGCAGATTTACCCTTTTATTTAGCTGTCCGTTGGTGCTGCAGATTTTATTTAGAAGCTCCCTCTGGGACCCTCGCCACATCTCCCCATGGCCTGCCTCCCTAATAAACTATTCTGCTTGCTGCACTAAGATTAAGGATTGTCCCATTTCTCTTTGAAGTTATCTTTAAAGCTGCATGTATATTTGAAGCAGGACTTGCAGGAGGTGCCGGTCCTCCCAATGCTGGATTCTCCTGTATGTGTGGACTGTTTATAGGTATAGAAATCCACCTGCCACCTACTTATATAGTTTAGTGTCCCTTTAACTTAAGGGAATTTTTCAAACTAAAATGCTGGTCGCCCTTACAGTGAACTCTTAATTCATTTTCTAGTCTGCTAAGCCTTCTCCAAACATTCATTATCCAATTCACTCTATAATGAGTTATTATTAAAGCTTTCTGTTTAATCTTTCATCTTTGAATTCACTGCATGACTTTGGAACCTTACAGAGGTATGTGAGATTAGTTTGAAATATGAACCAATAAGACAGGAGAGATCTGAGCCCATATAACTAATAAGGTGGTTTAAAGTTTTCTGCATCGTGAGAAATATAAATGTGCCACAGCCAACTGTCTGAATCTGCATTGTCTGATATAAAGCCTGTATCAATACATGAAGTTAAAGGACAACTAAAGCCTCACAACAACACTGAATCAGAAGGCAGAGCACCTTGACATAAAAACAGTAATCTGTGTCAGTTTACCTTACTAACTTGATTTTAAGCTTGATTTTCCAGCATTCCACTAACACAGAGTTTGGTCACTGACCATTTTGTTCTTTGCACATGCCCATTCTGCAGAAACTTGTTACAGCAGGCCACGCCCATTAGTAGACTCTAGCCAATGCTGTTATAGACCAGTACAGGAAAAGAAGCATGTGACCGAGGTCAAGAGGTGTGGCCAGACAGTAATCAAGTTATGTTTACATTAATGCCATTTACTAACACAGTATTTAACAGCTTATCGGAGTTCTTTAGGGGGTTGTTTTCAAATTCTGAAATATAAAAACTGTGGTTTATCTCTCCTTTAATTATTTACTGTTAACAGTTATAACTGCATCCTCTAGGGCAACTATGTAATAATGCAATTCCTTGTAAGTGCTAGGCCACACTGATGCCATTTGGATCTCATTTTGCAAATGTTGACCTGAATTTTCTGTTTTTTTTCAAATGAAACTAATTGTAGTTACATGTTTATATGGATTCACAGAGCAACAAACCATTATGCATAATTATACTAGGTCAGTAATAATAACAATGCACATTTATGAACATTCAACATAATTTGGTGCATTATTACTATGATAAGACCCTATTATTTTCTACTCCTATGCATCTCAGTCTAGATAATTACTTGTTACAGTGGTCAGACATGATAGAATCTGACTGTAGGGCTAAATGAAATAGCTGTTTATTATTATATAATTCTAACAATGTAGTGTGAATGACTCAGATGTGAAGAAATAGATAACACAGGTATATGACATCAGGTTAACAAACATAATAATGGTATTGTATATAATGATACAATGTTGGCCATCTGGCATTCCTAAAGATAGAAATTCATTCTGCCGCCCTCTTCGCTGGTTGGCCCAATCAGCAACAGTCATTCATTGGCCATGACATCATGACACAGCCGTGACTGACTGCTGCAATGGGAAGAATTCTCTCACAATCTGAAAAGCAAACTGATAAGGTATATGTATGGGGGCGAGGACTTTGATTGTAAGCTGTAAAGGGCAGGGTGTAATGTGACTAATAAATACGGAGGGGAGACTCATCTCCTAGCTCCTGTTCATACTGTCATACAGCTGCATTATTCCTCTGTTATGATGGCTGCATGCTGCCATAACTGATTTCTCCCACGATATTCCATGCACTCAACACCTCCTTCTCTGACATAGGGCGCATGTTTGCATATGTCAGAGATAGAAGGTTTGTCACTTTATTGGTGGAAGGAGTTTAGAGCTTTCAGCCACAGCAGCATGTGGCCATCTTTAAAGTGGTAGAAGTGTAATAATAAGTAGGAGGTGGGATTAATCCATCCCTGGAAGCTCCTCTTCCTTCTTGATTTCACACAATGCAGTACTCATTATTGTAAGTAACTGCATCGTGGGAACTCGGCAGATGTTTGTATTCGCACTATTCTCAAAAATTATCAGGGAGATTCAATAAAATTTCTAAAGTGCTAATTATGCCAAAACCAATCAGATGTTAGCTTTCAAATGTTAAATAAGATTTGTTTGTTTAAAGGGCATGTCCACCCTCCATTTTTACATTCAGTCATATTGTAAGGCATACTCTCCCACCCCCAACCACTTATTTAGAATTTTCAAAATTGCTCCCAAACACTACTTATATTGCCTGGTTCCAGCGTCACTCTGGTCCGGCTCCCCTGCCTGTCGGAAATACAAGAAGGGGGCCGGACTGGCAGCCGTGGGTGTGATTGGCTGAGAGGCAGCCAATCACAGCCGCAGCTGCCAACAATAGAGGAGACGCTGGCAGCTGGGAGATGTGAATGCAAATTGAGAAAGATTTTTTAAGTTTTAACTTTGCGGTTGGGGGTGGGAGGGTTTGCCCTACAATATGTACTAAGATTTTTATGCTACATTAATTCTTGGAAGAGAGGGATCAGGAGAGAGGGAGGGAGGGGGGGTGAAAGGACTCCTGTGCCCATGTAACCATTGCAAACTGGGTTTCGGGCCTAGGCACTCCTTTTTGGCAGTTTAGCCACAAACTTCAAAGGTGCTCCCTTCTCTGGTCCTCTACCATGGACCCACAGCTATAGCACAAGCATAAGAAGTCATGAGAGGGGCACTCTTCTGTGAATATATGCTTCTTTGTTGGATCACATTAACACAACGTTTCAGGGACACGCTGTCCCTTTCATCACCTGATGAAAGGGACAGCGTGTCCCTGAAACGTTGTGTTAATGTGATCCAATAAAGAAGCATATATTCACAGAAGAGTGCCCCTCTCATGACTTCTTATGCTTGTGCCCATGTAACCATCCCTCCCGGAGGAGAGACAGAAGGCAGCAACGTTTGGACAGGAAGACAGACACTATTTAAAGGGAATTTGTGCTTTCCAATTCTATAAAGTTTGGGTGGAGGTTTTCTGAGCTAAAGTGGTGTTTATCTTGATCAGCAGGTTTCTTGCTTACATAGATGCAGGATTTTTTTCAGCTGGCCAGCAGATAGGGGGTTAAGGCATTAAGGATATTACAGAAGAACATTTTTCTGCATGGAGAACCACCTGCTGACTTAAACTAAACACCCTCTGTCACCATCCAAACTATAGATTTTTGGAAACCACACATCTTCAGACACACAGTGGTCATTCCATACATACATGCAGAATTTCTCACACACTTTTTGTAGAACTTTTCGTTCTGCACAAATAAATGTCACAAAACTTATTTTGACTGGCAAACCCGAAATTGTAAGTCTCCATCCCCTTCCCAGCAATTGACACTGGATTGAGAAACGGGGGTAAAGCGAGATACACACAGTACTAATAAAGCCCCGATACCGTTAGATCTGAATAAGCGGCCGCCGAACGTTCAGGACGGCTAAGCAGTCATTTGGGAAAGACTGTAAATTTCCCTCAGCCGAGGTGGTCTCCCTATAGATGTAGTCGGCCATGGTCGAGGGAAATACACAGTCCCGAGCGTTCTCCCTTTGTTGTGTATATGCTGTGTATAGGGAGAACGTTCAGGACTGTGTGTTCCCCGATCTTTGAAAAATAACAGACAGGATCTTGCAGAAAAATCTGTCATGTGTGTACTCAGCCTAAGGAAAAGAACTTATAAAAATATAATGCTCCCATATGTGGCTGCTATGTCTTAAAAGACTGATTGGTGATTTGATCGTTTGTATCAGATCCCTGTGTTCTTGAAACCTTGCTAGAAAGCAGTAATTGGAAATACCGTATATACTCGAGTATAAGCCGTCCTGAGTATAAGTCGAGGTACCTATTTTTACCTGAAAAATTAGGAAAACATGATTGACTCGAGTATGAATCGAGGGTTGAAATTATGACCGCTACTGCCTTCTGATTCAGTATTGTTCTAGTTGCCCTTTAAATGGACAGCAGAATTCCCATACAGGAATCCTATACAGTAATAGCCAAATCCAGTATGGCTATTACTGTATGGGACTAGTGTATGGAAATTCTGCTGTCCATTTAAAGGGAAAACAAAAATTTTGTATAGTGTGTTCCCAGCATGTTACACTTTTTGATTGTTTGATTAAATCAGTTTGCTGATAACTTGTTGTGTTAGTGATCCCATTCCCAGCCAAAAGCAGTAATCCTGTTACTGATCTTCCTTCAGTGTCCTGTGACTAAAGGGGAATGTTAGTGATGTTTTCGGTCTTGATGGGAATAATATTTTTGGTTGATCATGAAAACCATAAAGATTACTGGCAACAAAGATTTCATAATTTACGTTTACCATAAGATTTTTAAAACTTGCAAATATTGCGGTTCAGGTCCTTATAAACTATGATCAGACATTTACTCACCTTTTGCTAGTTTAGTTGAGATGGTGACCACTTGATTGTCAATGGCGCAATCCCTCTGAGATGCAGTCATTCCCATCTTATCCTTTCCACAGGTGGAAGATGTATTGGTGACATTTGGTCACATGGGCTGGTCCAAAACCTTGTGTTTGGCAAATTTTAAAGGCTACATTTATTCTAATTAGAAAAATGGGATATCTGTTTTGTTCCTTTCCATAAACCTTTCAGTTCTAAATAGCAAATGCAAAAATGATTATATTGCTTAGTTTTCTATAGAAGAATCTTAGCCATTTGCTTTTTTTATTTGTATGCAGTGACATTCACAGCCCAGCAGACAGTAGTGTCTGGAAGTCACACAATGAGGCACTGCATGTGTCAAAGAGATGGATTACAGCTGCAGTGTGTGGATTTCTGCCCTGCTTAGCCCAGTAACAGCACAATTTCACCTTAATCATGAGAATTTTAGAAGCTTTTAAGAATTTAGTAAACGTGCCAGGATTCCAGAATTCTGATTTACTGTGAGCAAGCTTAAAAATATTCCAAAATGTTAGAATAATTCTGTGTGCGTGAAAGGTTATAGAGATAAGCTAAGAAAAATACATACAGCTTTAAATTAACAGGGGAGGCACTGGGCTCTTTTCCGGGGTTTAATTCACGCTAACCAATTTAATATTGGCTACTGCGACGTTGTGCCGGCTGTACGGTTTCGCAAAAGACACCGCACAATCGCCACGTGCGATTTAATATTGCGTTTGTGCTAGTTTTCAGGAGAGTTTTAATGCTGCTATTAGCCATTGGTAAATCCCATGCCAGCAAACTTGATGTTGAATCGTGTACGGGAGATTAAATAATTCAATTCATTCAACAGAAGGGAAGTTAGTAAGATTAATATTTACTCGTACTTTACAAAATATATTGTACAAATATCAAACGGTCCAATGGGATTGGGGAGATTGTATCACCCAGTCCATTTAACTTGTATCCACCTCTGCAACTTCTTTATCTTGTACTAAATTGCTGCCTTTAAACTTTACTTCTCCTTCAACAAGGAAGAGAGAACGGAGGGTTAGGGCCTATGTAACTTTAATGCAACCCTGCAGCAACTGTTACATTGTATCTTTGCAGGGCCACAATTATATTAATGGCCATGCCACCCAACTTTTAAAAGGGAGAATGTGCTGTGAGTGTGTCCTTCTCATGCCTTGATGAATTTTGCACAGGCCACCCCCTGGAATGTCCAGAACTCCCAAGCCGTACCTCAGGACACTCTAAGCCATGCTTACTCTTGGACAAAGCTTGGACGGAACCCTTTGGATATAGCTACTGACATTGGGACAAATACATCTGCCATCACGCCAGCACCTTTCCACTGGTTACCATTTAGCCCGCTCCCCCAAGGCCTAATACGTGGAACCTGAAATACCATGACAAGGAATAACTACTTTTAGTTTATATATCACTTATATGGTGATTGAAAAGTGGAATTTCACGACTCATTTACAGTTTTTGCAAACAAATTAATAATTTGTTTTAACTTTTTTTTATAAGAATCGGCTTTATACTTCATTTAGATTTAATATTGTTCTGGCCAGCTTACCTTAAGGTTAATGTGTATATTATAGGCACCCTGGACATGTGCGAGGGTATTAAATGTATTCTTTTAAATTAACTTGGTCGTCTGCCTATTCTTACCCCTACAGTTTTACTACTGTTTGTGTCTATTGGTTTACAAAATCCCACTGGTTGCGGAGAGGTTGGTGGGGTATTTTAATGTTTGAGGTCTCTTTTTTTATATTAGCTCCTGGAATACAACTTGATGAATAGTCCAAAGGTTTGAACAAAGGAGTAGGTAAGCTTATGAAAAGAATGAGGAATAACACACAATCAATTTAACAGGTTTTAAAAATGAAAAATGCAGTAGTTCAGGTTCTCTTGACATAGGGAATAAAATGTATTTAAATTAAAGGGCATGTCCACCCTACAAGAAAGCTTTTTACATATGATAGGGCACCCTAACCCAACCCCAACTGCTAGGTTTGTTTGTAAAAAAAACCTGTGCAGAACTCTACTTACAATACTTCGATCCCCACATCCCTCTAATCTCGGCCCTCTGAGACTGCAAGCAGGGGACTGGACCGGCAGCTGCATCTCTGATTGGCTGAGAGGCAGCCAATCAGAAATGCGGCTGCCACAATACAGAACGCTGGGGGAATGAAGGATTGTAAGTAAAGTTCTGCACACTTTTTTAAACAAACGGACCTAACGGTTTGGGTGGGGATAGGGTGCCCTAACAATTGTTTAGAGGGTTTAGAGGTAGGGCAACTGGCAGCAAAGAGGGCTCCTGACTGATGGAGGGAGGGGGGGGCTCCCCTGCTCATGCGACTGTCCTCTCAGATGACAGGGAGGAGAAGGAAATATTTCACACAGGAAGACAGCTCCTACTCTTCAGTTTTCTGAACTTTGGACAGGCACTACAGGAGAACCATTTGGAGCAGGGGTGTAAGGTAAGGATTTTTGAACACTACACAGTGGGGCCAGTTGTGGATTAAATTTTAGTTTTGGGGGTGGACATGCCCTTTAATCAATGTATTATTATGTGTACAGCTAGCATTTAATTCCCCTTTAACTAAGTATTCTTCTTGTTGCGTAATATCACGCCAGATTGTCTATATTCCATTTATGTGAAACGGTAACTTAACAGCTGGAAATCTATTTATTTTTTTGCTTTTGTGACTTTTATTTATTGGGGTTACATTCCCATCACAGTGGATGACTAAGAGATAACACAGATATGGATTCTCTTCCATCAATAAAATAGCTGACTAGTGAAACCATGAGCCCAAACAAAACAAGCTTTGTTTGTAAAGTCAAAGCAAATAGAGGAAAGAAAAATATCAGAGAACTTTTAATATAAACATCCCACAAGCGTCATGGGGTGCACTGTCAAATAACTAAATGGTATAGGGGCCTTAGCGCATAGTTAGGTTATGGGCCGGCTAGATACTGGACATAGAATAGATTCATTACTCTTTATTTTCTATCTGTATGGCCTGAACTAAAATGTGGCATCCATCTCTGTTTACAGCTAATGTAGATATATCCAACAGGCGCACAGCCCTGTGAGAATCCTTACAGAAAATGTTATTGTCTTAATAGCTAAATTTCAGTTGTTCATATAAAATATCAAACACCCACAGAGATATAATACGCTGTAGATGGGAACTCAGTCTATTCATATGTCTTTATATTCAGGCCTCTTCGTGTTGAGCTATGAGAGAAAGGCAGACAATTGTGAGATTCAATAAACTTTATGTATATTTGCAGGAGTATTGCTATTTTACATAATTTTTATGAGAAACAGAGATATTGAATGGCAAGATAAGAATTTTGACGAGATTCCTAGAATTTATATTTTTATGAAAATTTACAGGGAGATTTAATAAAAGTTCTTATCGTTAAAAATTGTGCTAATTTTGCCCTAACCAATCAGATCTTATTTAACATTTAGCAATTAGAATACACACTGAATGAGGGAGCGTTCAAAGCACAAAAAAAAAAAAAACCCAGCTCCAGGATAGAGGTATATTAATCAAAAACCCATATTTATTAAACATATTTTTTAATAAATATGGGTTTTTGATTAATATACCTCTATCCTGGAGCTGGGTTTTTTTTTTTTTTGTGCTTTGAACGCTCCCTCATTCAGTGTGTATTCTAATTGCTATTGGTTATCCCCCAGGGGATTGTTCCTTTGGGACATATCCGGCTGTAGGTATTTCTTTGCCTGAGTGGGGGAACTCAGGTTCACCTGTTTTAGGTAGATTACTTTACTCTTTTTTATTACTTATTTAACATTTGAAAGCTAACATCTGATTGGTTGGGACAAAATTAGCACCAGTTTTAACGATAAGAACTTTTAATACATCTCCCTGTTAATCTTTTGAACACAGGTTACAGAAACTGATTTTGAGGGGAGCACTAAACTGAACCCCACTATACACAATTTAATATTGCGCTTGAAATCCTGGTGTTAAAATCCCGCAGTAGGTAAATCACTTATCGGGGTTTACCAACATTCGCAAATGCGATTTTGAATTGCAAAAGGAGCATTAACCCAGAGCGATGGCGGCTCTTGGTAAATGAGCTCCAGTATGTTTTCTATACAGATGTCTACACACCAATATGGAAGTCCCTAAACTGCAGGGTAACAAGCAGCTTTCAAAGTCTTATCAGCGACTTCCCTATTCCATTCATTTTATTATTCTTTCCCTAGCAAAAGATAAAGCTTCCAAATGTACCTGCATTTTCTGCTTATTTAGTGTTGGCGCATGGGTTTAAAAAAGGCACCAGGTTTAAAAAATACACAGTTCAGAATGTCACAAGTTCAATACTCCAGGCTTACTGTTTTTTTTGTTTATATTATGTTTCACACAAAAGATAACACTTCTAAATGTACCTAAGTACTCAGCTTATTCAGTGGTGGCATACCTGGTAAGACACCAATTTCAGATACGTACAGTTCAGAAGGTCACAAGTTTGAATCCCCAGATTTACATTTATTTTTTTTTCCTTTATGTTTCTAGCAAATGATTCTATATGTACCAGTGATCTATATAGAATCTCTGTTATCCTAGAGGTAAGAGCTCTGCTTTTAGCAAGACAGAGGAAATGAACGTAAGTTGCAGGTTCTATTCCCCAGACTTACTTTTATTTTTTTTTATCTTTGCTGAAATGTAAGTATTCCGTTTCTTACATCTATGCTATCTATGAAATAAACTGCAAAGATTACTTTTCTTTTTGTATGAAAAGTAAAGGATTATATCATTGTTAGGACAGGAGCATTAAATGTGTTTGAAAACAAAAAACTGAAATCCCTGTTGTGTGTCAGGGAGAGGGAGGATCTCTGTGCTATAATGTGATTGGCTGTCAGCTTCTAGGAAGCAAGGCTGCAACTTCCTTGTTTTGATCTGTTGAGCACTACAGAGCATGTGAGTGTACGCAGACACTTAGCTGGGGGCTTACCTAGCTTAGGTGGATTGTGGGAGCTGACCCCTAGTACTCACAGGTTATTTACATAAATCACCCAATGGCCACAACAAAGAGAGAGGTGAAAAACAGCTTTATGTAGGTTTGTGAATGTGCTCTGTCTATTGGGACCATGTTGTGTGGAGACTTTAGTTCTCCTTTAAATCTGAGTGGGATATAACACTAGTTAATGCTCATTTCTAGTATTCGTTGTTTGTTTAACTGGTAAATAAGTACTATTAGGGGTTTGGGGCTCACTAAACTCCAAATAGTCAAATAAACCAAAAAGGTCTTTATATATTGTTTCACTCCATTTATTGTGAAATCCCTATATAAGCTCTTGGACAGCCAGTGGTCTATGGAGGTCACAGAGCTGATTTTAAAGTAAATATGCCTGTTTCTGGAAAAAATTGTTAAAACAAAAAACTACATGAAGATTGAGAAGGTATCAAAGCAATTTTGGATAAACTATAAACACTAGTGTCTCCTCTGATACTCCCCCTGCTCTTAATCTTCAGAAACCAATCAGATGTTATAAAAAGTTTTCTAACTGTGGTAGACTAGTAAAAAGGTGTCATCTAATTGGTTAAGGCAAATTAACAGCAGTCAAACCCATCCTGTGGCATTTGTTTACCTCCATATTATACAGGGGGATGGTGCTCTTGGGTGTTATTGCCAAGGACAAGACAATCTCTTTATTTTACAATGTAACAGTACAAAATATGGAAAAGTATTACTGTAAACATGTCATAAAAAAGGGCCATTTTTCTTTTTGCATTTGTCGTGGAATTGTCTCCATATAATAGCATAAAATCCAGCATACATTTTGGTGTAAGTTTAAAATAGTATACATTTCACATAATACAAAAAAGAGGTGTAGAAAACAAAGCCAGACCCTCTTTAACAGTTTTCACTACTGTAAATGGGGTCATAAAGTCAAGCAAAATAGTCACCCTCTCAACACTATTCTGCATTGACATGAATACAGGAACATTCCATGGTGCATTGACATGAATACAGGAACATTCCATGGTGCATTGACATGAATACAGGAACATTCCATGGTGCATTGACATGAATACAGGAACATTCCATGGTGCATTGACATGATACAAAACATTCCATGTGTGCATGGACATGAATACAGGAACATTCCATGGTGCATTGACATGAATACAGGAACATTCCATGGTGCATTGACATGAATACAGGAACATTCCATGGTGCATTGACATGAATACAGGAACATTCCATGGTGCATTGACATGAATACAGGAACATTCCATGGTGCATTGACATGAATATAGGAACATTCCATGGTGCATTGACATGAATAAAGGAACATTCCATGGTGCATTGACATGAATACAGGAACATTCCATGGTGCATTGACATGAATACAGGAACATTCCATGGTGCATTGACATGAATACAGGAACATTCCATGGTGCATTGACATGAAATCAGGAACATTCCATGGTGCATTGACATGAATACAGAAACATTCCATGGGCATTGACATGAATACAGGAACATTCCATGGTGCATTGACATGAATACAGGAACATTCCATGGTGCATTGACATGAATATAGGAACATTCCATGGTGCATTGACTTGAATACAGGAACATTCCATGACCATGTTTCAGCTCTGATAAAGAAACTACACATTTCATTCACTGTAAAGAATGTCTCTAGGCCACAAGTCACCAAAAATGCATTTACAATATGGCATGAATTACAGTGTTCGCAGCTTTACAAACACCATCAAGTAAAATAACCTACATTAGGAAGTGCAGCGTAAACCTAGCGTGGAGCGAAAAATGGCAGAGGCAAAATTGCGCCACTTTAGAAATTGATTATTACGAAAAAAGACACAAATTTCACCTCAATGTCTATTTACACTTTTATAAATATGTCCTCTCGTATCTAACACCAATGGGCCACGGTGCAATAAAACTAACAGCAGTAACACAGTAGAATGCTAACATTTGATTGGTTGCTGTAATTTAATAGCACAGGCAAACTTTTGAACCTCTTATTGCATTTGTCACAATTATGTGAATAATGTATGTTTATATGGGGAAATGTGTGTTATAATCAGTATATCAGTATATTTGTATATGATTTTTGCTGATTGCTGATGTTTTTAACTGTATTTTGTATGTGATTTTTCAGTTCCCTGTCTCTTATTGTTTTCTGTCTGTTCAAGGTATTTTCTGAATTTGGTTAATGTGGATACCAACAGGTAACTTCATTATGCATAGTTAGGATGAAAGGACATCCTGTGGTCCCAGACTCTAGATTCTGAAGTCTGCAGGGGGTAATTACAAGACATCTCAGGTACTTTATCCCAGTTCATATCCATATTAGAAAGCAAAACATACATCAGGATTCATATCTCTATCTGTTACCATAATTTAGGTGAACTGGTTTTAAAAGTGGACTCCAGAGCAAAAGCCGTTTCATGGGAATCCAAACACCCATGTTCTACTTTGTGTGGAACGCAACAGACACACTTGTTTGATTTATGGATCAATATGCAATAACCATATTGAATTTGGTATGTACAAATCCGTCTCACCACCCTCGTCGGCATACAGGAGTTTGCAGGGACAGCCACCTTGTGGGTGTGTCAGGGAGACCACCTGGAGTGTGTTACACTCCTAGCTCAGCCCACCCCTTTCTATGATTGGGTGTGGGTAATTGGTTCCACCCTTTTCAGGGGTATAAAACTGGCTCTGAAACCCAAAGAGCTAGCTCTCCATTTACCATCTAATATTCGACTAATAAGAGTTATTTTGAGGGCCAATAACTCTGGAAACAACTCCATCTTTCACAGATCTACTTCCTCTATTTCATCCTGGAACATTAAGGACTAAAAGTATTCTTTCACTTTTCAATCCATTTTGTTTTACTGTTGCTTGTGTTGTGTTTTGTTTGTTATATTTTTCTGTAGTTTATTGTTTGCACTGTTTGTTATAATTATACGATATTCACATCGTTAGCTGAATCTCTGATTGCTCTAATTAGAACTAAGGAACTCTGCCTCTGAGATGCTACGTTTTACCAGTTTATTGTATTCTATTGTATTCTGTTATATTCTTACCTGTACGTGGTAGTGAATTAACGGTTATTATTATTAGTTTTATTGTACAGCTGTGCATGCTGGGTAGGTTGGTGTACATTTCAACCACACCTGGTGGCAGTTACTGATAGTTCATGGTAAATATATATAAGTGATGGGCAACTCTCAGTCGGGTTTGTGGGGTTTTCACAGGGAGCTAAGCGTGCTCAGAGCACCCCTGGGCTAAAGGGTTGTAGTGTCCCCGTCACAGCATTGACCTCTATAATACAATAATGGAGACTTATAATCATCTCTCCTCCCCGCTCCTCTTTTACCTGCCATGTATACTTCCCAGGGTGAGGACCTAAACAGCTTCCACCTTTGCAATGTGGCCAATAGGAAGATGCGCTTCTTGCAGATTGCATCTTCTCATTGGTCTTCAATTGACTGAAAGAGCTGGAGAGAACCAGAGTAGTGAAGGAAATTTAGGTAGGTACTATTGCAGTTCTAAGAAGAAACCTGGGGGAAGACCTAGTGGTTTAGTCATTCAGTCTGAGTACTATTCAGCTGTAGAGCCTGGAGGAGGTGAGTATAATTGTTCTTAATGCAAGGCCCTGACATTTCCAGTTAGTAGAGACCTCTGGCCATGGTATTGGGTTTGACGAGAGCCCTATATAATATTCTGGGAATGGGAAACCTTAACACAAATTCAATTCTAATTCCAAAATAACAGGTTTCAAGAGTTTTCTTTCCCAGTATGAAAACTTCCCACAATTTAAAACAAAATAATGATTAAGATATTGAGAAGAAAAGAAGAACTATACACAGATCATAATGTTAGGGGACCAGAGTCAGCTTTTACCACGAGGATACAATGGAAACATTAGTTATGCTGTCACGTACGGGGTCCAGACAATGGATCAGCTAAGCTATAATCCGACTGTTTTAATTTTTGTTCTGTCATTTCACTAATTATAGAATGAAAGTAAAAGATGTTCTCATGCGTAAAAAATAGCAATGGATTTAGATTCTCAGCAATGGTAAGAAGATGTGCAGTATTTGTTTGCTTTTCAAGAGGGTTTATAAAACTTTCCTCATATAGAGGGATCAGGATTATTATTATTATTGTGGATTTATATAGCACCAACATCTTCCGTATCGCTTTACAATTACATGTATACATTCACATCAGACCCTGCCCTGAAGAGCTTACAATCTAAGCACATTTTTATGACACATACAACCTATCAGTATGTCTTTATGATTGTGGGGGAAACCTGGAGGAAACCCACGCAAGCACGGGAGAACATACAAACTCCTTGCAGATGTGTCCAAGGGTGGAATCAAACTCAGGACTTCAGTGTTACAAGGCATCAGTGATAACCACAAAAGGTGCCTATAAATTAGATCTCACCTCCTGACTGATCGCTAATGTGTTTACCCAGCTTAAGGGCCTTGTTTAACGCCTTTGTAAACTACCGATAACGATTGTTTTTTTACAATGGTGCCCTTTTCACCATTGTATATGTTTATTTATATAGCGCCACAGAGCTGTACAATAAAGAATACAAAAAGTAATACAAGGGTGTAAATAAATACATACATATATAAATAAGTATGAGCATCACTAAATATACAAGTGCTTAAAACATGTAACATGAGAAAAGAGGTCCCTGGCCTGTAGAGCTTACAATCTAATTAGGTGGGTAACATAGAGATACATAGGAAAGGGTGGAAGTGCTAAAGTAATAACTGGTGCAGTGTTAACAGTCCTATGCTGTGCTGTGCTCAGAGAGATAGGATGAGAGGATAGATTTAAACCTGCTAATTGAGGTTTCTTGACGAAGAGCGAGGGGAATAGAATTCCAGAGGGCGGGAGCCACAAGAGAGAAAGGTTTAAGGCTAGAGGAGGCAGTGTGGGTGGGGGGGTCTGTATAAGAGATGGTTCTGTGATGAGCAGAGGGTACGGGCAGGAACACATGGCACTAGAGAGGAAATATAAGAAGGAGCAGCAGAGCAAAGGGATTTAAATGTTAAGAAAAGGATTTTGTAAATAATCCGTTGTTTAAAGGACAATTATACTCACCTTTCCTCCGCTCCTCTTCTTTGGAGGAAGCTCCTTTTACCCAGGGTGAGGACCTGAACAGCTAGGTCCTCACCCCTGGGTTCGCGTAACTTGAAGCACAGCCTTACTTAAACACTGCTCTTGTAGGCTCCGCCCCCTCCTCCCCGTCGGTGACGAGGCCAATAGGAAGGCACGCTCTGCAACGAGGAGGTACTGACCAAAGAAGAGGAGCGGAGGGAAGGTGAGTATAATTGTCCTTTAATAGGGAGACAGGTAGATGTGCGGCACAGAGGCGATTTAATTTCCCGATTGTTAGAGAGCGAGATAATGCACGTGGCAGAGTTAAGTATGGACTAAAGCGGAGAAAGATGGGCAGCAGAACCTGAAAGCAAAAGGTTACAATAGTTTAGGTGTGATAAGATGGCTGTGTCCCTAATGATAACCCGTGTTATCAGACCTTTCTTATACCGCTTGTTTCTAAATACGTCCGCTTGTATTAACATTTTATATGGATCTATCGCAGGTGGAAACAACCACATCAGTATGTCCACTTGTTTCATGAAGATGAAAGGATTGTGGTGTAAACCTGTACAAGCGCAAAACATCTCAAAAACAATTCAGAAGTTTTGGCAAAAATACAGCCACTGCAAGATTTGCCTTTTACAAATAGAAATGTTATGGCAAATTAATATTGAATTGGTTCCCACAGCTTTAATTACATGAAATAAACCACTGTAACAGCTTACACCCCGTCACTGGAGGAGCTGAAATTCCGCATTTACAGTTTTCATTCACTTTATCTAGGACCGGTACACCCAGGCAGATGGGTAGGGTGTGTTTAAAACAATGTTTTATGTATGGAATCTGATTAGGATTGTGGACATTGGGGATCGGAAATGTGGACAGATAAAGGAGATAAACCCTTACAAGCCACATTCAATTCATAGTCCAATTAAGGCTGGTAAACTCCATGCACCATATACAACTATTGTCGCAACCTACAGTGATTCCATTGAGCTCACAAGTGGGGAACGGTTGGTTGGGGACGAATCACTGAGAGTCGCAGCCAATCCAATGTTAAGGTATGCCATCTCTAGAATTTCCTTCCCCATAGATTTTTTCTTCTTGAATAATTGTTCTTTTTATTACAAAATATAAGGATATTAGAAGTTACCAAGTTGTCCCATGACCATATAACAGTATGTGTTATAGCTACAGTCTGTATATAATATCTCATAATGTAAACATTCATCTGTTCTTTGTTACAGGATCAAACCTTATTACAGTAAAACAACATTGTCATAGAAATCCTTGTTCCTTTCTGAAGTCCATGCAAATGCTGGTACCAGGAAATAAGCATAAAGATGATAAGTTTCTATTTGTGTTACTGTGTGGCCCCTGTCACTGTCCATGTGATCTGTTTCACACCTGTCCCCAAACAAGTATCTTGGTTCCCATTGTTTTAATCTCTTTTCATGCTGACATCCCTTAAGGCTCGTACACACGTGTGATCATGGGTCCCGACCCTGTGTAGGAACGAACATTTCAGTCGATAATCTGCCCGTGTGTAGGCCCTTTATCATCCGAAACGGACGTTCAGTTGGGGATCGGCGACCGACCGGCCTGGCTGATCTTCGATCGTTCCTACACATCGTGCGTTGTGTACGAGCCTTTACATTTTACAAGTTGCCAGAACTGTAGATAATTATCAATCACCAGAAAGAGGGATTCTTGGAACCTGTAATCCTGTAAACATCACTGTAAACACAGTAAATTGAAACAAACAAGGATATTATTAATTCAATGAACATTTTTAAAACATTTTGCCTCTTTTTTGCAGGCATTTGTCAGCCATCTTCTTCTTTATTATCCCAATTTCCTCTTTCTTGACATCAAATCATGAAATTGGAAACTTCTTGAATGAATGAATGCCTTCATCTTTCATACCTCCCAGTTCAGGTAATATGCATGCTTATTTATTCCATTTATCCATATGGTCAACAAGATTAGTTTACACAAATGATGTGCTCAAAATATAAGACTGGATTACTTTACTGAGTTCCTATTTAAAATGCAGATTTTGTTTAAATAATAATGTCCCCCCTTCTTTTGATTGGTGGAACTGCAAAAAAAAAATCCTTGCAGTTCTGCTCTGAGCATTTAATGATACAATTCAGCCCTACAAATAGTGTTCATTCTTCTAAATGATTTACCTATTAAAACATTAATCAGAAAAATTATGTTCAAAAAGTACATTCGTATAGTACTCTGTGTCAGCCTATTATGCAATGAAACAACTCTATTAAGTAAACTCTCTACAGAAGGAATATTTGGAAGCACAACAGCAAATTAGAAAATGTTTCTAGATGCAATAGCTGCTGACACATTGGATTCTGGAATTAGAGGATAGGGTACAGGAACTATGTTTTACCTCCTGTTCTTCAATTCATTTAATGGGAATTCGTTCCAGGCTCCTGTTAAATTTATTGAAGAATGGGAGGTAAGACATAGCTCCTTTACCTCCTGTTCTTTAATTAATGAGAAAAAAGTGCGAAGCTATACCTTTAATTAAAGGTCATATTTTGAAAACACGAACAAAACTTCAATTAAGCATTATAATAAATGATTTCCAAACTGTACAGTTATAAAGTAGACTCTAAATAGAAATACCTGGATTTATTATAAAAAAAATATAATTGAAAATGGGACTTTTGACAGGATATTGATGCAGGGTTAGTTTGCACTTCTACACACACAGTGTTACCCCCATTATGCATTGGTAAGTAGCTAAGTCTGGAAAGGAAGTAAGAGTTACCATTCATGTACTCTTAGTAAATATTTATACACTGTAGTTGTCTGCCAAGTTCAGAAGGTATAAAGTAAACAGGAAATATTTCTTAACCGGTTCCAGAAATCGCAATCTGTTTTATTTCCACCACCTAGAGAATACAAAGACCCGTGGTAGTCAGGATTTGGCACTATGTAAACATTTCTCCAGATACTCCTTCTTTTATTTCATCCCAAATTGTCTACTAACTGCTCATGACATAAAGCAATCAAAGCCTCTGACTGCAAATGGAAACAGGGAGAAAAGAATTGTCTATATTTTGCAGTATAAAGAAGAAAAACACTTTTGGTTTGTTGGGTTAAAGGAAACGTTTTATAAACTCAATCAGGCTTTGTGGGATGATGGAGAGGCGCCACACAGGGAACTGGGGTTAAAGCCACGCTAACAGATTTAATGTCAGTCGGCCGGATGGACTTTAGCCCCTTGCTTGTGGCAGCTGCACCAATATTGCAAAAGACAAACACGCATCTGCCACAGGCTTTTTTTTTTTTTACCAGCGGCTGTGAGGCTCTTGGAACTTCAGTATTTTACACCAGCTAGAAGCTAGGATTAAATTTACTCGGTGCTGCACATCCACTAGTGAATCTCATAAGGGAGATCTACCCACAGATGCTGCGTGAATTTGGGTGGATCTCCTTGAATTTGTTTGATAACCATTTAAAGTTTTAACTATAGCTACATGCATATTACATTGTTTTGAGGCAGCTGCACGAGTGTCTTTTGCGATACTTGTGTAGCCGGCACAAACGCTGCTTTTTTCACTTTTGCGCACAGCTGTGAATTGCTCTGATACTATATTAAATTGTTTGTTTACATGGATGGGGGTTTGCCAGGAATAAATCACGCACAGGGAGCCATTTATTGTAAGGCTGGCCATGGGGATGCCTTGAATTGCCAACAATGGGTACTAGGATAGTAGCTATGTATTCAGCAACGTTATAGAACTAATGCAGATATGTGTCTTACAATAGTGCGCCTTGCTTTCTGCACTGGTAGGATTCTTGGGTGATATTAAAGCCCCCTTAAAGAAAAACTTGTGTGTATAAAGTTTATTTAAAAAACAGTTAAACTGAAAAGGACTTGGGACAGGGATAAAGGATTGGTAATTCCTACCTCCCAATATTGTTTCTGTGAGTAGCTCCAGCCCAAAGAAATCTGATTCTGCCAGTCTTCCTCCTGGCTTCAGCACTATCTTTAATACAGGAATAGTCCAGGACTAACCTGGCAAATGAAAACTGTTGGTGATGCAGCTCCTCAATGAAATTATATTGTGAGGTAGGAATAATCAGTCTGACCTCCCTGCCCCAGGTACTTTCCATTTTTAAACAGTTCATATTTAGATTATAGATATCCTTTAATTTCATTTCTGCTTTAATTGGGGTTTTTTTGTGTGTTAAATGAGAACTATAGAGCGAATAAAGTTTTTTTAAAAACAGCTAAAATAAAAAGTACCTGGGGCAGGGAGGTAAAATTGGTTACTCCTACCTCCCAATATTGTTTCTGTAAGGAGCACCAGCACAAAGAAAACTGATTCTACCATTCTTCCTCCTGGTTTCAGCACTATATTTAATAAAGGATAGTCCAAGACTAACCTGGCAGATAATAACTGTTAATGCTGTAGCTCCTCAACAAAATCCTATTGGGAGATAGGAATAATCAATCCGACTTCCCTGCTGCAGGTATTTTTCATTTGAATTTTTAGAGTATAGTTGTCCCTAAAAAGATCTACTGCTCCCCCTGTGGAAGTGAAGGGATTAACAGAGAGCAGTTCATTTGTCATTACTGTGTCTCCATATACAGTTCCTACCATTATGCTTATTGACTATGCATTACTTCCACTCCCTGCATGCATTATTGATATTACTCTACCAATGCAGTCATTACTATGTAAGTGCATTTAAACATTGTCTCTCTGGAAGCAATAAACATTCTTGTTCATAATAAAACACAACTGTTATGTTTCGTTAAATGTTTTTATTGCTTTGTTTGCTTTTTAGGAAGTTTGCCCCCTCTCTCTCTGCTGGTAAAACCTTATAATAAACCCTGGTTTATTGAAGTCTATTTGACTTTCTTTTGGTTTTGGCTCTCACTGTCTTCATTCATTGTTTTCATTCATTGTTTTCATTGTCTGTCTCTGTGCAAAGGATTGAGCTGTTCACCTGATTGTTAGATTGGACAGCGATACAGAATATATTTGTAATATCTTTGAATTTTACTTTCTTTGTTAGCAGTTTGCTCTTTTCCTCTTGTAAGCATTTTATAATATAACCACAAGATGTCACTACTGAGCACAGTGGGACTCCCGCTTTGTTAACTAAAGTAAAGGGGCTTTTGAATTGCAATCACACTATTCTGGTTTATGAATACTAAATTCAGCAATTACATTTCATAATATATTCATTAACGTTATTTAGATTTACAACTCTTGAATGTTATGAATCAATGTCTCCTTGCGGCTTTTAGGTGGGAGTTGTAGTTTCGTATTATCTGTTGCCAAAGACGAAGTATGTGTTTCCTATGTATGAATAGAGAAATGTGATTGGCTCTAAAGGCTCGTACACATGATTAGATTTTTCCATATATCGGTCACCCAAAACATTGGAGGCATTTTTACTGGCCTTGCTGACCGATGCCAGTCATCCTTTTATCTGAATAGGATTAATCGGATATGTTGGCCGAAGTCTCCTATTGATTGCACCAACCTTTTGGTCTTGGCAACTTTTACCGGTCTTTTACCGGTCTTGGTGTCAGATTCTAACTTTAAAATCACTGTGTTATATTTTGTCCCTTTAAAAAGGCATCAGATTTATTTATGACAACCTACAAGTCTCATCTCAAATATCCAGCTGTCTGAGCTTTTGCTTTCTGGCTATAATTTTATCAAAACATTCTTTTCTGTTTGTTAGGATTTAACCATTTTGAAAATTTCTCTTTATGCCATCCAAAGTTATTTTTATGCTAAACTTTACCCTTAACATATAAACGAGACATATCTATTATGTAAACTTAGCATGAGATACATTACAGCCCTCTAGCCTTTTGTAATTGGGCATCGCCCAGCCAGATCAAGACACCAGGAGTGCTGATTTGGTTACATGCTGGACTGGGATGTTGGGGCCACCAGCGAATATATGATCAGGGGCCAACCAGGAATTATTAATGGCTTATTCAACATTTAAAGGGCATCTATAGTGGGAAAATTTACTTTTTTCCATTTCTTTCCATGTGTTTTATAATTCCCCACAACCCCCAGAGTGTCTTCACTTTTTTCAGATTTCCCTCTCTGTCCTGAGATACACCAGTTAGAAGAATATGTGATTGCATTCCTCTACTCCTACTTTGACTGTCAATCAAATCCCTGTGATGTGATCCTCTTCCCTGCTCAAGTCCCTCCCTCCTCCCTGCTCTGTTACAAACATAGAGATCTTAGCATTAGTAGGGGGAGAGAGGTAGCTTTGATGGTAGAGATAAGGCTGCACTTGACCCCCCTTCTTGATAGACTTCACTGATTGATGATGGGTCACAAAGAGAGAGCAGCAGTACACGGAGAGATCTGTGTCTACAGGGCAGCTTGCTTTCTATTGTCCACTGTGCATGGGTGGGTTTTTCTCCTACTGCACATGATAAGCTTGTCGGTTAGCCGGAGTTGAGACATGGAGAAGGTAACAGAGGGGAGGGGGGGAGTGCTACACAGAGATCTGGCACCATGGAAAAACAAAGTCACTGACAAAGGTAGGATAAAGGCAGCACAGAGTACATGAATTTAACTTTGCAATGGGCCAATGTGTTTTTTTCACTATAGGTGCCCTTTAATTTATCCTTTTCTTACTTATTTAAATTGCCCTTAATGTTATTTATTTGGTTTCATTTTGACGTTTATTAGTGAAGTAAAATGCTAACAGGAGTAGAATTGCACTGCCGACTCCCTATACATTGTACTGATTCTCAGTTTGTGTCTGTCTTGCAGCAGTGACCTATATTTTCTCTTTACCTTAACGTAAGGAGAACTGATACAGTGAGGAGGAACTTCCTGATGGTTTGATGTATGAGCAATGTGTTAATGGACTCCTGGCAGACATCCTAATGTACAGATTATCATTTTCGGTTATATATCTTAAGGAAAGGCTAGTCAAGGCATTAATTATAGTCCTGTGCAATCCTGGGTTGATTTTTTGCAGGAAATATAGCTTGCTGCAGGCTAACAATTTCTGTGATGAATATGAAGCATTTCCTTGAATTTCATTTAATTATCACATTACAGCCTTCAGTCTTATCAGCAGGATCACTGCCAGTTTTCCCTTACAGTTGTTATTAAAAGCGGGATCATACTGTTTATCAGACATCTTTAGGAAATGTACTCTAAAGCATCCTGTGTAAAGGCATGTGTCTAAAATGGTTCTGGGGTTAACTGCGGTTCAGAGTGAATAAAGTTGGGCTTAAACAGTCCAAACAATTAAAGAGTTGGGATAGATTCGAAAGATACGTTAGTTGAGTTGAACGATTCCATTGTGGGTTGGACCATGTTTGTTCATTCTTTGTATAAATCAAACCTAGTTCATCCCTTGAATTGAGATGCGGTGTCTAAGCTCATATCTCTGCCTCTGGGTACTTAAAGGAATAGTTCACTTAAAAAGGGAACTATTCCTTTAAGTTAGTGATTGAAGCCCGGAAGGTTAAGGAGCTATGCCTTACCTTCATCCCTGGCTCTTGCTCAATTGATTTAAGAACGGAAGGTAAGACATAGCTACTTAACCCCCAGGTTTCAATCAATACATTAAAGTAATTGTTCCCTTTTAGAGTGAACTATTCCTTTAATGTATTGATTGAAGCCCAGAAAGTTAAGGAGTTATGTCTCACCTCCTGTTCTTCAATAAATTGAGCAAGAGCCAGGGACGAAGATAAGGCATAGCTCCCTAACTTTCTGGGCTTCAATCAATACATTAAAGAAATGGAACAATTACTTTAATGTATTGATTAAAGCCTGGGCAGTTAAGGAGCTATGCCTTACCTCCCGTTCTTAAATCAATTGAGCAAGAGCCAGGGATGAAGATAAGGCATAGCTCCTTAACCTTCCAGGCTTCAATCAATACCTTAAAGGAATATTTCATTTTTAAATGAACTATTCCTTTAAGAACCCAGAGGCAGAGATATGAGCTTAGATACCACGTCCCAATTCAAGGGATGAACTAGGTTTGATATATACAAAGAATGAACAAACATGGTCCAACCCACAATGGAATCGTTCAACTCAACTAATGTAAATTCACTTTTTTAGTGAATCATTCCTTTAAGTAACCTTTTGCACTTTTCTTAGATTGTAAGATCTTTGGGTTAGGGACGTCATGTACCAAGTCATAGTATGTTTTATTATTTATTTTTTATATTTAATATATTCAAATCTAAAGATTAATGAAATCAACAAAATGGTCACCTGCACCTTAATAAATATGGCCCCAAGGGGATGATAATGTCATAGGGAGCACCTTGTTCATTTTTATTGCATTTGGTGCGTCATTTTTCCAAAAAATAGGGGCAAACAATGCCGTTGCTGCATAAAATAGCCATAAAACCCTATACCAATACCAGTATTAAACGTCCAGTCAAAAATAAACATTAGCTATAAATGTTAATTCCAACCCCCTCCCCCAAACCTAGATTTCGCATTACTGATATATTCCAAAGATGCCCCTGAAGTCTCTTACCGTACCCGGTCCCTCTGTGACTTACAGCTGCTCCACTTCCCGGTTGTGGCTGTCAGTAAATGCACAAAGTGACGTCACACCCAATCGCCTGACAGACGCAACCAGGAACTGGAGCGGCTGTCAGCCGCAGAGCAGAGGAGGAGTGGCGAGGGACTGGGTCAGGTAAGAGACTTCAGGGGCATATTTGAAATAAATTATTATATTATAAATGCAAAATCTAGGTTTGGGGGGGTGATTAACTGAACTTAATTAAGAGAAGTAAAGGCCTCATTTAATAAGAGATGCTAAATTTTAATGTTATTAATCTGCAGCAATGAATAAGATTTAATCAAATGTTTTCATGTAGTAGACCAGTATAAAGTGACATCTGATTGGTTGAGGCTAATTAATAGGTATCCCCACCCCCAAATATAACCCTAAAGTCTATATCTGGGAACTTTTTAAAGTTATAACCCTAGAAGAAAAGTGTATTTATTTGTAAAAGATGATGCATCACCAAGGGCTCCTACTCTTCACTTTTCTGGACTTTCAGCAAGCACTGCAGGAAAACCCTAAGGGGCAGAGGAGAAAGATAAGGATTTTTTTTACACTACACAGTGGGGCCAGCAGTGGGGCAAATTTTAGTGTGTGTGGGGGGTGGACAATGACAAATGACATTTTTAAAGTTAAACTTCTGATTTTTTATTATCTGTTTTTTGGAGCAACATAATATAAAATAGTTTATAATATATATTACATACATAGTTATATGTTGTATGTCTTGTTTTTTATTTAGAGTCATTTCTATTTTCGGTGCCCTCATTTCAGAATTCCACTGTTTGATAAATTCACTTCCAGTCTGCTAAATGCTAAACCTCCTATTTCTTATTTCTGAAATCTCCATTTTCCGTCTCTTCTATTACCTTTCCGTTAATCCACATAAATTACAATCTTGTTCTTTTGTACTGTATAAACTTCCCAAAGGCATGAATAGAAATCCTTAATGAATGAAGTTTTTATCTCCCTGTCCTTGATGTAGGGTGAAGTTTGCCTTTTCTGAAATGAAGTCATTATTCCTCTCCTGTTGATCTGTTTTCTGTAACCAAGTGTATATAAAACAGGACTATTTTAGTTCCTATTCTCCAGGATTAGTCATTTGAACATTTAAATTAATCTGTCTCAGAGGGGAGATCTTCTGTTTGGATCTTCTATACTTGACATATGAAATGCTCACATTGCAGAACTTATTTTTGCTATAATGTGCTGGCAGTTCCTTTATCTATTTCGAGGTAATTAAAATCCCTTGTGATTAAGACTTAGAATCAATGCAATAGAATCCGAATATCTTCATTAATCCAGGGTGGGTTTTAAATTACCCCATTAATTAGATTGTCGTTAATTTATTAACTTCTCTATATAAGAGAAAATAAATGGAGAATAAAAAACATAGAAACTTAGAAAATATGGGTCAATGTGTCTTTTCAATAACAACAAGAACATATTACAGTCCGTGTATGATAGAACCAACAATATATCTCACATCTATCTAACTGGTGAAATTGTATTAATCTTTATTCATTAAAATGTTCCATCAGCCATAAGATGTACACAACATATAAAGGGTAAGGGTGGTAAGCTTCTGTCACTGGTACATCATATTTTACTTTTACTTCCCTAACCTTAAAGGTCAAGTCCACTCACAAAAAACTCCCTGTTTCAAAATGTAGCTTACCCCCCAAAACCCATTACCACAATATTTACAGTCTCCAAAGATGCTCTTCAACTTCCTTACCTGACCCGGTCTCTCATCGTCTAGGTACCTCCCTCTGCTTCTGTTTCAAGACCATTTAGAGCAAAAACAGGAGCAGGGGACTTCTGCACTGACAGCTGCTTTACTTCCTGGTCGCAGTTGCCAGGCGATTGGGCGTGATGTCACTTCACGCCTTAAATGACAGCCACAACCAGGAAGTGGAGCGGCTGTCAGCAGCAGCAGAG
Organism: Hymenochirus boettgeri; assembly: GCA_019447015.1. Lineage (NCBI taxonomy): Eukaryota > Metazoa > Chordata > Amphibia > Anura > Pipidae > Hymenochirus > Hymenochirus boettgeri. The sequence goes on along the minus strand of CM033470.1, from coordinate 47,748,486 downwards.
TAGGGACCTGGTCAGGTAAGGAAGTTCAGGAGCTTGTTTGGAAACTGTTAACAGTGTGAAACTGGGGTTTGGGGGGGTAATCTACATTTTGGAACAAAGTTTTTTTTTAGTGCACATGCCCGTTAAATGTCCTTCTTTTGCTGGCCATACACTATACTAATATTAAACCAATAACATTGAATCAATCTAAATATAAGGCAGTCTAGTGACACTACCTGCCATAATTCCTGCACCACACAGGCAGCTGATGGAATGTCACTGGAACATCAGCAGTTACATGGAATAATGTATGACCAGCTTTGCTCTACTGTTTGTCATGACATTGCTTCATTCACCTCCTCATGGTACTGGAAGTCCTCATAATGTGACCGAAGGGTTTATGTTAAGTCAGAGAAAAGCAACAGCAAGGTTCCTAATAGGGAATTCTTTTCAAAGTTCTCCCTCCTGTGTCTAGCACTTTGCTTGTAGTGAGATGCTGGTTTTCTGAAGCTTTTGCCCCCTCCAATATCAACTGCATATTTTTATCCCAATGCTAATTGTGGGTCGAAACTACCAGATTAGGAATCTCAGTGTAGTCTCTCAAAACTACCAACAAAATGTGGACAAAAAAAATGCCAAAGTTTCAACAGTCAAAACCAAGTTTCGACCTTCACCACACCAAACCTTAGTTCTGTTCCATGAACCCACTGTCAGAATGAAGGGCACCATCCATATTCAGAAATCTGAAATATAAGCTTTATTTCACAATGTAATTAAAAGACAGATATGCACCTGGCACATTTTAGAATATTATTTTACAATTAATAAGAAGTAATCTCGGTCATGGGTATTAAGTCTTTTAGACACATAAGACAAAGTCAAAACATACAATAAAATAAATCTAATATACATATAATAAAGGTCCCAATGTGAATTTAAGCCATCTGCTATATGAGGGGTAGAACTTTATCTGCCAGACTACCAGATAAGGGTAAAGGTTATATTAATGAACCCGCAGTATCAGAAACTTTTATTCATACAATAACATGCGATCGCAAAATACCGCATTGGGATTGTATGGGCAATCATAGAATAACATATCATATTTGCACAACCACGGTCGTAAACTTACGTAGATTTACAATCATGGCAAGGATTGTTAATGGCTTGGTACTGTGCCTTTATAAATAGAAATACCTGCTCCGTAACCTTTATACTTAGGACCCTATGACCTTCCTAACAATGCACTGTAGCATCTTCCAATTGGGGAGGCAAAATCCAGACTTAGTTGCTAAAAAATCGCAGTTGCAGTAAATCGTTTACAAATTTAGCATTACATTTAGCATAATGTTTGTTTTTATATGCTTTCTCTGTAACATTGCAAGAACATATATCTAACACCTCTACAACTTGTTACCACATTTATCTGTTTCTTTATTATTAAGTTACATGACGTGCAGAATGCACTGAGAGCTGCTATCGCCCTGCAGGGCATTACATCTTCCAATGCTATAAAGCTATACTGTCACACAACAATGCTACTATAATTGACATAGGGACCAAAACGACTGACACTATAGGAGGAAGGAGAACATCTCTGTGCATCATCCTGGCGTTGTCCATCATAACCAAACTTGGTAACAATATATTTCTCAAAGTCGGTGCCTTCCTTCTTTCATATTATTAAAAAAACAATAAAACCCTATGAAATTAACTTAAGATAAAAATAACATTTTGGCAATGGAATGAAGGCTGATTCTTTTGCCTTTTGGGATACCAAACTTTACAAACATTTGAAAATTACTGTTATGGCAAATCTCTCCAATAGAAAGGCTGCTATAGATTCCAGTCCCTGCTATAGATTCCAGTCCCTTAAATGAAATTATTGATTTCTTAAAAGAGAATTAAAATATCCCTATAAATCAAAATGAATAAGTGTCTCTCTCAGAGAACATAACAGGAAAGAGTTTCTTGTGTTTGAAACCAAGCTCTATATAGAGCAGTTACCCAGTAAACAAGCGGTACAGTGTGCTGATCATATAAGTATCTTATATTCCCTGTTCTGCTGGGACCTGGCATCATTTCTTAGGGGTAGGTGGAGAAGAACTGGTTCCCTTCTTCTTATAGAGTAATACATAGTATAATCCACCAATTTACATATCATCCAATCACCGGTAGAGGGACTGCCTCACCCGGCACATGCAACTGATCAATGGTGCTTTCCATCTTCCTTTTATTCCATAAAATATTTAGCAAAAATAATATCATGGGCTGCAGTTTTGTCCCAGAGCTGGTTTTAACTTCGGTTTTGCCAATGAAACTTCAACATTCAAATTTTAGTGCTAAAACGTAACACCCTTCATTAAGAAAGCGATAAGTTGTAGAGTTCTTAATGTGCTTCTCATTTTTGGAGATATGTTCGAGCTCTCGTGTTGTACATGCAGTTACATTGAAAAATAAGCTTTATGTTGTTAATGTTGGAGAAAAATGTCAGGAAAGCTAAAAATAAAGGAGAAGTACAGGAAAACATAATTATCTCCTAACAGGACCTGCTGAGCAAAATGAAATAGAACTTTCCTTTCTGAGTCATTACTACACGTATTTGTCAGTGTGAAGTGAATAAAAAGTTTAAAAACAGACCTGCACTTACTTTCACTGAGTAGGAACTTGTGGTTTGCAAAATGAACTCACAACTAGAGGGAGAAAGACAGGAAACATGCAGGAGGCTGAACACAGCAATTACACAGACCGCAGGTAAGGTTGCTTGGGACAGAGGGGGGGACAGTGGATTTGGGACAGAGGGGAGACCCTGGATTTGGTAGGGAGGGGTGACCCTGGATTTGGGACAGAGGGGTGGCCCTGGATTGGGACAGAGGGGGGGACCCTGGATTTGGGACAAAGGGGGGCCCTGGATTTGGGACAGACGGTGTACCCTGGATTTGGGACAGAGGGGGGTCTCTGGATTTGGGACAGGGGGGCTGGATTTGAAACAAAGGGGAGGGGGGCTGGATTTGGGACTGAGGGGCAGAGGGGGGACCCTGGAATTGGGACAGGGGGGGACCCTGGATTTGGGACAGAGGGGGGACCCTGGATTTGTGACAGAGGGGGGACTCTGACCTTGCAACACTAAGGGGGGGCTGTGGCATTAGGACACTAAGAGAGGACTCTGTCCATGGAGGAGGGGGGCTATGGCCTTGGTACACAAAAGCTGCACTCTGGGCTTCTAGCACCTGTTAATGTAATGGGCCAAATGTCTAAATATAAGGCTGCTAATGGTATATTAGGACCAAGCTTAAACAAACATCCTTGGTATTGCCAAACAGAAATTAAATGTAGCAAATGTAAGAAAATATAATTAGATTAGAAAATCTTTAAAAAAAACACCCTCCAGTGCTGGAAACTTAATGCGCTTCCTGTTTTAGCATTCCATGTAGGATTTTAAACATTTCTAGAAATTTTGAATTTACAAAATCTAAAACTTTTGAAATTTGTAGAAATGTAGAAATGTTTTAGTTCCGCGATTTGAAAAAATCCAAAAAAGGCAGAAATCCGCAAAGTTCTGGCATATCCATTAAATTCACTTTGGAACCAGGTTTGGATTCAGGTCCAAATCTAATGAAGTGCTAAGAAGAGCTTACAGTCTAATTTATATCCATTTTTATACTTTTAACAAAATCCATTCAACTATTTTGTCATTTTTCAACAACACCACTAATCCATTACCTTCTTGTCTGGGGGCCAAATCCTACCAAAGACCCATCACTGCAAACTTGTTACTACTAAGCTACAGTAAGGAACTCATATTTCATAATATAATTTATGAAAAATTAGCACAGGCTTGTCCAGCGTTGAAGCAGGTTGGGGCCAAAGCAGAGCTTAAATAGTTCACGGGAAAAGTGAACCTTTTCAGTTTAAAGGACAACTCCACCCTTGTAATAACATGTTTTAGAACAAATGGCCTCTTTAAAATATCTTGATATATCCTACTTTGTCTTCTGAATTAATTACTGTATGCCTGCTATGCTTCTGGATGCCTCATAGAAGAGGCAGATAGAAGAGGCCGCTAGGGGATTAGCATTCAGTCATTGGCTGTGATGTTTTGATGGTTGTGATGTCAACTATCAAATCCATAACTGACAGTAGCTAACTGAAGGAACCAGGAAGCAGAAACAGGGACAACAGGACTTTGTGCATCATTTCAGGTTATACTTATTTCAGAATTATCCAGGTCATGGATATCTGTTGTATTCAGTTAGACCAACTGAACTTCAAGTTTAGTTCTTGAAGACGTTTCGCTTGTCATCCGACTGGCTTTCTCAATTCAGAATGACTTGTACAAGAATCTGTGGCAATTAGAAACCAACTGTCTGCCATGTACAATGCTGTTTTGACACCTTGCCCTGGGCAGTTCCTATAACACCTCTTAGCCACAATGCATCCACACCTTGGATTCAGAAGGTCCTTAACACCTGGCTGTGATATGCTAATTGGGATTTTCCAGGGTACATAATTGCCACAGATTCTTGTACAAGTCATTCTGAATTCAGAAAGCCAGTCGGATGACTAGCGAAAACGTCTTCAAGAACTAAACTTTAAGTCCAGTTGATCTAACTGAATACAACAGATATTTAAACTATTACAGTTTAGGGTTTTGGGGGGTGATTAACCTGTATATAAGTTTTCATTTGAGGTAAATATTTTATTCCTTTATTCTTGGCTCCTAGGAAATTGATTGAAGAACCCCATTCTTCAATCAATGCATCAAAGGAATAGTTCACTTTTACAGTGAATTATTCCTTTAAATAGGCCCTGCCCAGGTCACCCGGTCAAATGACCGTGTCATTTCAACAGAATACTATACTGGGTACTTTAAGCAACTACATTTCAGGTACAAATTTAATTAATTAATTAAATTCACAGATTGTCAGTCAAATGTAAGATGAAACCATAATATTGAAAGCAACATTTTTACTATAAATTAGAACATAGAAGATCCTGTTACAGTTCTGTACAAGTACTTTTTCATTGAAACATTTGTAGTGTGGTCTGTTCTGTTACTGATTTAAACGTATATAACAGAAGTTCAATCCATAACATGAGGGATGTATTTTAATACAGTGCCTTACGAGGCGACAAAGAGATGTAGTGTTGGACATTCCATGGTTCATTAGGACTTTATCCTTTGTATGTAGTTACACATCATTTTGTGCCTCAAGCAGAATACCCCAATTTGTCTACAGCCATTACAGAAACTGATCTGAAATTCCATTTTAATTGTGTTTACATTTAAAGGTCATTTGAAATCTCACCTGCTGAATGTCACAATATCAACAGTGAAATTCAGTTCATTACTCAGACTGGCCAGTTCCTTTCTTACAAGAGGAAACGTTCTAAGCACTGACCGTGAAAATCACATGTTTCCATTCAACCTAATCTCCCACAATCACGCCTCCCCCATCCAGATTATCCATCTTGACCAATGTGGAGTTTTTTTTATTGTTTTCATTCCATGTGTTTTTTAAGCATGAATTAAATTTATATTGGAGTAATATGTGTTCCCTACTCAAAATTGTATTTCTCCTTTAGTCCCTTTATTAAACTAGTCTTGCCATAAAACAAAGTGGAAGTAGAAAGCAGTAGACAGAGTTCTAGAGGTGAATAGGCTTTGCAGGTATCAAACATGGTTTTAGTTATAATAATACCTGCAGACCCTGTTTACATGGCTATCTAAAGCTAGCTATACATGCTAAGACCTGCTCATTTTGTCTGAAAACTAAATAAGCCAAGAAAAGGACATAATAAGCTAAATAGAGAAGACTTGGCAGTTCATCCTTTGGATATAAAGGAGATTAAAAGGGCAGCAAAGTAGGATGGATTGACCCTACCTGCCAATATTGTTTCATTGAGGAACAACAGCATGTACATTTTTCAGTGACCTGGGTGGGCCTCCCTGTATGAAAGATAGTGCTGAAGCACTCAGTAGACTGACAGAGGCAGTTTTCTTTGTGCTTTCAATCCTCATAGAAATGATATTGGAGGTAGAAAGTAGCAATCCTACCTCCCTGCCCCAGGTACTTTTCATTTTTACTGCTTTTGAAAACATTTTATGTGCACTATAACTCACCTTTAATGTTTAATTCATTCATTCTTTATTTCTGGACTTTTACATATATCATATAGCCAAATACTGACCAAATATCATTTAAGATTGGTTTGCTAGATCTTTCTTTATCTGGATAAACATCCGATAAGAAAATGAACCATTAAATGTTCCTGATTCTGATTGGTTGGTACCTGCAGGTCCTGCCAATGAGATAAGATCACTGGTTCATTAGGCTTTCTAGCAACTCAAACTGACTTGGTTGGCACAAGGGACATTTTTGTTCAATAATGACCAGTTTTTGCCTGATAAAATCAGTCAAGGTGAGGAAAGCTAAATGATTAGTGACCTATCACTGTCTCCATTAATTTACTAGGAACACTTGTGTATGATGTCCGACTCCTGGATTAGTCAGTTATGACTAATCTGTATTTTTATGATTCAAAATTCAAACATTCAAAACTACATATTGAGCTCATTAAATCTCTCATCTAGAGAAAAACAAAACAAAACTTGGTTTTGACAGCGGTTTTGCAAAACCAAACGTTTTAAATTATTCCTATTGAAATCTATGGAGACAACATATTTACAAATAAATTATTTATTTCAAATGCAATAATAAAAATGTAAAAAGGGCATAGGAATCTAGCAATGGGCATGGGAAACATTGACTAGTGGACTGGCTGGCAGGCTGACTGGTGGACTGGCTGGCAGGCTGACTAGTGGACTGGCTGGTAGGCTGATTAGTGGACTGGCTGGAGGGCTGATTAGTAAACTGGCTGGAATGCTGACTATTACAAATTCACACACCTTAACTGTTGGTGAAATGTATAAAAGATCATTAGTGTAAAATAACGATCATTACCACTATATCTGTTGTATTCAATTAGATCAACTGAACTTGAAGTTTAGTTCTTGAAGACGTTTCGCTAGTCATCCGACTGGCTTTCTCAATTCAGAATGTGAATTGAGAAAGAATCTGTTGGCAATTATGTACCCTGGAAAATCCCAATTAGCATATCACAGCCAGGTGTTAAGGGCGTGATTGGATAGTGGCTAAGAGGTGTTATAGGAACGCCCAGAGTAAGGTGTCAAAACAGCATTGTACATGGCAGACAGTTGGTGTCGAACCCCCCCCCCACCTCTATTTAGGATTGGTTTCTTTATTTTCACATAAATGGCCTCCTTAACACCTCTCTTGAACCAGTCAGCTATAAACATAAGCACTGTGATGCAGAATTTTAAGCCTGACCCAGTCCCACTAAGGGATCCAGATCTGTGGCATAAATAGGAATCACTGTGCCCCCCAGCAAAACTATACTAGTGCCCCTATCCGTGCTTCATCCATAGTTTTTTTCTGGAAGGAAGCTATATCTGTCATTGGAAGAAATTAAAAGACGGGGTACACACACACACACACTCTGTAAGGAACTGTAAACAAAATAACCCAAATGAAATATTAATAAAATGTATTAACTACTCCCATTCCCCAGGGTTCATCGGTTGCTAGTTATGGTGGAGACAACGGCGAGATGGAAACAAAGAGTTAGATGTTACACTATATTTACACAATGGAAGTAACTCCTGTATATTTGTTGTTTATTATGGCAAGGAGAGGGTTAAGGTTTCCTGTCTGTGACGGTGAAATTGAGGCCAGCTGTAGGTCACACTCACGTCCCAGTCACAGGAAAATGAACCTGTGAGACAGAACCTAATTATCTGCTAAACCAAAAGCCAGTCTCAGTTCAATAACTTACGACAGAGCTGGCAGACAGATCTAGCGTTGCCATGGAAACACGCAAAAAAATCCTCTCCGCTGCAGACAAGAAAAAGCAGCCGAAGGAGACGTTAACCCTTTATTCCCCAGCATCATTTCCCTCTACCCATTTTAAAATTTGTCAAGATGAACCCAACATTGCCTTATTAGTTATAGTTGCAGTGGAGAGCGGCACCATGTCAACCATTGATGGGAAAAAAAAAAGGCATTAAAGTGCTAGCTTTTTTTTGGCTCACTAATGTGAATGAAAATGCAAGCTTTGGAAAGAATTTCAGTTTACAGAAAGACGCAGTCGCTTTCTTCCTGCGGACGCAGTCATCGCTTAATATAGCCTGCGCCACTAATTGTAAATCCAATTTCAGTGTAGGGTGTTGCCTTGTCATTCCACTTCTCACTCTGTGCCACTTGCATTTCCAAACCCCAGAAACCCATAAATCCCATTTATAAGACAAGCTAGGCTTTAATTGGCACAAAAGGGTAAGTATGTACTTGTGGGATTTTACCATGGCACTCATAACAAAGAAGCCTAAAGCATTTTGAAAGCATGTTGGTTACCATGCTTAACTTCTTATGGAAACAGTTATTTCTAATGGGGAACTCTACTGGAACAAACTGATATTAAATGACAACTATACTGTAAACAATGTAGGCCATGGAGGTAGGAATGATGTTTCCCACCTCCCAAAATTGTTTTGTTGAGGAGCTATATCACATATGTATAGTTTTTTTGCCAGGTTATGGCCCTGGGCCTTCCTGTATTAAAGATAGTACTGAAGCACACAGGAAGCCTGGCAAAAGCAGTTTTCATTGTACTGCCACTCCTCATAGAAATGATATTAGGAGGTAGAATGTATCAATCCTACCTTGCTGCCCAAGGTAGATTTTACTTTAACATTTGCATAACGATATGAGGTTTAACTAAAACACTCAGCACTGTTCTATACAAATACAAAGCTTACTGGTTGGTATATATTTTCTTCATGACCAGAGAATTAAAAAGGTTATCAAGTGTTAAGGTGGTTCAATATTCTTAAAGCTTTGGCAAATCTTTGTGATTGATTGCAAGTTGTCACGAGGGTAATCAAAGGATAATCTGCCTATTTTCTTCATAAATCTGTTGAAATATGTTTACTTTGGTTTATAAAGATACTAAACTATACTAAATCTTTCTGAAAATTCCAACAGATAAAGACTAAATTAGGGTTCACCCAAGGCAAAGTGATTCTTCCTTCTAATGCTGGAGAGACTAGGGGCAGTGAAGCCTAATCAGGAACAAGACAAAGTCAGGGTAAGGAACCTAGTAGTAGAAAGGACAGATTAGTTTAATTAGTGGGACTGTACATCTATCACGACCCAAAATATGACTGTTTTTATTCCCTGGTTTACATTTTAAGTGTTTGGGAATTAACTGGCTGATTTCTATGAGACTGACCTCGATTGGTGACATTAAATGATCACAAATTCTAAATTGGAAGTAATGTTATCAAAATATCCCAAGTAATGTAAGAGCGAGGACAATCATTTGTTTTGGGTTCAGTTTTATTTTGCTGTTAGCTGCTGTGTTAGGAGAAAAAGAAAAGATTTTATTTTCTACAAATATCTTCTCCAAGAGGATTCCTTTTGCATTGTGCACAAGTAACGCACATTTTCCTAGATTCAAAATGTGAACATGGGAGCAAATGAGTTTCTACATTGTTTTCCTTTTAAACATTAACCAGTTATGAGTTAAGTTTGGAAATGCTGGTTTCAAAAATCCGTGGATCTGACAGAACTTTGAATTTTAGAAAATTTTGACATTTGAAAAATTAGATCAAAAATAAAAAATTTTGATTGAGTATTCAAAAATTGTGAAAAAAAATTCCAAGTTAATTCGGTGGCGAAAGTTTGGTTCATCTTTAATATTTTAACTTGGCAATAGACTTATTTTAAATTAAAAACATCACCTTGTTATATTTAAAGTAATAGGAATGATAGTAATAATGATATTGCCTCCTACTTCACAGATAGCAGCATATTTTGCAAATTAATAACTTCTAAATCACAGATACATTTCCCATAGGCAAGTAGATTAAGTAGACATACTGCTTTAGAAAACACACTGATTAAAAAAGTAGGTAGCAGATTCAATACGGCTTTGGATGTTAACAGTATAAACAGCAAAATAGAAAAAATTCAAAGGTATCTATTCTGGGGAAAATTGCTTCTTTACGTTACTCATTATTGGAAAATAGAATTCTTCTCAACCATTACTGTATTATATCTTTATTGATCAGACCCATATTTCTTTAAATATAGACTCTGAAACATCTTAAATTTCAGCTGTCAATTAAAAACGATTCTGCTGTAGGGATGGCCGGTTCGCGGATCCAAACCCGGATCCGCCGCGGATTTTTCCGGATTTTCCGCCTTCCGAACTTCCGATTCGCGGATTTTTCGAATTTTCGAAAATACGAGAAAACACGTATATCTGTTGTATTCAATTAGATCAACTGGACTTGAAGTTTAGTTCTTGAAGACGTTTTGCTAGTCATCCGACTGGCTTTCTCAATTCAGAATGACTTGTACAAGAATCTGTGGCAATTATGTACCCTGGAAAATCCCAATTAGCATATCACAGCCAGGTGTTAAGGGCGTGATTGGATAGTGGCTAAGAGGTGTTATAGGAACGCCCAGAGTAAGGTGTTAAAACAGCATTGTACATGGCAGACAGTTGGTGTCGAACCCCCCCACCTCTATTTAGGCTTGGTTTCTTTATTTTCGCATAAATGGCCTCCTTAACACCTCTCTTGAACCAGTTAGCTATAAACATAAGCACTGTGATGCAGAATTTTAAGCCACAGATCTGCGTGTGTGCAGTTTTGATGTAATAGGAATGGTAACAGTTGGTATGTGTGAATTGCAGTGCTGGCTCATAGTGATTACTGAGCATGCTTGACCTTACAAAAAATATATAGAAAATTGGGCTGTTGTACATCCATATTAAAGTGCAACTAGAGACCAAAAATATAATACATACAAAAAATAGAATTCTAGTGCACAAACAATTCTAATTGCATATTGGCTACCTCCATAAGGTTGCTGCTACAAACAGTCTGCTAAACCCTGGATAAATAAAAGCAATGAGTTCAATAAGTTGGCCAAATTATTTTAAGCCCAGTCACCACATCAAGGTTGCTTTCTTTAACTGGGTCCTAACCTACTGGTACTTGCCTTCTTGGCTGCATGAGCTGACAGCTACTCCTGTGTAGCCTGGATGCTTGAAGCTGACTCTCTAGTTTAAAGTACTTTGCTCAAATGAGCACATGACCTAACTCTGGGTGGAGATCATTTTCGCAGAAGGCTTGGTCAAACCTTCAATGTAACACACAATATATAGAAAATTGGGCTGTTGTACATCCATATTAAAGTGCAACTAGAGACCAAAAATATAATACATACAAAAAATAGAATTCTAGTGCACAAACAATTCTAATTGCATATTGACCTTACAAAAAGTCAGGTTAGATAAAAAACAAAAATACTGGATAGAAGGCATGCAGATACAACCCCCCCAAAAACCAACAACAAACACCTCAGAATAGGTGCTAATTACATCTATTTATTTATAAATTTAGTATAGATTTCAGTACAAGCAAACACATTGCAGAAATGGCCTATAATGTAAATATTATAATTGTTATATATAGTGCTGAACCTTTAATTTAGGTCGTTGCTGATAAATTACAACCAAATGAAAGCAGCTAGTTACCAGTGAGCCAGTTGCTTAGGAGTCAGCCCATGTATAAGGCCAAATTCTGGAGAATTAATCTTTGGCTTTTCATTAAATCCAGCTACGTGGAGTTCTAGGAAATCTGATAATTTCTATTCATTTTTTTCTCTCCACAGCTTGTCCAAATGAGGCACAGACCATTCATTCTGACCACCAAATAACAAGATTAAATCATATACGGCTGGATACCTTAACTCTCTTGAACTTAGAGTAATTCCCTTTAATGAATGACTGAAATTAAAATTCTTCAAAACAAAATAAAATATATAAAAATCACCACAGATAAAAGGTTCCTCTGAATGGCATTATATAGATTATTAATGAACTGTAACATTCTCGAAGTAAGGATATTAGAAGCACATCCTATAAAAAGACTTATCCTAAAGTTGGTCCAGCTATAATGGTATGATAGACTTCAGGTACAAGAAAAACAGAACTACTGGCAAAACAATATAGTCCAGAGACAGCCTAAAGACCAGGAAACAGAAATGTTGATTGTGTAGACCAAGGCCAACATTAAAGGCTTTTCATTAAGTATAAACAAAAGTAAAAAGATTCTCACCTAGATAACCCTCAGCCATGGCACAGAATGGCTAATTTCACAATTATTATATCACTAGGTTAGTTTCTTGAGGTCACGTTATACAAGTTTATTATTGTATTTACTGATACAGTATATAAATGGGCCCCATAAAGCAATAATGATAAAAAAAAATGGTGAGGAGCAAGTAGTTTCATGTAAGCCACAAATAAGCAATGAATACAAATTGCTAAATTACATGGCTAGGAATAACATGCGCAGTGGTAGGTCATCAACAAAGAAATATTTATACCAACACTATAAAATATGCGTAGATATGCTTGGATGACTAGACTTGATTATCACTGTGTGCACAAATGGAATTATGGGATTAGCATTTCCATGTTTTACAGAGGTCACACAATACAACTGTGGGTGCTAGAAAGTTGCAATTTTTTATAATGTGCTTCTACAGTAATATTCTGCCAGTAGATCGAACCAAAGGAATTCCATATTGTATACAAGATATAGCATAACATACTGTACAGTAGCAGATATTTTATGACCATTACATTGCTTTCAGCAGTACTGACACTTTTATAGATTGCATTCCTCACGGATTACATTTATTTACATTAAAATAGCTCTACATCTGCTTATAATAAAGTTAAAGTCTAACTTAATCTCAATTACTGAATAATCATTTTAGTTTCCTGCACTGCACTGATTCTGTAAGGGAAGACTTACTAACTCTGCTTGGTTAAGTTCATGTACCTGGCAAGTGTGGAAAAAATGTATATATTTTATCCAGTATTTTTATTCATTATACTGTGATAGTATTAGTTATGATGACTTTGCCATAGGGAACTTTTTCTTTTTAGATACAATTTCCTTTTAAATTTGGAAATACTTTGAACTTTCCTAGATCTGCAATTCTCTAATCCTACTGCATCGTTTAATAATCGTGTACCATACAGGGAGCTATTCAATATCATATCATTTATTTGGCCCAAGGAGCTCATCAATGCAATAACCCAACTGTTCCAAAAGAAACCATCATAAAGACACAGTTCATTAAGTTAAAGATGCAAACATTGTTATTCGAAGGATGTGATGAAACAAGTGTCCCTTCTGTTCATTTTCCTTTCTTCTTTTTAAGTTAGATCTAATTTATTAAATGGTATCGTTACTCTAAAAAAAAAATCGACTTTTCAAAAATTGTTCTTTAGACACAGCAAGATCCCACTAAATCTGAGCTGTATATTCTGAGAAATCATCATTTAAAATCACAGCATTCACAGGGAAAGACCTGTCACTCCAGAAGAAGAAATTATATTATGTTCCCCATCCCTGACCTCTAACTGCCTACCAGCACACTTTCTGCAACATTTAAGAGAATAAGTAGAGAAAAGTAGGCAGGGGGAAGGGAAGATGTGTAAGCAGAGCAGTGTCCATGGCTGTGCAGAACTTATAAGTGTCGCAGACACTACAAGAAGGCAGTGAGTAAGGGAGGCTGGGGGCAATTTGGAGCACTCACTAAACATTAATCATTAAAGGGCATGTCCACCCTTCCAAAAATTTTTTTATATAATATTCCCCCTGTCCCCCCAGCCCCAACCGCTATATTTTTATTATTAGAAAGTGCCCCAAACTTTACTTACCTTCCCTCTTTCCTCTGCCGCACTGCCAGGCCCTCTGCTTGCGAGAAAATGCCAGCAGAGGGGCGGGACCAGCAGTCACATCTGTGATTGGATGAGCGGCTGCCGGGAGTTCAGTGCGGCGGTAAGTAATGTTTGGGGCACTTTCTAATAATAAAAATATAGCGGTTGGGGCTGGGGGGACAGGGGGAATATTATAGCAAAAGTTTTTTACGCTAGGGGGAGGGAATCCTAATTGGGAGCGAGAGGGAGGGGGAGGGAGAGGGAGGGAGGGGGAGAAGGGCTGAGGTACGCATGCCAAACATCTCCCGGAGGCGAGACAGGAGGCATAGTCCTATATGGACTCTGCTATCCTCCTGGTGGGTAGAGATGTACTTTAGGTTCTAATAGAGCCCAGTTTCGATTCGAATCCGGCGGTTTCGAAGTTCCGACGAAACTTTCGGAACTCCCGGATTTTTCGAAACTCGAATTTTCCGAGTTTTCGATTTTTATCGTAAATTCGATAATTATTGAAATCGAAAGTAGATGATTATCGAAATCGAAGTGTAAACAAAATGTATCGTAAGTGGGGATCAATTTCGGTAACCCTCGATAATTGTACGAATCCAGGTAACCCTCGAAATCGTAAGTCCATCAACCCTCGAAAAGTAGTGATCGATTTCGGTAACCCTCGAATGTTTGTGCTGATTTCGCCAACCCTCGAATGTACAAGCTGATTTCGGTAACCCTCGTATTTGTGATATCGGTAACCCTCGAAAGTAGTGTTCGATTTCGGTAACCCTTGAAAATAGCCCGCGAAAGCTCGAAAAAAGCCCGATCGTGAGAAAAGATAGATTTGAAATGAGTTTTACTTATATTTACGGGTTCCCCAGACCATTCCCCAGGTCCCTTTGCTATTAACAGTAACCTGCTATTACTATTTAATCCTTAAAATTGATAGAAACTTTCAAATTTTTTTCCCCATAGACTTCTATGGGTCCGTTTTCGGATTTTCGAATTTTCCCGTAAATTCGAAAATCCGAAAATGGGACGAAACTCATCAGTTTTGGCCATCTCTACTGGTGGGCAGTTTTTGGGACTTTGGGGGGGGGACTACAGAAGAACCATATGGAGCTGGGATGTGAGGTAAAGATTTTATTACACTACATGATTGGGCCATTACTGGGGGGATTATAGTTTTGGGGGTGGACATGCCCTTTAATAATTTAATGACAAAGTAAGCACAGATAAATATGTGAGAACCACCATTTTACTTCTCTCAAATTGTAGCATCACATAATGTTAATTCGTTGGAGTGGGTATAGTGACCCTTTAAAGTGACTAAGGAAGGGACAACATTTGCTTCAGAAAGAACCTGTGTGTACTAAGGAGGGAACCTGTGTCCTTGTGTGTTCTAGGAATGTTTCATATTTACTTTTTCAGATGCTTGTGAAGGTTCTCATTCGTCCAGGTCATGGTATATCTGTTTTATTCAGTTAAATCAACTGGATTTGAAGTTTAGTTCTTGAAGACGTTTCGCTAGTCATCCGACTGGATTTCTCAGTTCAGAATGACTTGTACAAGAATCTGCTGGCAATACCCTGGCAAGTCACAATTATCATAATACAGCAAAGAGTTAAGGACCTTCTAAATTCCAAGTCCAGTTCATCTAACTGAATACAACAGATATACATTTTTAGAATTATACATTTAATATTGTCTTATTATACGGTAAAGCAATAGCAATAATACACAAAACTTTGAGGCAACATTTCATTGGTTGAACTTCTGTAAAAAATTAAATCTCAACATAAAATTTTTGATTTGATGCTGACCCCGAGAAGTCACTGTTTTCAATGAACTTGCTGGTATGAGCGTAGGCTGACCTCTTTAATAGACATGGAAATTACCCAGAAGTCTTCTTTCCTTATTGGCATATGAGTGAAGGGGAGCGCTAATGCCTTATTCTCTCCATATCCTATTTCATTTTTTAGTGATGTCTGTCCATAGGCACGTCATATGGCAAAACCAGAGGCCGTCATTACACTGATGATGGCTCAATAAAGGCAAAACCGGTCTGTAATTGGCTCTCTAGTTTGGCATTTAGCTTGTGGAATTCTATTGAAGCCTCTTAGTAGGTCTATAGCATTTCCGAAAGGGCTACAATGGAAATTATCCAGAAGTCTTTATTCCTTATTTGCATATGGGTAAGTGGAGCTCTACTGTCTTATACTCACCCTATCTTATTTAATTTCTCAGTGATGTCTCTCAGCCACAGAGATACTTTTTTTTATACTCTTCAGTTTTCTGGACTTTGGACAAGCACTACAGGAGAACTATAAGGAGCAGGAATGTAAGGTAAGGATTTTTTAAAACTTCACAGTGGGGCCAGCACTGGGGCAAATTTTAAATTTGGGGGTGGACATGCCTTTAACATTGGAATCTAGATATTAACATTGGAATCTAGATATTAACATTGGGATCTAGATATTACCATTGGGATCTTGATATTAACATTTGGATCTAGATATTAACATTTGGATCCAGACATTAACCTTGAGATCTAGATATTAACATTGTGATCTAGATATTAACATTTGGATCTAGACATTAACATTTGGATCTAGATATTAACATTTGGATCTAGATGTTTGCATTGGAATCTAAACATTAGCATTGGGATCTAGATATTAACATTGGAATGTAGACATTAACATTGGGATGTAGACATTAGCATTGGGATCTAGATATTAAGATTGGGATCTAGATATTAACATTGGGATGTATACATTAACATTGGAATGTAGGCATTAATATTGGGATCTAGACATTAACATTGGATTGTAGACATTAACATTGGGATGTAGACATTAACATTGGAATGTAGACATTAATATTGGGATCTAGATATTAACATTGGGATCTAGACATTACCAGTGGGATATAGATATACACACTGGGATCTAGATATTAAAATTGGGGTCTAGGTATCAGCATTGGGATATAGATATTAACATTGGGATCTAGATATTATTTAATACTGGGATTTAGACATTAGGATTGGTCTTCCCCCTGTACTAAACGACAGTCAGGTTCTCTCTGGCTTTTTGTAAAGATTGTGTATGTGTGTACCCAGCTTAAGTGATGACATCAATGGCCACTCCAAGAACTGACATTTAAAAAGTCCATAATGGACAGAATATAGATGAAAGTAAATGAATTGTAGACATGGGGATTTCAACTTTGCCAGGAAAGTTAAAAGTTGGGAGGTGTATATGTATCAATATAGTCAGTGTTATTTTACATTTGTATCATAAAAGATAAATAAGGCTTAATAAATACGGCTCTAAATATTTTACAGGATATATTCCCCCTTATTATATATATATATATATATATATATATATATATATATATATAATAAAGATTCAGGAGTGCCCTGATTTATTATCTTTATTATATTATTGGATCCTTTGGGAGCACCCTGGCAGTTGTACCTGTTGTGAGTGGCCAGTCCCTTCCTATATGTATATACATTATATATTATATATAATATAATATATATATATATAATATATATATTATATTATATATATAATAAATAGAACACAATACCCTCACTGCCGATTATTATTGCCAGTAATTGTAATTACCTGCAATACTATGAGGTGTTCTTTTTATTCTCACTGCAGATGGCCGAAGAGGTTAATGACAGAGAAAACATCAGCTACGCCAACTGCTACACCAGAAATATTGATCCAAATGTCTTTGTTTTGATGTTGGAAAAAGAAAGGGCAGTTTGTCGCCAGAGACCTACCAAAAAGGAAACACATCCAACACATACAATGTACTGCAATGTTTAATTATAGACAAATTCAATAAACCCACACAAAATGAACTTATTACATTGAACTGATTTGCAATAAATTAATGTTATTGGCCAAACAGCTCTGGGTATTATAAAATATAAAACCAGGTATTATTACACATAAACACTAGGGAATTATCCAATGAACTGATATTGCAATAAAGGAATTATTAGCTTCTTCATGCTATTTTTTATGTAATAAATATACACTCGGCTGGCAAACTATAAAAAATCTATATTCTCTGAATGGTAAAATAATTCTGAAGTTTACACAGCTGCTTTGGAATTTCCTGTGGGTTCTAAACTTCGCATGAAATAAAAATCAAAGGATGTGAGTGTGTTGTTGATCCTCCCCAGTAACCTGCACAGGAGCCTTTGAAAGATTCGCCTGCCCCTCAGTTCAGCCAAAAATGAAAACATCTGTTTATCAGGTCAAAGAGGTGTCAGTTTCTCTGCCAGACAAGGTTTTGCCACCAAGGAAAAAAAATGATCACAGTCAACAATTTTTTTTTGTAACACAAAGTCTATCTTTTAGGCAGTTATGTGTACTGTGCGTTCACCACTGTAGGGACCATATTTATACAGATATCCTTAAATGACTCTCGTTGTAAATTATCATTTCTTATTGCTATTTATGGATTGATATTCTTATTTTAGGCTAGGTACCCACAAACAGGTATTTTAGGCTGATTGGACGATATTTCTGTATTACGGTTGGTTGGCCCAAAATATCAGAGGTAATCTTTTGGTCGCAGGTCATCAATGGTGCTTGTTCTTTCTTCTGAATTTACAATAGGATGATCGAACATGCTAGTGAATCGCTAGTGAACCCCTTCATCAGGGGTTGTTACCCCGAAATGTTGTTTGATTTGCTGATGTTTGGCTGTTAATAAACTATTCACCGTTTGGAGTGCAAGTCTACCGTGATATTTTCTAGCTATTCGTTCCCTTTGACGTAGGGATTTTGGACTGTTTGCACCCGCCTGGGGTTAGTGTGCATATGGACTTTGTTCTTATCTGTACATGCTAGTGAATCACAGGCGATCATGTGGTCACATCAAAGTGTCAAATATTTAAGGAGCAGTATTCTTATTTAAAGGGCATCTATAGTGAAAAAAACACATTTCCCCATTGCAAATTTAAATTCATGTACTCCGTGATACCTTTCTCCTACCTCTTTCAGTGACTCTGTTTTTCCCTGGTGTCAGATCTCTCTGCAGCACTCCCCCCTTCCCATCCCCTCTGTTACCTAAAATCTAAATCTAAACTCAAGCTTATTATGTGCAGCAGGAGATAAAAGTTCAACATCCTGAAAAACACACCTATGCACAGTGGCCAATAGAAAACAAACTGTCCTGGAGACACGGATCTCTCCATGTCCCGCTGCAATACAATCTCTCTTTTTGTGACCTATTATCAAACAGTGAAAGCTATCAAGAAGGGGGGTCAAGTGCAGCCTTATCTCTTCCATCAAAGCTACCTCTCTCCCCCTGCTAATGCTCTTATCTTTATGTTGGTAACAGGGAAGAGGGTCATGTCACAGGGATTTGATTGACAGTACAGGTAGGAGTAGAGGAATGCAATCACGTTCTAATTTGTGTATCTCAGGACAGAGAGGGAAAATGAAGAAAGTAAAGACTCTGGGGATTGGTGGGGGGGGGGGGAAAAAAAATCGACTTTTCAAAAATTGTTCTTTAGACACAGCAAGATCCCACTAAATCTGAGCTGTATATTCTGAGAAATCATCATTTAAAATCACAGCATTCACGGAAAGACCTGTCACTCCAGAAGAAGAAATTATATTATGTTCCCCATCCCTGACCTCTAACTGCCTACCAGCACCTTTCTGCAACATTTAAGAGAATAAGTAGAGAAAAGTAGCAGGGGAAGGGAAGATGTGTAAGCAAAGCAGTGTCCATGGCTGTGCAGAACTTTAAGTGTCGCAGACACTACGAAGGCAGTGAGTAAGGGAGGCTGGGGCAATTTGGAGCACTCACTAAACATTAATCATTAAGGGCATGTCCACCCTTCCAAAAATTTTTTATATAATATTCCCCCTGTCCCCCCAGCCCCAACCGCTATATTTTTATTATTAGAAAGTGCCCCAAACTTTACTTACCTTCCCTCTTTCCTCTGCCGCACTGCCAGGCCCTCTGCTTGCGAGAAAATGCCACAAGGGGCGGGACCAGCAGTCACACTGTGATTGATGAGCGGCTGCCGGGAGTTCAGTGCGGCGGTAAGTAATGTTTGGGGCACTTTCTAATAATAAATATAGCGGTTGGGGCTGGGGGGACAGGGGGATATATTAGCAAAAGTTTTTTACGCTAGGGGAGGGAATCCTAATTGGGAGCGAGAGGAGGGGGAGGGAGAGGGAGGGAGGGGGAGAAGGCTGAGGTACGCATGCCAAACATCTCCCGGAGGCGAGACAGAGGCATAGTCCTATATGGACTCTGCTATCCTCCTGGTGGGTAGAGATGTACTTTAGGTTCTAATAGAGCCCAGTTTCGATTCGAATCCGGCGGTTTCGAAGTCCGACAAACTTTCGGAACTCCCGGATTTTTCGAAACTCGAATTTTCCGAGTTTTCGATTTTTATCGTAAATTCGATAATTATTGAATCGAAAGTGAGATGATCGAAATCGAAGTGTAAACAAAATGTATCGTAAGTGGGGATCAATTTCGGTAACCCTCGATAATGTACGAATCCAGGTAACCCTCGAAATCGTA
Organism: Hymenochirus boettgeri; assembly: GCA_019447015.1. NCBI lineage: Eukaryota > Metazoa > Chordata > Amphibia > Anura > Pipidae > Hymenochirus > Hymenochirus boettgeri. The sequence goes on along the minus strand of CM033470.1, from coordinate 47,728,110 downwards.
AGTCCATCAACCCTAAAAAGTAGTGATCGATTTCGGTAACCCTCGAATGTTTGTGCTGATTTCGCCAACCCTCGAATGTACAAGCTGATTTCGGTAACCCTCGTATTTGTGATATCGGTAACCCTCGAAAGTAGTGTTCGATTTCGGTAACCCTTGAAAATAGCCCGCAAGCTCGAAAAAAGCCCGATCGTGGAAAAAGATAGATTTGAAATGAGTTTTACTTATATTACGGGTTCCCAGACCTTCCCCAGGTCCCTTTGCTATTAACAGTAACCTGCTATTACTATTTAATCCTTAAAATTGATAGAAACTTTCAAATTTTTTTCCCCATAGACTTCTATGGGTCCGTTTTCGGATTTCTATTTTCCCGTAAATTCGAAATCCGAAAATGGGACGAAACTCATCAGTTTTGGCCATCTCTACTGGTGGGGCAGTTTTTGGGACTTTGGGGGGGACTACAGAAGAACCATATGGAGCTGGGATGTGAGGTAAAGTTTTATTACACTACATGATTGGGCCATTACTGGGGGGATTATAGTTTTGGGGGTGGACATGCCCTTTAATAATTTAATGACAAAGTAAGCACGATAAATATGTGAGAACCACCATTTTACTTCTCTCAAATTGTAGCATCACATAATGTTAATTCGTTGGAGTGGGATAGTGACCCTTTAAAGTGACTAAGGAGGGACAACATTTGCTTCAGAAAGAACCTGTGTGTTACTAAGGAGGGAACCTGTGTCCTTGTGTGTTCTAGGAATGTTTCATATTTACTTTTTCAGGCTTGTGAAGGTTCTCATTCGTCCAGGTCATGGTATATTTTTTATTCAGTTAAATCAACTGGTTGAAGTTTAGTTCTTGAAGACGTTTCGCTAGTCATCCGACTGGATTTCTCAGTTCAGAAGGACTTGTACAAGAATCTGCTGGCAATACCCTGGCAAGTCACAATTATCATAATACAGCAAAGAGTTAAGGACCTTCTAAATTCCAAGTCCAGTTCATCTAACTGAAAAAACAGATATACATTTTTAGAATTTACATTTAATATTGTCTTATTACGGTAAAGCAATAGCAATAATACACAAAACTTTGAGGCAACATTTCATTGGTTGAACTTCTGTAAAAAATTAAATCTCAACATAAAATTTTTGATTTGATGCTGACCCCGAGAAGTCACTGTTTTCAATGAACTTGCTGGTATGAGCGTAGGCTGACCTCTTAATAGACATGGAAATTACCCAGAAGTCTTCTTTCCTTATTGGCATATGAGTGAAGGGGAGCGCTAATGCCTTATTCTCTCCATATCCTATTTCATTTTTTAGTGATGTCTGCATAGGCACGTCATATGGCAAAACCAGAGGCCGTCATTACACTGATGATGGCTCAATAAAGGCAAAACCGGTCTGTAATTGGCTCTCTTTTTTGGCATTTAGCTTGTGGAATTCTATTGAAGCCTCTTAGTAGTCTATAGCATTTCCGAAAGGGCTACAATGGAAATTATCCAGAAGTCTTTATTCCTTATTTGCATATGGGTAAGTGAGCTCTACTGTCTTATACTCACCCTATCTTATTTAATTTCTCGTGTGTTCCTCAGCCACAGATACTTTTTTTTTATACTCTTCAGTTTTTCTGGACTTTGGACAAGCACTACAGGAGAACTATAAGAGCAGGAATGTAAGGTAAGGATTTTTTTAAAACTTCACAGTGGGGCCAGCACTGGGGCAATTTTAAATTTGGGGGTGGACATGCCTTTAACATTGGATCTAGATATTAACATTGGAATCTAGATATTAACATTGGGTCTAGATATTACCATTGGGATCTTGATATTACATTTGGATCTAGATATTAACATTTGGATCCAGACATTAACCTTGAATCTAGATATTAACATTGTGATCTAGATATTAACATTTGATCTAGACATTAACATTTGGATCTAGATATAACATTTGGATCATATGTTTGCATTGAATCTAAACATTAGCATTGGGATCTAGATATAACATTGGAATGTAGACATTAACATTGGGATGTAGACATTAGCATTGGGATCTAGATATTGATTGGGATCTAATATTAACATTGGGATGTATACATTAACATTGGAATGTAGGCATTAATATTGGGATCTAGACATTAACATTGGATTGTAGACATTAACATGGGATGTAGACTTAACATTGGAATGTAGACATTAATATTGGGATCTAGATATTACATTGGGATCTACTTACCAGTGGGATATAGATTACACACTGGGATCTAGATATTAAAATTGGGGTCTAGGTATCACATTGGGATATAGATATTAACATTGGGATCTGTTTATTTAATACTGGGATTTAGACATTAGGATTGGTCTTCCCCCTGTACTAAACGACAGTCAGGTTCTCTCTGGCTTTTTGTAAAGATTGTATGTGTGTACCCAGCTTAAGTGATGACATCAATGGCCACTCCAAGAACTGACATTTAAAAAGTCCATAATGGACAAATATAGATGAAGTAAATGAATTGTAGACATGGGTTTCAACTTTGCCAGGAAATTAAAGTTGGGAGGTGTATATGTATCAATATAGTCAGTGTTATTTTACATTTGTATCATAAAAGATAAATAAGGCTTAATAAATACGGCTCTAAATATTTTACAGGATATATTCCCCCTTATTTTATATTATATATATATATATATATATATATATTATAATAAAGATCAGGAGTGCCCTGATTTATTATCTTTATTATATTATGGATCCTTTGGGAGCACCCTGGCAGTTGTACCTTGATTGTGAGTGCCAGTCCCTTCCTATATGTATATACATTATATATATATATATATATATATATATATATATATATATATATATATATATATATATATAAATAAATAGAACACAATACCCCCACAGCAGATTATTATTGCCAGTAATTGTAATTACCTGCAAACTATGAGGTGTTCTTTTATTCTACACTGCAGATGGCCGAAGAGGTTAATGACGAGAAAACATCAGCTACGCCACTGCTACACCAAATTTGATCCAAATGTCTTTGTTTTGATGTTGGAAAAAGAAAGGGCATTTTTGTCGCCAGAGACCTACCAAAAAGGAACACAATCCAACACATACAATGTACTGCAATGTTTAATTATAGACAAATTCAATAAACCCACACAAAATGAACTTATTACATTGAACTGATTTGCAATAAATTAATGTTATTGGCCAAACAGCTCTGGGTATTATAAAATATAAAACCAGGTATTATTACACATAAACACTAGGGAATTACCAATGAACTGATATTGCAATAAAGGAATTATTAGCTTCTTCATGCTATTTTTATGTATATATTACACTCGGCTGGCAAACTATAAAAAATCTTATTCTCTGAATGGTAAAATAATTCGAAGTTTACACAGCGCTTTGGAATTTCCTGTGGGTTCTAAACTTCGCATGAAATAAAAATCAAGGATGTGAGGTGTTGTTGATCCTCCCCAGTAACCTGCACAGGAGCCTTTGAAAGATTCGCCTGCCCCTCAGTTCAGCCAAAAATGAAAACATCTGTTATATCAGGTCAAAGAGGTGTCAGTTTCTCTGCCAGACAAGGTTTTGCCACAAAGGAAAAAAAATGATCACAGTCAACAATTTTTTTTGTAACACAAAGTCTTCTTTTAGCAGTTATGTGTACTGTGCGTTCACCACTGTAGGGACCATATTTATACAGATATCCTTAATGACTCTCGTTGTAAATTATCATTTCTTATTGTATTTATGGATTGATATTCTTATTTTAGGCTAGGTACCCCAAAAAGGTATTTTAGGCTGATTGGACGATATTCTGTATTACGGTTGGTTGGCCCAAAATTCAAGTAATCTTTTGGTCGCAGGTCATCAATGGTGCTTGTTCTTTCTTCTGAATTTACAATAGGATGATCGAACATGCTAGTGATCGCTAGTGAACCCCTTCATCAGGGGTTGTTACCCCGAAATGTTGTTTGATTTGCTGATGTTTGGCTGTTAATAAACATCACCGTTTGGAGTGCAAGTCTACCGTGATATTTTCTAGCTATTGTTCCCTTTGACGTAGGGATTTTGGACTGTTTCACCGCCTGGGGTTAGTGTGCATATGGACTTTGTTCTTATCTGTGCATGCTAGTGAATCACAGCGATCATGTGGTCACATCAAAGTGTCAAATATTAAGAGCAGTATTCTTATTTAAAGGCTCTATAGTGAAAAAACACATTTCCCCATTGCAAATTTAAATTCATGTACTCCTTGATCCCTTTCTCCTACCCTTTCAGTGACTCTGTTTTTCCCTGGTGTCAGATCTCTCTGCAGCACTCCCCCCTTCCCATCCCCTCTGTTACCTAAAATCTAAATCTAAACTCAAGCTTATTATGTGCAGCAGGAGATAAAAGTTCAACATCCTGAAAAAACACACCTATGCACAGTGGCCAATAGAAACAAACTGTCCTGGAGACACGGATCTCTCCATGTCCCGCTGCAATACAATCTCTCTTTTTGTGACCTATTATCAAACAGTGAAAGCTATCAAGAAGGGGGGTCAAGTGCAGCCTATCTCTTCATCAAAGCTACCTCTCTCCCCTTCTAATGCTCTTATCTTTATGTTGGTAACAGGGAAGAGGGTCATGTCACGGATTTGATTGACAGTACAGGTAGGAGTAGAGGAATGCAATCACGTTCTAATTTGTGTATCTCAGGACAGAGAGGGAAAATGAAGAAAGTAAAGACTCTGGGGATTGGTGGGGGGGGGGGGTTATAGAGCACATGGAAAGAAAGAATAAAAAGTTCATTTTCCCACTATAGATGCCCTTTAAGGAGTATTATTTTTATTTAAAGAACAACAAAAGCCTCAGAACAACACCCTTTCAGAGCACCTTAAAATAAAGTCATAATCTGTGTCTTACCTCTTATTTTGATATGGTTGTTCATATGGTTGTTTACATGGGAGCTTGTGTTTTATTTTCCAACATCGTAGTATCACACAGTGTGGTCACTGACCATTATGTTATTAGACATGCTCAGTCCAAAAGCTGGGTACACACATTCCTGATAAAGGGTAAATTCCATCGGTACAGAGAGGAAGTGTGTACAGCTAATGAAACAATCGCTTCTGACACTGAGGAACGTTCTACGTCAGCAATGATCATTTCAGACAAAAGATTTCTTTTGTACGCTGTCAGCTTCCTGTACTAAAGTATAGGGAGTCATCTGCAATCGTAGGGAGTATGGCAGTCACAAACATTCTCCCTATACTTTATGTATACTTTATATGGGAGAACGACCGTGACTGTGTGTACTCCCATCTGTCAAAGATGACGATAGACTCTTGCAGATTCTGTCTGTCATCTTTGACAGATTGTTACAGTGTATACTCAGCTTTAGATACTGCAGGAACTTGTTACAGTTGGCCACACCCACTAGAAGCCTCTAGTCAATCCTTTTAAATGACAGATTAGACAAGGGAGCATGTGACTAAAGTCGGGGGTGTTTCCAGTCACACAACACACCATACAACCCACAAACAGGGAGATTCAATCGAACTTTTTATTCTTTCTTTCCATGTGCTCTATAACCCCCCCCCCCCACCAATCCCCAGAGTCTTTACTTTCTTCATTTTCCCAGAATAAAACCGAAGTGTAACAAATTCTCACAAGTACACTTTCAGGAGGAGACCCAAGTCTGTAGGTTTGGAGAGATGAGGCTGATGGGAGTTGTATGCAGGATACTGAGGCACTACTGGAAACTGGATACCAAGGAGAAGGTGCTGCTGGGAACTAAGATGCTGGAACAGACAAGGTAAGTCTCTGATGCTGGAACTGGTAAGGTAAGTCTTTGATGCTGGAACAGATAAGGTAAGTCATTGATGCTGGAACAGGTAAGGTAAGTCTCTGAGCCAGGGGTAGCTAATGCTACAATTGTAAAATCAGGAAAACCACAGTTTCAATTTCATGGAGCGGAAAAACTGCTAAGTTGGGATTAGAACAATCTCTTAGATTATCGGCCATTTATGTTCCAGGGAGAGAAACATAGTAGCAGATATCTCAGTCAGAACAAGATCAGTCCATGGGAATGAAGGTTGAATCCTCAGATTTTCAAAAAGTTTACAAAACTATGGGGAAATCCCCAAATTGATCTGATGGTGTCTCAGCCAATACCAACTGATGAAATTTTGTTCCAGATGTCAGACTCCGATAACAGCATATGTGGATGCCTTTTCAATTCCGGGACCATCAGCCTATCATACATTTTTCTGACCTTTCCTCTAATTGACAAAGTCCTGAGGAAAATCAGACAAGATCAAGCCAAAGTCATTGCCATTCTCCCTTGGTGGCCTAGGAGACCATGGTTTCTAGAAGCCCTGTTGTTAGCAATCTCCAAGCTGAGGAAACTGCAATACAACACCTTTGACTCGGGCATGTTGAAACATCCCGGAATAGAGAATTTGGCATTGACAGCCTGGCTGCTGAAAGGGAAACGTTAAAGAAAAAAGGGTTATCTAAAGCTGTGATAAATACACTTTCAGCTAGGAAAACCACCACCTCTAGAGCATACTATAGAGTATGGAATATCTTCAAAAGCTAGTGTGATGAAAGACTTGATTTTTCTACTTCCATCATTATTAATATTGTGGAGTTTCTACAGTCGAGGCTAGAGAAAGGTCTAAGTCTTGCCACCTTTAAAGGCCAAAGCTCTTCGCTATCAGTATTAACTGAGAAACATCTGGCAGCTGATCTGTTATTGTCAGAGGCTCTTTCAGGCAGTAAAACATCTAAGACCGAAAAGAACATTAAGCCAGCAATTAAGCCAGCACCATGGGATCTTCAGTTGTATTGCAGCAATGAAAGAACCTCCATTTGAGCCATTGCAGACTATTCCTTTAAACTTCTTAACCATCAAAATTACCTTACTCCTGGCTTTGACTTCAGTCCGTAGAGTGGGTGAAAGTGGGTGAAATAATATAAATTTATGTTACCTTCTTTGAAGACAAGGTGGTTTTAAGATGGGATGACACGTTTTTACCAGCGCCTAAGGATGACCAAGAAGCAAAGTGACAACACCTTGACATGGTTAGATGTCTTCGAGTTTATCTTCAGAGACATGCCACAGACCTTCTATTTCCACAGTTGCAAAATGGATTGCATCTGGGATCAAACAGGCTTACAAACAGGCTGCGGTGGAAACCTCCTCCAGGATAAACCGCGCACTCTACCAGGGCAGTTTCAACATCCTGGGCCTGCCAAGCTGGGGCTTCGGCAGAAGAAATTTGTAAAGCAGCCAGCATGGTTGTCTTCTCAGACCTTATAAAGCACTATAAATTAGATTTATCTTCAGCAGCCCTGTCTAGGTTCGGTACAAAAGTACTAAATACTGTTGCGTCTGTTAAATAAATTCAAACAGCAATATTCCCTCCCTTGTCTAATTGATGTTGGGCATGTCCCATACCTGCCCACTGCCATGTGAAGGAAAGGAAACAGAAAATTTCTTTAGACTTACCGTAATTTTCTTTTCCTGGACTGTAGCATGTCAGGGCACCACTTCCAACCCTGATCTCAGTAAGTCCCACGCTCAGGACAGGGAAGACTGAAGAGGGAGGGACATCACTAAAATATACTTCCTGTCCCTCCACAAGGGGAACAGGGTTAACACATTAGTGCCCACTGAAATGATACAGTCCAGAAAAAGAAAATTACGGTCTGAAGAAATTTTCTGTTTTAATTTATATAGATTTAAAGGTCAATAAACCGTCTGTGGGAGAAAAATACACCTGTGGTTTTATTGCTACTGCTTATTTAAGTTAAATATATCCTTTACTTATTTTGGTCTAAATGTTCATTAGTGGTTGCAGGCCAAGTTTAAAACAACAGGTTTGTAATATATTGAATTGTGTGTGTGTGTTGTCTATTACTCTTTAAATAAATTAATTCAAGAATTGCCCCATAATACAAAAAAATACTATAAAATTAATGTTAACTAGATAACTGACTCGCAATGACATCAAACAATCAACTAGAAAAGTAAATAAATGTTTGTGCTGCAGATTTTAAAACTCAATAATAGCAATGATGAGGACATGTTGTTTTTTACTTACCCTTTAAATACTGTATGGCTGTCTCATGAATGAATGGGTAGGTCAGTTGGTGTGTGTACTTGTGTCAGGTTGGAAGTTAAAAATAAAAACTTTTGATTATTAATCAATTTTTTTTTTTACTTGCTGCCTGGCATTGATTGCTACTGTCTGTTATCTACTAGAACCCCAAATCTGTTTTCAACAGAGATTCACATAGCACACATAGATTCCTCTAGATTCTGTCTTTGATTTGCTAGAAATCTGGATACACACAGGATCTTTTGGGTGGCCACAAATCTGTAGCACTTATTATATTTGTTGTATTCAATTAGACCTGGACTTGAAGTTTAGTTCTTGAAGACGCTTGCTAGTCATCCGACTGGTTTCTCAATTCAGAATGACTTGCACAAGAATGATAGTGGCTAAGAGGTGTTATAGGAAGCCCAGAGTAAGGTGTCAAAACAGCATTGTACATGGCAGACAGTTGGTGGCTATAACACCTTACTCTGGGCGTTCTATAACACCTCTTAGCCACTATCCAATCACGCCCTTAACACTTGGTGTGATATGCTAATTGGGTTTTCCAGGGTACATAATTGCCACAGATTCTTGTACAAGTCATTTGAATTGAGAAAGCCAGTCGGATGACTAGCGAAACGTCTTCAAGAACTAAACTTCAAGTCCAGTTGATCTAATTGAATACAACAGATATACCATGACCTGGATGAATGAGAACCTTCACAAGCATGTAGCACTCACTGTTTGCTCTTATATATAGTATAGGGACCCAAGTTGTCGGTGGAATTTTTAGTCAAAACAGACCAAGATAGATGGTTGTAGCTCATCAGCTGTGGGATTATCCAATTCTCTCCACACAAGTAACTGATAATGGGCTAATTCCATGTGGCCCAATTGGATGGGCCTAATATCATTACTGTGTGTACCCAGCTTAGCTTATACATTTGTATTCCATGCTGATTACTTCAGTATAAGGTTAGTTCTGAAAACCTAATCCTGTATACAATCCCTGGGCATTTTTAAGGGGAGGGCTTAGTTATCTTTAAACAGGACTATAATTACCAGGCTAGGTACAAATCTTTCGTTAAATATAGAATTAACCAAATGTTCTATTAATGTGTAGGGATGGCCGGCTCGCGGATCCGAACCCGGATCCGCCGCGGATTTATCCTGTTCGCGAACGGCGGATTTTTCGGATTTTCCACCTTCCGAACTTCAAAACTTCAAAAAATTTTGAAAATACGAGAAATCCACGTATTTTCGAAAATACAAGAAATCCACATATTTTCAAAAAATTCGAAATTAAGAGGATTTCTCGTATTTTAGAAAATACGTATTTTCGAAAATTTTCAAAATTACGAGGATTACTGTATTTTCGAAAATTTTCAAAAATACGAGAATCTCCTAATTTCGAGGATATTTTTCATTTCAATGGGTCCACCGAGATTTCGAATTTTCTTGAAAATTCGCGGATCCTCGAGGGGACCAGATTTGCGAAGTTCGGACATCTCTAATAATGTGTAAAGTCTTTCTACTGCAGACACTTTAAAAGTTGTACTTTTTTCACTTCAGTGTAATTCAAACAACAGAGAAGCTTTTGCACTGTCCATTAGAAAGAGCACAACTGTATGGGATAACTAAGATAAAGTCAATCACATAGCCATTCCAATACGTAATTATAGCAAGGAATACTATAAATAGGGATTCCAAATTGTGCAGTTGGTGACTGTGGCTGGTCAGTTACAAAAGGAAAATAAACGCAAGGTCCTTTTAAATCTTTGTTTTTTTTTGAACTTGTCTAACGTGGAAGTTCTATTTCTATGGCCTTTTAATATCATTCTGCTGCACCCTTGGCAAGGAATATGCTACTAGGATTATGTCTGACATCCTATCCCTGTTCATTCCCTTGAAATCCCAGATCACATACATTTATTGGCTGAGAAAGGTCAGCTTATCGATATGCAGATGATCTATGTAAATAAACCCCAAAAACCCAAAGTTAGAAAGCTGACAGGTGAAGGGCTGATCTGTAATACAGCAAAGTTATGTTCTTCCCTCTGCTTCTCAAAAGCATATAGGGTAATAGCAGTATTGGTTGTGATGTCATCTGTTAAACCTGACTGGCAGCTAACTGGAAGAAGCAGGAAGCAGAAACAGAACATTAGGAATCATTTCAGGTTAGATATACACCTCTCACATTTTACCTAATGCTGTTTTGGGTTTTAGGGTGGTTATACCTATGTACATATTTCCCTCTGAGGGGTGAACTTTCCCTGTGAAATGTAGACTCTCCTTTTTTTTAAATTAGTGATGTTTCCAAAACATTTGCAAACTGAACACCCTTTTCCCCTCCCCTCTACTTTTCTTATACTGTTCTTCCGTTTCACCTCCAGCAGGGGGAAGCACCATAGCAAATATTTCTTTATTCTATACCTGTACACCAACAGGGTTATTCAACAAAAGTTCTTATCGTAAAAATTATGTAATTTCCCCCCCAACATCAGCTTCAAATGTTAAATTATATCTGATTGTTTGAAGCAAAATAAGCAACATTTAATGATAAGAACTGTTATTGAATCTCTTACATGTTGGTTACTGCAGAATAAAGAAATCTGTATGTAAAAAAAACACAACCTTTATGTTTATACTGTTTCTATATTAAGAGTCTTATACCTAAGAATTAGAGATGGACAAAATTCCTAAGTTCGGTTCATTTTCAAACTTTCAAACTTCAGTAAAAGTTCAGAAGTTCAGAAGGGGAGAATTATTTGAAAAGTTCAGATTAAATACAAATAAAATAACAATGGTAACTTACTCTAAAGGCTGTGGCACCTGGGATATGGTCTGGGGAACATGTCACTATCACCAAAACTTTTTAAACACTACCTTTCCCCATGATTGGGCAATTGTCGGGTTTCCGCATTCTAGATGTGGGGTTATGGCCAATTTGAGGGTTACCAAACAATACAGTGAGGGTTACTGAACGAAACATTCGCGAGTTACTGAATTCGAAGGTTGCATTCGAGGGTTACTGAATGTTACAACAATGAAGGATACATTTGAGGGTTACCAAAATCGAAGGCTACTTCGAGGGTTCCGAAAGTGAAGGATACATTTGAGTGTGACCAAAATTGAAGACTATATTCGAGGGTTACTGAAATCGAATGCTACATTTGGGGGTTACTGAACGATACATTGTGTACCAAAAAGGAAGGATACATTTGAGTGTGACCGAAATCGAAGGCTATGTTTGAGGGTTACCACAATCCAAGGCTACTTTTTGAGAGTTACTAAAATCGAAGGATACATTCGAGGGTTTCCAATTATCAAAATAAGTCTGCGATTTTGAAAAAAAAACATAGTTCATAGTTTGGGAACTTCAGAGTGTTCAAGTTTCTCTGAGCTATTAAAGTTCTGGTTGGGTTCCTGTTCATATTTTGCCCATCTCTGTTGTATCACATTTCTGTGCAATTCCCAACAAAGATATACTGTACTAATAAAATTAGTAAAAACTTTAGGGGGTTAGTCAATAAAAGTTCTTATCGTTTAAAATGGTGCTAATTTTGCCCCAACCAATCAGATGTTAGCTTTCAAATGTTACATAAGTTCTGATTGGTTGGGCCAAAATTAGCACCATTATAAACGATAAGAACTTTTATTGAATCTCCCTGTTGTGTGTGTGTATGCGTGTGGGTGTGGGACTGGAAAACACCCCCGACTTTAGTCACATGCTCCCTTGTCTAATCTGTCATTTAAAAGGATTGACTAGAGGCTTCTAGTGGGTGTGGCCAACTGTAACAAGTTCCTGCAGATCTAAAGCTGAGTATACACTGTAACAATCTGTAAAGAGACAGACAAATGCAAGAGTCTATCTGTCACTTTGACAGATGGAGTACACACAGTCACGGTCGTTCTCCTATATAAGTATACATAAAGTATAGGGAGAATGTTTGTGACTGCCATACTCCCTACGATTGCAGATGACTCCTATACTTAGTACAGGAAGCTGACAGGTACAAAAGAAATCTTTTGTCTTGAATGATCATTGCTGACGTAGAACGTTCCTCAGTGTCAGAAGCGATTGTTTCATTAGCTGTACACACTTCCTCTTGTACCGATGGAATTTACCCTTTATCCGGAATGTGTGTACCCAGCTTTGGACTGAGACAGTCTAAATAACATAATGGTCAGTGACCACACTGTGTGATACTACGATGTTGGAAATAAAAAACAAGCCCATGTAAACAACCCTATGAACAACCATATCAAATAAGAGGTAAGACACAGATTATGACTTTATTTTAAGGTGCTCTGAAAGGGGGTTTGTTCTGAGGCTTTTGTTGTCCTTTAAATAAAAAATAATCCTTAAAGGGCATCTATAGTGGGAAAATGAACTTTTTATTCTTTTTTCCATGTGCTCTGATAAATTAGTAAAAACTTTAGGGGGTTAGTCAATAAAAGTTCTTATCGTTTATAATGGTGCTAATTTTGGCCCAACCAATCAGAACTTATGTAACATTTGAAAGCTAACATCTGATTGGTTGGGGCAAAATTAGCACCATTTTAAACGATAAGAACTTTTATTGACTAACCCCCTAAAGTTTTTACTAATTTTATTAAGGTACAGTATATCTTTGGTTGGGAATTGCACAGAAAATAGTGATACAACAGAGATGGGCAAAATATGAACAGGAACCCAACCAGAACTTTAATAGCTCAGAGAAACTTGAACACTTCTGAAGTTCCCAAACTATGAACTAGTTGTTTTTTTTCAAAATCGCAGACTTATTTTTGATAATTGGAAACCCTCGAATGTATCCTTCGATTTTAGTAACTCTCAAAAAGTAGCCTTGGATTGTGGTAACCCTCAAACATAGCCTTCGATTTCGGTCACACTCAAATGTATCCTTCCCTTTTGGTAAACCTTAAATGTATCGTTCAGTAACCCCCAAATGTAGCATTCGATTTCAGTAACCCTCGAATATAGTCTTCAATTTTGGTCACACTCAAATGTATCCTTCACTTTCGGGAACCCTCGAATGTAGCCTTCGATTTTGGTAACCCTCAAATGTATCCTTCATTGTTGGTAACATTCAGTAACCCTCGAATGCAACCTTCGAATTCAGTAACTCGCGAATGTTTCGTTCAGTAACCCTCACATGTATTGTTTGGTAACCCTCAAATTGGCCATAACCCTCACATCTAGAATGCGGAAACCCGACAATTGCCCAATCATGGGGAAAGGTAGTGTTTAAACAAGTTTTGGTGATAGTGACATGTTCCCCAGACCATATCCCAGGTGCCACAGCCATTTAGAGTAAGTTACCATTGTTATTTTATTTGTATTTAATCTGAACTTTTCAAACTAATTCTCCCCTTCTGAACTTCTGAACTTTTACTGAAGTTTGAAAGTTTGAAAATGAACCGAACTTAAGGAATTTTGTCCATCTCTAATTCTTAGGTATAAGACTCTTAATATAGAAACAGTATAACAATAAAGGTTTGTGTTTTTTTACATACAGATTTCTTTATTCTGCAGTAACCAACATGTAGAGAGATTCAATAACAGTTCTTATCATTAGAAATGTTGCTTATTTTGCTTCAAACAATCAGATATAATTTAACATTTGAAAGCTGATTGGTTGGGGGAAAATTAACATAATTTTTAACGATAAGAACTTTTGTTGAATAACCCTGTTGGTGTACAGGTATAGAATAAAGAAATATTTGCTATGGTGCTTCCCCCTGCTGGAGGTGAAACGGAAGAACAGGTATAAGAAAATGTAGAGGGGAGGGGAAAAGTGTGTTCAGGTTTGCAAATGTTTTGGAAACATCACTAATTTAAAAAAAGGAGAGTCTACATTTCACAGGGAAAGTTCACCCCTCAGAGGGAAATATGTACATAGGTAAATAACCACCCTAAAACCCAAAACAGCATTAGGTAAAAATGTGAGAGGTGTATATCTAACCTGAAATGATTCCTAATGTTCTGTTTCTGCTTCCTGCTTCTTCCAGTTAGCTGCCAGTCATAGGTTTAACAGATGACATCACAACCAATGACTGCTATTACCCTATATGCCTTTTTGAGAAGCAGAGGGAAGAACATAACTTTGCTGTATTACAGATCAGCCCTTCACCTGTCAGCTTTCTAACTTTGGGTTTTTGGGGTTTATTTACATAGATCATCTGCATATCGATAAGCCTGACCTTTCTCAGCCAATAAATGTATGTGATCTGGGATTTCAAGGGAATGAACAGGGATAGGATGTCAGACATAATCCTAGTAGCATATTCCTTGCCAAGGGTGCAGCAGAATGATATTAAAAGGCCATAGAAATAGGAAAACTTCCACGTTAGACAAGTTCATAAAAAAAACAAAGATTTAAAAGGACCTTGCATGTTATTTTCCTTTTGTAACTGACCAGCCACAGTCACCAACTGCACAATTTGGAATCCCTATTTATAGTATTCCTTGCTATAATTACGTATTGGAAGTGGCTAATGTGATTGACTTTATCTTAGTTATCCCATACAGTTGTGCTCTTTCTAATGGACAGTGCAAAAGCTTCTCTGTTGTTTGAATTACACTGAAGTGAAAAAAGTACAACTTTTAAAGTGTCTGCAGTAGAAAAGGACTTTACACATTATATAGAGATGTCCGAACTTCGCAAAATCTGGTCCACTCGAGGATCCGCGAATTTTCAAGAAAATTCGAAAATCTGCGAGTGGACCCATTGAAATGAAAAATATCCTCGAAATTAGGAGATTTCTCGTATTTTTGAAAATTTTCGAAAATACGAGTAATCCTCGTAATTTTGAAAATTTTCGAAAATACGTATTTTCTAAAATACGAGAAATCCTCTTAATTTCGAAATTTTTTGAAAATATGTGGATTTCTTGTATTTTCGAAAATACGTGGATTTCTCGTATTTTCAAAATTTTTTGAAGTTTTGAAGTTCGGAAGGTGGAAAATCCGAAAAAATCCGCCGTTCGCGAACAGGATAAATCCGCGGCGGATCCGGGTTCGGATCCGCGAGCCGGCCATCCCTACACATTAATAGAACATTTGGTTAATTCTATATTTAACAGAAGATTTGTACCTAGCCTGGTAATTATAGTCCTGTTTAAAGATAAACTAAGCCCTCCCCTTAAAAATGCCCAGGGATTGTATACAGGATTAGGTTTTCAGAACTAACCTTATACTGAAGTAATCAGCATGGAATACAAATGTATAAGCTAAGCTGGGTACACACAGTAATGATATTAGGCCCATCCAATTGGGCCACATGGAATTAGCCCATTATCAGTTACTTGTGTGGAGAGAAATTGGATAATCCCACAGCTGATGAGCTACAACCATCTATCTTGGTCTGTTTTGACTAAAAAATTCCACCGACAACTTGGGTCCCTATACTATATTATAAGGAGCAAACAGTGAGTGCTACATGCTTGTGAAGGTTCTCATTCATCCAGGTCATGGTATATCTGTTGTATTCAATTAGATCAACTGGACTTGAAGTTTAGTTCTTGAAGACGTTTCGCTAGTCATCCGACTGGCTTTCTCAATTCAGAATGACTTGTACAAGAATCTGTGGCAATTATGTACCCTGGAAAAACCCAATTAGCATATCACAGCCAAGTGTTAAGGGCGTGATTGGATAGTGGCTAAGAGGTGTTATAGGAACGCCCAGAGTAAGGTGTTATAGCCACCAACTGTCTGCCATGTACAATGCTGTTTTGACACCTTACTCTGGGCGTTCCTATAACACCTCTTAGCCACTATCATTCTTGTGCAAGTCATTCTGAATTGAGAAAGCCAGTCGGATGACTAGCAAAGCGTCTTCAAGAACTAAACTTCAAGTCCAGGTCTAATTGAATACAACAAATATAATAAGTGCTACAGATTTGTGGCCACCCAAAAGATCCTGTGTGTATCCAGATTTCTAGCAAATCAAAGACAGAATCTAGAGGAATCTATGTGTGCTATGTGAATCTCTGTTGAAAACAGATTTGGGGGTTCTAGTAGATAACAGACAGTAGCAATCAATGCCAGGCAGCAAGTAAAAAAAAAAATTGATTAATAATCAAAAAAGTTTTATTTTTTAACTTCCAACCTGACACAAGTACACACACCAACTGACCTACCCATTCATTCATGAGACAGCCATACAGTATTTAAAGGGTAAGTAAAAAACAACAATGTCCTCATCATTGCTATTATTGAGTTTTAAAATCTGCAGCACAAACATTTATTTACTTTTCTAGTTGATTAGTTGTGATGTCATTGCGAGTCAGTTATCTAGTTAACATTAATATTTATAGTATTTTTTTGTATTATGGGGCAATTCTTGAATTAATTTATTTAAAGAGTAATAGACAACACACACACACAATTCAATATATTACAAACCTGTTGTTTTAAACTTGGCCTGCAACCACTAATGAACATTTAGACAAAATAAGTAAAGGATATATTTAACTTAAATAAGCAGTAGCAATAAAACCACAGGTGTATTTTTCTCCACAGACGGTTTATATTGACCTTTAAATCTATATAAATTAAAACAGAAAATTTCTTCAGACCGTAATTTTCTTTTTCTGGACTGTATCATTTCAGTGGGCACTAATGTGTTAACCCTGTTCCCCTTGTGGAGGGACAGGAAGTATATTTTAGTGATGTCCCTCCCTCTTCAGTCTTCCCTGTCCTGAGCGTGGACTTACTGAGATCAGGGTTGGGAATGTGGTGCCCACTGACATGCTACAGTCCAGGAAAAGAAAATTACGGTAAGTCTAAAGAAATTTTCTGTTTTCCTGTTCCTTCACATGGCAGTGGGCAGGTATGGGACATGCCCAAGCATTCAATTAGACAAGGGAGGGAATATGCTGTTTGAATTTATTTAACAGACGCAACAGTATTTAGTACTTTTGTACCGAACCTAGACAGGGCTGCTGAAGATAAATCTAATTTATAGTGCTTTATAAAGGTCTGAGAAGACAACCATGCTGCTGCTTTACAAATTTCTTCTGCCGAAGCCCCAGCTTGGCAGGCCCAGGATGTTGAAACTGCCCTGGTAGAGTGCGCGGTTATACCTGGAGGAGGTTCCACCGCAGCCTGTTTGTAAGCCTGTTTGATCCCAGATGCAATCCATTTTGCAACTGTGGAAATAGAAGGTCTGTGGCATGTTCTCTGAAGATAAACTCGAAGACATCTAACCATGTCAAGGGTGTGTCACTTTGCTTCTTGGTCATCCTTAGGCGCTGGTAAAAACGTGTCATCCCATCTTAAAACCACCTTGTCTTCAAAGAAGGTAACATAATATTTATATTATTTCACCCACTTTCACCCACTCTACGGACTGAAGTCAAAGCCAGGAGTAAGGTAATTTTGATGGTTAAGAAGTTTAAAGGAATAGTCTGCAATGGCTCAAATGGAGGTTCTGTCAGTTGCTGCAATACCAACTGAAGATCCCATGGTGCTGGCTTAATTGCTGGCTTAATTGTTCTTTTCGGTCTTAGATGTTTTACTGCCTGAAAGAGCCTTGCAATTAACAGATCAGCTGCCAGATGTTTCTCAGTTAATACTGATAGCGAAGAGCTTTGGCCTTTAAAGGTGGCAAGACTTAGACCTTTCTCTAGCCTCGACTGTAGAAACTCCACAATATTAATAATGATGGAAGTAGAAAAATCAAGTCTTTCATCACACTAGCTTTTGAAGATATTCCATACTCTATAGTATGCTCTAGAGGTGGTGGTTTTCCTAGCTGTAAGAAGTGTATTTATCACAGCTTTAGATAACCCTTTTTTCTTTAACGTTTCCCTTTCAGCAGCCAGGCTGTCAATGCCAAATTCTCTATTCCGGGATGTTTCAACATGCCCTGAGTCAAAAGGTGTTGTATTGGCAGTTTCCTCAGCTTGGAGATTGCTAACAACAGGGCTTCTAGAAACCATGGTCTCCTAGGCCACCAAGGGAGAATGGCAATGACTTTGGCTTGATCTTGTCTGATTTTCCTCAGGACTTTGTCAATTAGAGGAAAGGTCAGAAAAATGTATGATAGGCTGATGGTCCACGGAATTGAAAAGGCATCCACATATGCTGTTATCGGAGTCTGACATCTGGAACAAAATTTCATCAGTTGGGTATTGGCTGGAGACACCATCAGATCAATTTGGGGATGTCCCCATAGTTTTGTAAACTTTTTGAAAATCTGAGGATTCAACCTTCATTCCCATGGACTGATCTTGTTCTGACTGAGATGATCTGCTACTATGTTTCTCTCCCCTGGAACATAAATGGCCGATATATCTAAGAGATTGTTCTAATCCCAACTTAGCAGTTTTTCCGCTCCATTGAAATTGAAACTGTGGTTTTCCTGATTTTACAATTGTAGCATTAGCTACCCCTGGCTCAGAGACTTACCTTACCTGTTCCAGCATCAATGACTTACCTTATCTGTTCCAGCATCAAAGACTTACCTTACCAGTTCCAGCATCAGAGACTTACCTTGTCTGTTCCAGCATCTTAGTTCCCAGCAGCACCTTCTCCTTGGTATCCAGTTTCCAGTAGTGCCTCAGTATCCTGCATACAACTCCCATCAGCCTCATCTGCTCCAAACCTACAGACTTGGGTCTCCTCCTGAAAGTGTACTTGTGAGAATTTGTTACACTTCGGTTTTATCTGTATCTTTGGGTTTATGCAACACCAAAGTCTTCCTCATTGCCTTAATCAATTTTTCAACTGAATTTGAGTCAAATTCTGAACTGAGTGCTGAATTGTCTTCGTTTTCACATTCACACTCAGATAACGGAACTGAATTAGCAGCACTGTGGGTTGCACGTTCTGTACCCGAAGATGAGGCAACTGGCCCTATCTTTGTTAAAACTGTGTCAGTTACTCTTGACACCATTGGATCCATAGCCTGATCCATCGATGATGGAATCATCTCTGCCACAGATGTGGACTAAACTGATGGTCCCCCAAATAGATCTGTAGCACACCCCCGACAAAGTTTTTTTATTCTTTTGTGGAGGATTGTTGCAGTTTAGGCACTCCTTTTTGGATCATTTTCTGGATTCCCTGTTCCTCATGAAAAGATGAAGATATAAAAAAAATTTTTTTAAATAGTAAGAACCAATAGAATAACTATTTGATGCTCCACTCTCTCTCTCTCTCACAATATCTCACCCCTTGAATCCAGATCAGTCATGACAGACACTGTAAAAAAAGATGCAGTGTAAGAAAAAATTCAATACAATATACAGGTAACTTGTCCCAAGGGGACTGTACTTACAAAACAAACATGCAGAATTTCTTTAGGGCACAACTCTGAGGAGCAGCTGATTCAGAGTGAAGCAGTGGCAAGCGGCTCACCAACTCGCGGCAAATTTTAATCCCCTGCGCGATGACATCACACGCGCGCCAAGGGGGAATGCGGAAGTTCCCGCGACACTTCAATGTGGCCACTATGTGTATAGAAAAAAACACCCCCGACACTACAGCCAGACGGTCATAGTGTGTCAGAAAAGGGGGGAACGAGAGAGAGAGAAGACCTAGCTAAACACTAAATACACTTCCTACCCGTCCACGAGGCGAGCGGGGTTTACCCATTCGTGCTCACTGCCATGTGAAGGAACAGGAAATTGTGGTGGACATAAATATTGTAACATTTTTGGAGAATTTAACCTGCACTATACCTTTCAATGAATAATCACTGTTTGCAAATTGTATTATTCCGAATTCCATTGGGGGATCCAAAGTATATTAGCTAAACAGCTTGTGGGCTGTACGGTATATTAGCTAAAGCTAAACAACTTGTGAAACTGGCCAACCAAATCTAGTCTGTTCATTTTCTGCAATTATAGTTGTTTTGGGGATTCTTTTGTTGTTTTGGACGAAACACAGGCCTAAATGACTTCAAAGTAGCATTTTAAAAAATTCTGCGTGATTGGTAAAAGTAATGTAACAATATTAATGGGCATGTTCACTCCTCAAATGAAAAAGTTCACCTCTCAAATCCCCAAACTGTAATAGTTAGAAATCTGAGACATGTAAGACTTACCCTGAAATGCTCAAGTGATTCGTAAACTGCCATGCTACCCACCTCACTTTCTGTTAAAGTTGCTAATAATAGTAAGTGGTTGGAAAATAGAATTTAAAGATACTTTATGATAAACTAAAAAATTACCCGTGCATAACCTTTACCTATAAAATAAGTTATAAACTGTATATAAAAGGAAAAGAGACACAGTCCCAATAATCTCCCATATCTAAGATTAGATGAAACCTTCCGATGAAACCTTCGAAACTCCCGAATTTCACAGAACCCGATTTTTATCAAAAATTGAAAGTAGATAATTATCGAAAATCGAAAGTAGACGATTTTCAAAAATCGAAAATCAAAAGTAGATGATTTTCGAAAATCGAAAGTAGATGATTTTCGAAAATTAAAGGTAGATGATTTTAGAAAAGTGAAAGTAGATGATTTTCGAATATCGAAAATCGAAAGTAGATGATTTTCGAATATCGAAAATCGAAAGTAGATGATTTTCAAAAATTAAAAGTAGATGATTTTCAAAAATATAAAGTAGATGATTTTCAAAAATCGAAAATCGAAAGTAGCCGATTTTCGAAAATCAAAACTCGAACTTTCTAAATTTCCGAAAATTTAGAAAATTCGAAAACTAAACGAAACTCAACAGTTTCGAACATCTCTATCTAAGATCATAGATCTCCTGAGAAGATTGCTAGAAGTCCCCTGTGCATACTAACTTCCAAATTGTTTTCTATATATTAGAGTTAGTGTAACCATATATGAGGCTACAGTATATACCATGAGCATACAAGGCAGCGGGTTTGCCTTTGATATTACCGCATATTCCACTATCACATACTGTGTATTGTACTTCTCTCAAATAAGTATAAAGACCTTCAGCGAGAAAAAAAAAACTATTTCGGGGTGTGGAAGGTAAGTATCGGTGTAAGTGCTGGGATGGACATGCACTTTTATAGGATTGCTGAAATACTGTTATTATATTATTTCATGCATATAGAAGAATGTTATTTAGGCAATAAAACTGACTATTTACCTAAAGGCTAGAAAGTGCAAAGTACATTTTTTAATCAGCCATAATCAACTTTAATTGCATCTTCCAACAACCCCTTTAAAAATGCAACTGGACAAAAAATGTGCTACACAGGTTATGGCTAAATCATACACCAGTGATTTGTACAGAAATGCTGCAATGCTACTTAAAGGACAAGCTAAAAAATAAAGGACAAGCTAAAAAATGTTTCATGCAGGATGCACAGTATGTCTGGTCCAGAGTCCATTCTAAATGTATCACATTTAGCCTACTATCTAGCCTACGAGAGAAAATACAGGGCAGCAATGTGGCTCAACAATAGCACTGATGCCTTGCAGTGCTGGGTTAGAATCCAACCTTGGACACATCTGCAAGGAGTTTGTATGTTCTCCTTGTCCTCACGTAGGTTTCCTCCAGGCACTCCGTTTTCCCCACAATCATAAAAACTGATACTGATAGGTTAAATGTGTCAAATAAAGGAGATTAGATTGTAAGCTCTTTGGGGCAGGGCCTGATGTAAATGAATCCGTGTTATTGTAAAGCACTACTGAAGATGTTGGCAGCACTGAGCTGTGGTTCCACAGATACATTAGTAGTGCTACATCTTCTGCAGTGTTAAGAGAAAGAACGTTAATCACTTTGCTACCAACATTAACATCATTATTTTGGACTTTTTTGTAAATTCTGAACATGGTGCTGGAAATTCAATATTAAATCTGTGGTTTGCTGGAGATTTTCCAGATGTTGCCCTTGTCTACCAACACCTCTTAAACACTGGGGATCTAAAGCTTAAATTAAAACTAGGTTTAGTCAGTGTCCCTGAATGGCCATATTTTCTCTGTAATATAACAGAGGATTATTCAAGAACACTTCATACTGAACATTTATCTTTCCCCCCAGTAACACCAACAATAGCCTGAAAGGCCTCATGTTAAATGTACAAATTGGAACTAAAGTAAAGACAGAATTAATTTTACAACTCTTAATCTGGGTACACACAGTAACGATAAAGCCCCGATACCGTCGGATCCCACGGTATCGGGGCTTTATCATTGTGTGTGTACGCTCATTTCCCGAAAATTTCCATTGGCCGTGCTAGACTCCCTATAGAGGAGTCTAGCGTGGCCGATGGAAACACACAGTCCGAGCGTTCTCCTTATGAAGTTCATAGGGAGAAAGCTCGGGACTGTGTGTATGCAGATCATTGAAATATGGCAGACAGGATCTTGCAGATCCTGTCTGTCATCTTTCAGAAATCTGTACTGTGTATACCTAGCTTTACTCTTCTTATCCTTCATTTATCTTGTGTGATATTTCCAGTACTAATGCAGGGCAGAAAACTTGTTACCTCCACTGTCTTAAAGGAATTGTACACTGAAAAAATGTCTATGGCTCATTTCAATCTATAAATGAATACATGTAAGCAACACTTACTCTGAGGTGTTTGTGTTGCTGCATGGCTTCAATCCAGTATTTGTTTTGTTCAAGCTCAGACCCCCAGCCTCCTGATAGACTATCTGACTCTCTGTGAGGGCAAGCATGCTCAGCAATCCCTACAAGCAACATTCAGAAAGGGAATTGCATTTCTCGTCCCATCTGTCACCATTACAGCTGCCAGAAACTATGATAATAAGGCACTTGATTGACAGTTGAAATGTAAGATGTTTCACACTGAATATCTAAAGAAAAAGAGGATAGATCCACAAAAATGGTACAGTGATAGTTGGAAAGAATTATAGTTATTTTTTTTTTTTAATTTGTTGTCCTATCTAAAATTATTTATACATTTTAACATAGCTAGTTGATAGTATCAATCTCTTTTAGTTGTGGACACCTACAGCTCAATAGATTGCCATTACCTGGTCCTCATAAATTAGTTCACATGCATTTTTTCCTGAACAGGCCAAGAACCTCAGTTACAGATGGGCGATTTTTGTCAAAATGAGTTAAACAGTAAAGAGCTGATATCCAGTCAAGCAGACAGTGTTTATTTATGTCCTGTGCTGTAAAGGCCCTTGAGGCTTTAGTAAGAAAATGTTCCTCTGAAATGCCAATACATTTTATAAAATGTGGAAAATGTGGTGAGGAACCAAGGATCATTTATCTGAACATAAGTTTCATTATGGTTAAGCCTTTGGCAGTTGTATGTCTTGGAGCACCAACTAGTACATCTCAACTGTTCTTCATAATGCCATACATTAAAGCTTCAAAGCACATAGCAAATAGAGCCAGGAGTGAGCTCTATATTATCTTATTCTTATTGTTAAAGAGGATAGGTTTTACCTCTACATTCATAAATGTGTAAGATGACAATTATTTGTAGCTTTCTTACTTTCAATATAAAGTAACTATGACATGTTTTTATTGTAGTTTTATAGGGAATGTCCTCCCCCAGAACACAAATTTAAAATTACCTTCCCCATTCCCAAAATCGCAATATCGTTACTTACCTCTCCGTGGTCCCTGAAGACCATAATCCTTACCTTTCTCAATCAAGCTTGTCACATTCCCTGTAAGCGCAGAGAGCATATACAGAGGAGATATGCCAGCATGCAGAGTCAGCCATGGCCGTGACATCGCGACAGTGACTGACTTGTAATCTGGGAGAAATCCAACATCTGTGTGAAACGCTGTCTTTCTTGTGGTGGAGAAAGGTAAGGCTTATGGGCTTCAGGGACCTCGGGGAGGTAAGTGACTATAACAATGAAGATGCAGAGAGTCACGCTCACAAGCTGAATACCTTTAATCAGGGTCAATCTTGTCCACCTGTAAATCGCAGCTGACTGAACAAAACATAAGGTGAAAACAGTTAGGGCGCGGCCACACTGCAACGCAAACGCAATCGCACACTGAATCGCATGCGATTTCATGTGCGATTTTGTTGCATTTGCGTTCCGCATTTTAAATCGCAATCGCATGCGTTTTCCAATACTTAATGAAAAAAACGCATGCGATTTAAAATGCGGAACGCAAATCGCAAGCGCAATCGCATCGCACCCGAAAACCCGCATTTTTGGTGCATTGCCGCAATTCCAATGATTTGAAAAAACGCAATCGCAAATGCAGAAAAATCGCAGCAGTGTGGCCTAGCCCTTCTAGTCCTTTTTAAATATGTTAGGGCTTGCAGCTGGGGGCTGGAATTCAGACTCTAGTGGTCCCATCCCTATAGCTGGGCCTGTTGTGCCTATTACAGAAATCCTGCACTGTAGAAAAACTAGACTTACTGTGCATGACTATAAATGACACACAAATCCTGTAACAAGGAGATCTACTAGCTCAATTACATTTCCTGACTTTATTTCCCAAACTGCCGACTAGACATCGCAATTAGAGATGGCCGAACTTCATAAAGTTTGGTCCGTTTTCAGTAAAAGTTCGAAAGTTTGAATTCGGACCCATTAAAATCAATGGGGAGTGATAGTTTTAAAAGTCTGGATGATTTACAGCTAAACTAACTTACTGTAAATGGCTGTGGCACCTGGGAAATGGGGAACATGTCACTATCACCAAAACTTGTTTAAACACTTCTTAAACACGAGCGGGCAATTGTCCTGATTTGCGCAAGTTACATTCGATGGTTACGGCCAATTCGAGAGTTACCGAACTATACTTTCGAGGGATAGTGGAAATAGAACCATAAATTTGAAGATTACCAAGCAAACGATACTTTCGAGGGTTACCAAAAATCGAAGGCTACATTTGAGGGTTAGCAAAAGATACATTCTAGGGTTAGCCAAAACGATCCGTACATTCGAAGGTTACCGAAAACAGACAATATATTCGAGGGTTATCAAATGATACATTCTAGGGTTAGCCAAAAGGATCCGTACATTCGAAGGTTACCGAAAACAGACGATATATTCGAGGGTTAGCAAACAATACATTCTAGGGTTAGCGAACGGCCCATAAATTCGATAATTAACGAAAATACAGCCGCAAGTCTGGAAAAATGAACTAATTAGAATAGTTCCAGTTTGTCCAAACTCATAAAGTTCAGCTCAAACTCAGGTTCGAGTTTGGTTTTGTGTCCATCTCTAATCGCAATACCTGCAGTCTGGATTTTTTTAATAACATGAAATAACAGTGCAGTTCGGAAAAGCTTTAGCAAGATTCCAAGTCACTACTTCTTGAAGTCAGACACCTAAAAAGGTTTGTGCCATAAGTCAACCAGGGTTTAGGACAAAACTGCTAGTTCAGTGTCATCATTTTGAGGTTTGTGACTATTAATAAAAATGTATAGGTATACCTAGACTCATAGACTGCATATATTAATTATTCACTAATATATATACTTAGGATTAATGTAGGATGAGTTGTTTTTAAATGTTTTTAATGTTGGTATCCCTGATGTTACAATAAAGGATTTTTATATATTTTCCAAATAAGTTGAGCGTTGCATTGGTAGTTTTAGTATTAACAAAATTGTGACATGGAACAGCTGACATAATAATCAAAATGTAGTAGTTTCATTAAAGAGCATGTCTACCCCCAAATCTAAAATTAAACCACTACTGGCCCCACTGTGTGAAAAATACTTACCTCAGGGCTAGGTCCCACGATCACGCAAAGCAGCGCATGCAGGAGTTTTGCAATGCGCTGCTGTGCGTGTTACTCCATTCATTTAGTTCTGGACCAAATAATGTTATTGGTACTCATGCGATACAGACAAAAAGTTGTGCACACATGCGAACCATAACGGACCAGAACGCAGTGCACATAGTAGGACCTATCCGGTAGCATTGTACTGGCAATCACACTCCGACACGCAGTAGTGGGACCTAGCCTTTACACCTCTGCTCCTTATGGTTCTAATGCAGTTCTTATCCAAAGGTCCAAAAATTGAAGAGTAGGAGCTGTCATTGAGTCATCTGGTCCCTGCTATTTCCTTAACCTCAGTAAGGAATGTGTCATGCACATGTTTCATCTGTGAACCTTCCTGTCTTACCATACTTAGGTTCATATATCCCACATTTTTAAAGAGCATTAACTAAAGAAAATGGAGAAAAATGTTTCGAAATTGTGCAGCAAATGGATCTCATCACTTTGGAGATTTGTTCTGGTACATGAGCACAAATTAAAATATGTCACTTATTTCCCCCAATTATGAACAGTCTTGAAATCTCTTTAAAAATGCAGAAATCACAAAGTCTATTTTTTCTTCAAATGTAGATACCAGTTTAGGACATTATGGTTTTTATCCGCCCACCCAATGTTTTTGCAGGTCTCAAATTCAATTTCTCCTGGATGGCCCCTGATTGGGCACCTTTATACTAGGTGGCAACAGTCATTCATTTATTTTTTTGACTAGTCATTTTGAAATATCCAACCTCTTTTCATAGTCAGCTTGTTGGGGAACATAATTGTCTAGGGTATGTTATGGTTTTATCAGGGGCATAAATGTTCCTTAAAGAATGTCACCAAATTTATAGAAAATAAAACTATACTTTCACACAAAGAATACAACATAAAAAGCATTTAAAGCATTCTGAAGGGTCTGACTGCAGGACATGAGATCTTATACAAGAAAATATGTACCAGGTCTACACCTTAAAGGTGTGACCTTTAGACAAATTGTCCGATAGTTAAAGTAGATTACAGTTCTTCGTCATCCATGAACCATGTTTGTTTGACATTTCATCTGCAGGGTTTGAATTTAATTTCCTTGACATTTCTTACTGGACCTGTTATATTCCATAATATCCATGAGATCACACCATGAGTCTATGGTAATATGGTCCAGTCTCTTAGCTTTATGCTTACAAAATCTCTGCTTTGGATGTCTCCAAATCCTTTTAGACTTGTTTTAGAGTTCCATGTAACTACTGTAAATTCTTTCCTAACGAGGGATCTTGCTGGGCAAGAGATGTCTACACCAGGGCCAATAGTTCAACCCAATAAACTGTCAATGCCGTTATATTAGTCAATTGGGTTGAAATATCGGCTGACATTTTGACATTTAAATCAGATGTGTCTGACAATCGTGTGGTGAGGACTACACTTTAAACAGATGTACATAGGAAAGTAAAGGTGCCCATTAGAGATGGCCGAACTTCATAAAGTACTTCATAAAGTTTGGTCCATTTTCAAACTTTCAAACTTCAGTAAAATTTGCGAATTTGAATTTGTACCCATTAAAGTCAAATGGGGGAGTGATAGTTCGAAAAGTTCAGATAATTTACAGGTAAACTAACAATGGTAACTTACTGTAAATAGCTGTGGCACCTGGGAAATTGTCTGGGGAACATGTCACTATCACAAAAACTTTTTAAAACACTTAAAGCGGGCAATTGTCACAAGCTACATTCGAGGGTTACGGCCAATTCGAGGGTTACCGAACAGTACTTTCAAGGGTTAGTGAAAATAGAAATGTAAATTTGAGGATTACAGAAAAAGAACAATACATTTGAGTGTTACAGAAAACGAACGATACATTTGAGGGTAAGCAAACGATACATTCTAGGGTTAGCAAACAGCCCGTAAATTTGATAATTATTACATTTTCGATAATAATTGAAAATACAGCCATGAGTCCGGAAAGTCCAAGAAATCCGGGTACGGGATAGTTCGAAAGTCTCAGTCAGTTCGGACTTGTTAAGTTCAATTAGAACTCGGGATCAGGTTTGAGTTCTAGTCCATATCCAGTGCCCATACGTACAGCTTAATTTAAGACTGATCCAGCGACATTCAATCAATATCCGAGTATATTCAATCTTCAATTTTCTGGGTCTTCTTTGCCACCGCTATACAATAGCAAAATAAATGGTAAAAGCAGAACCTCGCTATCGTATGTCAGCCACAAATGAGACCTGGAAAGGTGGTTCCTCGGAAATTGATTTCATGTCGCTTCATCGGTCTTAAGTTAAACTGTAATGTATGGCCATGTAATCTTTTTAAAGGCTTTGTAAGATATACAGTTAGGCAACAATGCCAGACTTACCCAGCTCTCTTAAGCAAGATACCCACCATGCAATGATTCCTCCTGACTGACCGTTCGGCTCTTCCGATCGGTCGGCCAGGAGGAAAGACTGTCAGTCGCGGCAGAGGACCGCCCGATCGAACGTGGTTTTCTGCCATGTCCGATTGTCCTTTCGTCTGATTCGGATGAACAGTCGGTCGGACATGGTCGAAAACCCACGCCACTATTTTGGCCCAAACAACCGATACACTGAACTATCGGCCGTTCGGCCTGAAATACTGCATTGTGCATACATAGCTTTAGAGAATTGTCTTATAGCATCCATTTATTTTGTGGGTGCAATTTCTCTTTTTGCAAACAGAAATCTTCAAATTATCAACTTATTTTATATCAATATAAGGTAGGTTACTGTGTATGTAGAATAGCAAAAACAATCATCAGTCTAACATGTCGAAAATATTAATATAATTATATGAAACAAAAAAATGGAGCAGAGCCTTCTTATAACAGAAGGTATCTTGCAGTCTCATGCTATATGAATAGTATTGCCCACAAAATCTAAGAAACAAGGAGTAATTTCTTATTCCCAGGTTCCACAGAGTAAGGGGTGGAGTTATGCTAAATTTCTCCTTTATGTCCTATGGCTAAAGCATGTGTCCAGAACCACTGGCTTATTAACATGCAACACAGCCTATGAAACAGAGCAATTCATCTGACCTGGAGACATGACATGTTTCGATCATGGCTCTGTGGGTTTGGACTTGGAAGCACAATATACCGGGAAACTATATAGCTTAAGGCGAGGTGGGCTTAAAGGTGCCCTTTTGGTCTGTCTCACCTTAAAGGGAATGTCCACCCCTCTTTTCAAAAATGAATATATTGTAGATTACCTCCCAAAACCTAGAGATCGTTTTAGTCAAAAATCTGCTCCCACACAGTTATTATACTCACAGGCTCCTCGCTCCACCGCCACTTCCGGGTTCCTCACTGTGTTCTTTCTGTGTTCTTGAGCAGCCGCAGTGGAGACTGCTCCAGGAATGGCAGTCAGTGATTGGCCGTGATGTCACAGTCACGGTCGACACTGACTGCCTTACCCGGAAGTGCAGAGCCGCGGCGGTGGAGCGAGGAGGAGCATGTAAGTATAATAGCTCTGTGTGGGAGCCGAATTAAAAATTTTGACTAAAATGAACTTTAGGTTTTGGGGGGTAATCTACAATATTACATTTTTGAAAAGAGCGGTGGACATTCCCTTTAAGCTATATAGCTGCCTGGTATATAATTATAATACTTTGGCTTTATCAATTATAGTTTTGAGGTATCAGATATTAAGTTGTATTAGCTTAAAACTGAGCCAGTCCCTTAGTTTAAGATCTGCTTTTTTTTATTCTAAAGGACAAACAAACCAAATTAGATCAGGAAATCAAATGGAAGGATGCCCACAATTTGCACATCCTACTCTTTCAATTTAGTAAATTAGTATAAATACATTAACATCTTTCCCTGCGGAGGTTTTATTGACTTTTTTCGCTGAATAAATAATTAGAAATGTAATTTGAAAAGGGGATATCTGGGGTTTTACGTTGCATTTTCAGTCGTGTTATAACACTTTTCATGCTCATTTTTTTGTCTCGCCTTAATTAATTTCTCTTAATTAAACAAAATAGACTGATTTTTTTGTTGCTTCTAAATATTTTATTACATTTTTTTAAAAAAATAAAAAAAATCTAACCATCAATGTCGGAAGGGTAATTTGCATACATAACAATGTTCAATGGTGGATTACTGGTAAGTGAGCATACACATTTGGCTTGTTCAATAAGAGGTGTAAAAAAAAAGCTTGAGCTGTTAATTTGCCTCAACCAATCAAAAGTCATCTTTTTAATGGTCTACTACAGTTAGAAACATTGGATCATATCTGATTGGTTGCTGCAGATTTGGAACAAGGGTAAAGCACCTCTTATTGAAAGAGACCCAATCTTAAGTCATAATGTCTGAAGACCATTTGGCTGAGTGGGGGGACAATAAATTCTTTTAGAAAAAAAAATGAAATTGGATTAGCAAGTTTTCACCTGTTTGCTAGTTATTTCCCATAGAATGGGCCATATTTATAAAGGTGCAATTTTCGTAAATCTGCAACAGAGAACATAAATCTACAATAGCGATCATAAATTAACGATTGGCCGTGAAATACAATTGCGGCATTATATTACCGCTTGGTATTCTACGAATAGATTTATGAACCTTTGCTGTAAATATTATTATTATTATTATTGTGGATTTATATAGCGCCAACATCTTCCGTAGTGCTTTACAATTACATGTATACATTCACATTAGTCCCTGCCCCGAAGAGCTTACAATCTAAGCACATTTATTTGACACATACAACCTATCAGTATGTCTTTATGATTGTGGGGGAAACTGGAGTGCCTGGAGGAAACTCATGCAAGCACGGGGAGATCAAACAAACCCCTTGCAGATGTGTCCATGAGTGGAATTGAACTCAGGACTTCAGCACTGCAACGCATCAGTGCTAACCACTGAGCCACCATTCTGTCGATTCGTACGATGGAGGATGTATATTTATGCCCGTGGTAGTACAGTGACGATAACAGGTTTTTAAATATTGCCCAATATACAAAGAAAAACAATGTTTTTTTAAAAAAAGAAGTATAAAAAAACTCCAATGGGGTTCATGTCAGTTGTCTTTCTGTTGAAGGAAAACTTCAACTCTATACTAGACCACACACAATACATTAACTAGAACCCTCATCACCTTCCTAGTGCTATGGTTCCAGTGGTCTATGCAGACAAATGTATTTTGTATTGTGCTGTTTATAATGAAAGTTCTGCGACTTTTACGCTGCTGGAACTTCAGAACTAAATGCATATTCATTAATGAAAATAGTGAGTAAATAATTGATCTTCCAACCAGACCACCAACTTTGGAAGGAGTTTTACTGCCATGGGAAACATAGGAAAATCTGGCCCCTTTTCTTAGGGGTAGAGGGGAGTCCAACTTTCAAAGCAACTACTGAGCATGCTTGGTGCCAGTGGGGATGGGGAGGAGAATCACTGTAATTTAAAGAAAGTTTTCTACATTGATCAGAGGGTTAACTGTATTCAATTGACTCTTTGCGGTCTAGGAACAGGATTGGAGGATTTGGGGGAGCATTTTCTTAAATGATCCAGGGATAATTTCCGATTGCCATTTGGAGTCAGGAAGGAATTATCCCCCTTTTTTAGCTGCTTTTTTTTTGCCTTCCTCTGGCAACTGTTAGGGTTAAAAAGGAGGGTGAAAAGATTGGACTTGATGGACGCATGTCTTTATTCAAACTCTTATTCAAAGTGAACTAATTACTATGTTACTATGTTACTATGTAATGCATTGCTGGAGTTACATTCTATGTAATCTCTATTTTACAGAAACAGAATATTGCCACACACTTCATTTGTATTTGATGAAACGCGTTCCAGTGATTTGCCCAATGTAGTGGTACAACTGATATATGAACTATTCTCTGTAAACTTGTTTACTTTATAGTCAGATGCCTTTTCTATATACTGAAGTACATATGAAAGAGGCGATTAAGCATCTGCAGTGCTCTATACCAGATCATTAATACAGGCTTCTCTTAATTGACTTTTTCAGGCCACAGCAAATATGCTTTTAGACCATAAAGAAGAGTGAGTTCCTAGCAACAATCCAGCCATTGGGTTCTACTAGCAATCTAAATAATGCATGTCAGAGGATTAATATACTGTAAGAAGGCCTCGATTAACCTTTGGGCAACAACATATATTTTTCAAATCAGGTAATGGTATGAAGTGCAATAAGATCCTCCAACATATATGTATTGTCCTCACTTATAAGAATATTTAAAGTAAAGGAAAGTGTACCTGTAAGATTATATATTATGTGTATATATTTATGTATATAATATTATATACTGTATGTATATGTATATGTATATAAGTATGATATTGCACAATATTGGTCTAAATCTACTGAGCACCTAGGTGCATTACCGGCCATTGGTGCAGAGCTTATAGTAATAGTCTGAAATCAGAGAGCATGCGGTTTGCAAATAAAAAAGGTGATTGCATGTTCTCCATATGCAGAGCACAGTGTGGCCACTCACATTGTGATAGGCTTGTATAAGTTTTTTAAACGCTAACGAATCGGAAAACCTGATTGTTATCTTGTGAGAAACGCGAAAGTGTGGCCTAGCACTAAGGGAGTGAAAAAAAGTACAATAGATAAATATATATAGAAAGAAGGAGGAGGTAGAATACTGAGTGTCCCTAATGTCTAATGCTTCCTTAATAGCCCCCAGAACTCGAGAAAGCGATAAGTAACATAGTAACATTAATTGAGGTTGAATAAAGAAATACGTTGATCAAGTCCAACCTTCACACACTCCTTTTTAACACTACCTAACAGCTGATCCAGAGGAAGGCAAAAAAAAAAACAGGTAAAGAAAAAAAAGGGGGATGTATTCCTTCTTGACTCCATGACAATCTGAAATTGGCCCTGGATTAACCAGAACTACAGTATTAATACCAGTAATTCTCAATATTATATAGTATCCCTGTACCAACCAGAACTACAGTATATGTATTAATACCAGTAGTTCTCAATATTATATAGTATCCCTGTACCAACCAGAACTACAGTATATGTATTAATACCGTAGTTTCTCATATTAATAGATCCCTGTACCAACCAGAACTACAGTATATGTATTAATATCAGTAATTCTCAATATTATATAGTATCCCTGTACCAACCAGAACTACAGTATATGTATTAATATCAGTAATTCTCAATATTATATAGTATCCCTGTATCAACCAGAACTACATTATATGTATTAATACCAGTAATTCTCAATATTATATAGTATCCCTGTATCAACCAGAACTACATTATATGTATTAATACCAGTAGTTCTCAATATTATATAGTATCCCTGTTCCAACCAGAACTACAGTATATGTATTAATACCAGTAATTCTCAATATTATATAGTATCCCTGTACCAACCAGAACTATAGTATATGTATTAATACCAGTAATTCTCAATATTATATAGTATCCCTGTACCAACCAGACCTACAGTATATGTATTAATGTAAGTTAATTGCCTTTACAAATGGCCATGTACTTGGAGGTTGAAATGGAAAATCTGTAAACTAACTGTAATCGTTGAGGCAATCAAGCCTGTTATTAAAAATTCTTCTGATTTTTTTTTCATTGTAAATTAAAACTTTATTTTTAGCTCATCTCAACATCTTCATCTCCGTATATTCATTTTAGCTTTGTGTCTCCTTTTCAGACATTCATTAAAAAGCAACTCAGCTCCACACTGCAATTAATAGTCTTTGGTTTAGTCTTTGGGTATATGTATATTATTATTCACATATTATATGAAACATCTTGCTCAAGAGACTAGACTCCCCCATGTGAAAAGCTTTCAAACGACAAAAGAGTTGAAAAACCTGTAAGGTGGCAAAAACTGTTCTTTATTTCTGCAGTTTTTCCTAAATAATTACTTTCGGATTCTGATTAAGGAATGAGGATGTGGCATGGACAAGAACAATACATAGTAATGAATAGAATGAATAAATGATAGCGGCTGTGCCCTGCATCTATTCTGAGCTGCTGTCTATCTCTGTGTACCAGTGCACAGAAAAATACTTAATATTGAAATTTTTTTAGACAAGATCAAAGGGCCTTATTTATAAAGGCTTGGTATTGCTATTTTGCTAATTTATTATTATATTTTTATTATAATATGAACGAATTGTACAATAACGAACATTGGCATAGGAGTGTAACGATAGTTATTGTATATCTCCAGTACCAATCGTAGATTTAGGATATCACTTGCGATATGGCCCGAAGTGTGAAATAAAGGGATAAGACTGTGTAAACCTAAAATCATATTTGCTGCAATAACATTTCATGGTCCAGGTGGTACAAGTTACTGTGTAATATATTGGCTAAAAAGTTCATTATAACCGGTACTGCATCTCAATGTATATGTAATAATACAGAGATGTATATTAATTTTATGTTTGTGTGGATTTCCTCAGGGTATTTTTGGTCTTTCTAGATTATATTATTTGGTTTGAATGGAAACCCATGGAGAAACAACACCATATAAATATAAATGCACAAATGTAGCTGCTTTATGCAGGAAATTAAATTATACATGTGCTACCACCTATGGAACAAATCATTTCCTGCAAGGTTCCTCTCAATGGCATTTATTATCTGCTGATATTTCTTTTTAAATTCTCTTTATTCATGATAAGTGGAACCGTGATCATGAATTATCCTGGTGCCATTCATATACAATAGCACAATTCTTAACACCTGGAACTGAGATATAAGCATTAATGAGCATTTAAGTAAAGTAAACTTTAAACCGTAAATCTCTCCACTGAATGATTGCTGGATTCAACTGTATTTGAGTATGTAAAAACAGCCACACTGTTGGAAGAGGGAAAAGGGAGAATGGGAGGTAGGGTGAGAAGTGGAGGTAGGATAGGTGCGTCATGGCGTAAATAGATTATCATTTAGAATATGACAGCTTAAAAAAGCATGTGATGTGGGCCATCAGATTAGAAGATGTTGGGCAGGGATGAAATTAAAGCACAGCTCCCACCTTCAGGGCAGTCAAACCATCATTTTTAAGATTCTCTGAATCCTGTTTGTCTGGTTTGATGCCAATTCCATCAGTTAAAAGCTCTAATCATAAGATGGACAGAGTTAATGAGGAAAGTATTAAGGAGCTGTTACAAGAGCAAATTCAATGTTATTTTCTTAATGAATTATGTGTGGCTTCTTTTTTTATAGCTAATTTAGCATTTTTAAAAGTGGCATCTCAGGGTCACACTAATTAATGTAAAAATGATTCATTTTGGGATATTTAAAGAGCTGAGTAAAGTCCTGTGCGAAGAAAAGTAAAGTTATACATTCCTACAAAAGATTTTTTAGAATTATAGAAAAAAAAATTTTTGGCAAAGGAATTTCATTCACCCCATTTAAACATATAAGGTAAACACATAGCGTTTTGGTATATAATTCTAAATAATATCTGTAATGGGAACAAGTCATTATTAGAGTAGGGTAAGGGGTAGAGATGGCGAAACGCAATTTAATTCGTTCCTCTTGCAGAATCTGTGATTTTCTGAAAAATCTGAAAATTCTAACATTTTGGACCCATTAAAGTCAATGGGAATTAAAAAATCCAAAAGTTCCGCTTAAAATGAAGGTATAAATGGCAATGATAACTAAATGTAAATGGCTCAGGGTCCAGGGAAATGGTCTGGGGAACAAGTATAAATGCCCAAAATCTATGTATGTCCACCCTTCTTTTTAATTTTTATATCGTGTAGGGCTTCGTGCCCCAGCCCCAACCGCTATATTTTTAATGTAAGAAACTTCCCCAAACATTACTTACCTTCCCTCTTTCCTCCGCCGCACTGCCTGGCCCTCTGCTTGTGCAAAAATGCAAGCAGAGGGGCGGGACTGTCAGCCGCGTCTGTGAATGGCTGAGAGGCAGCCAATCACGGACGTGGCTGCCGGTAGATCTGAACGGTGGAGGAAAGAGGGAAGTTAAGTAAAGATCGGGGAAGTTTCTTACATTAAAAATATAGCGGTTGGGGCTGGCGGACTAAGCCCTACACTATATAACATGGATTTGTAGCTAGGGGGTGGGAGTCCAAAACGGGAGGGAGAGGGAGGGGGAGGGAGGGGGAGGGCGGGGGAGGGCGGGGGAGAATGGCTGCAGTGCGCATGGCAAACTTCTCCCGGAGGGGAGACAAGAGGCAGAGTCCTATATGGACTCGGCTATTTCCTGGTGGGCAGGTTTTGGGGCTTTGGGGGGGGGCTAGAGAGCCATTTGGAGCTGGGATGTAAGGTAAGGATTTTTTAAAACACACAGTCCAGTACTGGAAACTTCATGTGCTTCATGTTTTTGCATTCCAAATAGAATTCCAAAAAGAATTTTCGAGATTTTTGGAAATTTCTAAATTTTTTCTATATTTAAATTAGAAAAATTTCGAAAACAGTTCCGCTGTCTGGGAAAATATAAAAAAATCCAGAAATCCTGTCTGAGTCTGAGTTCCGACAGATCTGTGAAATCTGCTTTGGAACTGGGTTTGGGTCCATCTCTAGTAAGGAGTAATGGTCTCAGTTGTTCCAACAACAATTGCCTACAGGAGTCCAAAGGTAATGTGGGACTATGGGAACAGCCACTTGGTGGTGAGGGCTCATCTGGTTTATTTGACTTTTTTTTTATTATTTCTTTAAATGAGAAGTCCACCTTAAAACACATTTTCCCTGATTTACCTGACAAATTATAATTATTATAATGATGTATAACTTTTCTTTCTATGTAATCCCTAATCAAAGATACACACACTGTCTAATCTTATAGGTCAGAGAATGCTGCAGTTACCCCCTTACCTAGCTCATTAAACCCAAACATGCTCAGTGTGAATCACCCAGGAAGCAAGAGATATTTTCTCCAATCAGATACTTTGTATTCTCCTGTGCTAAAGGATGTAAATTTGAAAATAAAAGGGAGGGCTTTATACGATATATAGTATACTATTTTATAAAATGTAAAAAGTTACTATATTGCTATAACATCAAAAAAAAGCCCCATGTGTCAACTTAGGAAAGAGAGGAAACACACTTCTTCAGCAGGTTAATAAGGCGTCAGTAATCATTTTCACAATTGGGCAAATAATCCTAACAAAAAATAGTTCTTATATGTTGGTTATAGGCAGAAATGCAAACTACTTTATAATGCT
Source organism: Hymenochirus boettgeri (assembly GCA_019447015.1). Taxonomy (NCBI): domain Eukaryota; kingdom Metazoa; phylum Chordata; class Amphibia; order Anura; family Pipidae; genus Hymenochirus; species Hymenochirus boettgeri. Next base: position 47,691,175 of record CM033470.1, on the reverse strand, counting down.
CATTACGGTGGTTTCATGTTCATTCCTTAAAAATAAACATCAACTGAATAAGATTAATAAAGACGTGTTTATGTGAGTAATTTTATTGCGCTATGTGGCTTAGATCGGAAATTCTTTTCCCTTCATGGGTAACCGTGCATTAATTAGTAAAATGCAACACTTTGCAAATAACCTGCTGTATTATGCAAATTAAAGTAATGGAGTTCCGTCACGTATGCAAGTCAAACGGATATTTATTTTCTGTTTGTCACACTAAACAATCAAATACATTTAAAAAAAAAAAAACACTATCAGGGAGATTCAATAAAAGTTCTTATTTTTTAAAATGGTGCTAATTTTGCCCCAACCAATTAGATCTTATTTAACATTTAAAAAGCTAGCATCTGATTGGTTGGGGCAAAATTATTACTATTTTTAACACTAAGAACTTTTATTGAATAACGCTGTTTGTTATTGTAAAATAAAAACAAAATATCCAGGGATTAAGATTTTTTAAATAGATCATTAATTAAAATTTACAACAAAAGATTTAGCCATGGCCAGGAGGAGTGAAAAAAAAATACACAAAATGTGGTCACATTGGCTTGGATCCCAATTTGGTTAGAATCTCGAGCCCTGTAAGTTCAATGGTCACCTGACTGCTCTGGGATAAGTGGAATATATATTGTAAAGTGACAAGATGAGAAGACCCTTTTCTACCTCCTTCCCATTACTATGCCTGACCCCCTGACTCGATCAACCTTCCCCAACCCAACCTCCTATCACCAATGCTCTGTTGAATCAACAGTAAAGAAGGACTGAATTTTATGGCAAAGTTGGTTTCTAGGTGAAACCTTTGAAAGGAAATTTTGTTAGTTTTGGTAAAATTGTGAAATCTGGCATCTTCACAGATCAACAGGGCCACAATAACCAATTGCTGCCATTTTATTGTGTGTCAACCCCCCGACTATTAAAAAAAATCATTGTTCCAGACACCATTTATCAATGTGTTGGCGCATATTGGGGAAAGCTCCCAGATTAAGGATAGGTATGCAGTGCTGTATTTTTCTCTTGTGTATCATGCCAACCAGCCCACTAGCCAGCTTTCCAAAAAATAGATTTTGCCTGCAAAATAGGAGAATAAAACTGAGATAGTTTCATCCACATCATTTCAATAGGTTACAAATTGGTATTTACCATGGTGCAATTACTGCACACAAGAAGGTTCCTGATCAAGCAATGAGATTTCCTAAACGTTCCAGTAAGTGTAATGGTGTAATGGCCAGGTGCCTGAATATGTTATAGTGTACAGTATATACTGTATTTCCTCTTTTATCCAGTGATGTAGAGTAGGAAAGAGGGTACTAAAACCTTACTAATGATTCAGGCAGCATTTCCACTTCCAAATGCAAAATGTACAGGAAAAATGCATTAGGTCAAGTCTTAATGCATTTCAATTCTAAACAAATGTCAGATACTTCTTATCAACAATGATTTATGATTATTGTTAATAATGAATATTGTTTTATATATGGTGGGAACTGGTGGAGGTTTACCAAAGACTCCATTCATGAAGGGCTGGTAATCTGGTAGTATAGTTAACAATAATATAAAATCTATAATAATATAATCATAATATCTGATTATTATAATACGGACATATGTTTATGATTTTTACCCAGTGGTGTGACTGTCACAATGTAACAAGCTTTCTCATCTGTAAATATTAATCCGTCCCTAGTTAGTATTTGCATTGCAGGTGGCACAGCCAGCTTCTAGTTTAATATCTTTACTCCCCACCAGGTGCTCTTTAATGGTGTCTTGGGAGCTGTAAATTAATGTTTATTTGAATAATCCAAAGCAAATCTTTCTTAACAATACAGAAAAAATAAAACAGCAGCTTCAAGCTTCTTCTGCTAAAGTAGAATATTTTTAGATATGCACAAGGTATAATGCACCCCTTATTATAAGGAGGCCACTGTCCAAGAGCTTTTATACAGGTCAGGGAACTCCCAGCTACAACTAAAATCTATAAAGAGAATGCAACCACAGACGTGCCTAAAAAACCCAAACCACACTCTACCCAATGTAATATCGGATTAGCATTGGTTCAAATACATCTTGCAGGGCCTGTGACATTTCCCCAACTCTTTAGACACAGTGTAGCACACCCAATGTGAAACATTGTAACTAAGATTTTGTGCTATTTAGTGTGTAACTAAATATTAATGCAATAGGTTTATCTGTGCTATTCATTAGCAGCAACCAATCAGATGTTATCTAACTACAGCAACCAATAGGATGTTATTTAACTGCAGTAACCAATCGGATGTTATCTTACTGCATTAAACAATCAAATGTTATCTAACTGCAGTAAGGCTGGGTACACCTGGGCAGATTTCCATGTATCGATTGATTCGGGCGAAAAATACATAATGCTTTCGGCCTCCGGTGTGACTGTTGTCGATCGTCCGTTCTTCCAAATTGGACGAAAGGGCGATCAGACATGTCGGTAAATTACAGGCGATCGTGCGGTTCCCTATGGGACCACATGATTGGTCACACGAACTGCCGGTTGTGGCCACTACTTTGACGACCGACAGACATTTGTCCCAGCCAATAGTCCCTTCATGTTTACCCATCCTAACCAATCAGATGTTGGTTTCTATCTTATTTACTGAAGAACAGGAGGTAAATGCACTTTCTCTTACCTCCCATTCTTCAGTAAATCCGCAGAAGCGTTACCGCGTTATCTGTGAATTTCGGGACATTTTTTTCCCATAGATTATAATGGTAGCAATCCTCAAATGTAGATATTTCAAAACAGTTTGTTTCATGGTCATAAATACACAGGGTAATACCCCCAACCCCCCACACAGACCCAGGTACACCCACCTACTGACCTACCTTTCCATTCCCATGGAAGCCATATTTAAAGGGTAACTGTAGTCAAAAAACTAATTTTGATCAATCATCAATGAAAGTTAGTTATATAGTCATACATGCAAAAACACATACCCCCAAACTCACATGGGTACACACACCTACAGACCTACCCTTCCATTCCTGTGGCAGCCATACTTAAAGGGTAAATAAAGTAAAAAAAAACTAATTTTGATATATCCTCAATAAAATATAGTTTTATAGTTGTAAACACAAAACCCCCTTAACCAGACCCAGGTACACACACCTACTGATCTACTTTTCCATTACTGTGGCAGCCATACTTAAAGGGTAACTAAAGTCAAAAAACTAATTTAGATTTATCCTCAATAAAAGATAGTTTTATGGTTGTAAACACAAAAAAGACATACCCCTCAACCAGATCCATGTACACACACCTACTGATCTACTTATCCATTATGGTGGTAGCCATACTTAAAGGGTAACTAAAGTAAAAAAAAAACTAATTTAGATTTATCCTCAATAAAAGATAGTTTTATGGTTGTAACACAAAAAAGACATACCCCCTCAACCTGACCCAGGTACACACACCTACTGATCTACACATCCATTATTGTGGCAGCTATACTTAAAGGGTAACTAAAGTCAAAAAAACTAATTTGGATCAATAATCAAAAAAGTTTGTTTTTTTTAACCCCCACGGGGCATAGGTACACACACCCACTGACCTACCACTCCATTACTGTTGCAGCCATACCTAAAGGGTAACTAAGATCAAAAAAACAAATTTTGACCAACCATCAAAAAAGTTTGTTTTTTAACTTCCAACCTGATCCAGGTACACACGCCTACACACCTACCCTTCCATTTTCATGGTAGCTATAGTCAAAAAAACTAATTTTGACCAATCATCAAAAAATAAATTTTAGCCCCCAAACTGAGACAGGTACACACACCTACTGACCTACTCTTCCATTTCTGTGGCAGGCATACTTAAAGGGTAACTATAGTCAAAATTAAATTTTGCTCAATAATCAAAAATGTTTGTTTTTTTAACTTCCAACCTGACACAGGTACATACACCAACTGAGGTACCCATTCATTCATGTGGCAATTATATTTAAAGGTTAAGTATAGTAAAAAAATAAAACAGATTTTGACCAATCATCAAAAAAGTTACTGACCTGCCTTTAATTCATGTGACAGCAATATTTCAAGGGTAAGTAAAAAACAACACTGCCCTCATCATTGGCATTATTGAGTTTTAAAATCTGCAGCACAAACACACACATTCCCTTCCAAAATGCGGCCTTTTAAGCCAAATTCAAGTTTATACTTAAACTTTCCCTATCTCCTCCATTTTGAAAAATCAGTTGCTATTCCCGGCTGATGACATTAGTGAGCTGACGTTTCAGGTGCTGTAACGGTCCTTCTTCCCAGAATGCACACTACATTGGAATGTTCCCAACAGTAATTTCTGTTGAGTGGCTTAGTATCATAAACTCTTCTGTTATGTATCTTTTTGTTGTAGCTGGAATGATGACAGTTGATGAACTGCATGGTGGGATATTTCCCCCTCCCTATGATGCCTCATGGGGATTACTGAGCATGCTTGCCCTTACAGAGAGTCAGATAGTCTGGTAGGGGGCTGGAGGACTGAGAGACTGAGCTTGAGCAAAAATGTGTTGAAGTCATTCAGCAACACACACACATCAGAGTAAGTGCTGCTTACATATATTTATATGGATTGAAATGAGGCAAAGTCTTTTTTTCTGTGTACAATTCCTTTAATTGCCATTGTTACTTTATTTCAGAATAGGTTGTGCATGTTACAGCATAAATTCTATGAAACACACTTATGGGGGAATTCACCGAGTAGGGCTTCAACAGCGATCCTTTCTGTCCTTAACTTTGCGCTAAACGATTTACGATCGGTTAGCGCAATGTTAAGTCCCGCCTTGCAGATGTTGCAAACCGATTTACCAGAGACTCCTCGGGTCTTAGCTCGTAAGTATTTAACGCCAGCTGTAGCTGGCGTCAAATACTAACGTGTGGGTGAGGTTCACCTCTGGTAAATCCCGTACGGGAGATTTGCAGAGCATTTGCGGCTCTGGGTGAATCTCCCTGTTAGTATTAGTTCACATTTCAATTCTCCCCCCACACCAGGTTATCTTCCTTTTGTCTGTCTTTTTAAAGAAATTGCAGCTTTAGTTGCAGCTTCTGTAAAGTGCAAATGATTTTTACAGCAGGAGTTTGGTAGTGTGAACTATCCATGAAAATGTACTATTTGGCTTGATCTGTATTATTATCTAACATGACACAGAATACAGAATTCAGATTCATCTCTATTCATGTGTAGTAGGATCAATGGCATTTAAATTCAGCCTTCTTGCTGCATTCTTTATTATACTGATCTAAATATTCAGCCTTAAAACGCACCGCATGCAGTATTTCTGTCCCTTTTTCTTGCATTTTCTATAGAAATCTATGGAATACACATTGTACAAAAATGGATACAAATGTATGAAAAAAATGGATACAAACTGACAGAAACACATGCTGTGCGTTTGTCAGTTTCTGTCAGTTTCTAGAGTGAATGAGCCCTTAGGACTCCCGAAAGTTTGCTTAATTTTATTTATCTAGTTAGCCAATGAAAGGTATCACAGCTCTACTTCCCTTCCCTTACTTATGGCTAACACGGTGCAAACCTCAACTATTGCTTAAAAACCACCACTGATAGTGGCCGTTTTCACACTGGTGTTATTAATTTTCAGTTGTGGTGTAAATCGCAGCTGCTGTGGATACCACCCAGTATTCTAATACCCCACAGTATCATCCAATTAAAGTTAAAATATAACATTTTCCGATACTATAATTTTACACAACCCCCCGGCTCTACTTACAGAAAGGTAAATAATCAGTTTGCCTTTGTAAACTGTTATCAATTATTTCATATTTATTCTATGTGTAGAATGGGCTGATTAATCCCAAGTACTGTATAGAGCTCAGTGAATACTATACCTTGTGAGTTTATTGGGGATATATTACCACCTCTCAGCTGACAAACATCATTCTAATGTGATAAATGCACAGAGGGAACGTGTTGTGTTGATAGATTTAAAAAAAAACTAAAACATGGTAATTATGACACTTGTTGTTAACTAGTGTCAGAGAAGCTGATAAGAATAAATATATGGAATTTTATCTTCCCATTAATGGCATCGCTGGCACAGCTACAAATTAAAATGGGTTGGGAAAAGGATCTAATGAAAATGTTTTGTAACTCAGCTTATTCAGAAACATGGCTTCTGTCCCAAGGAGAAGGAAAGGTGCCGATTTATTTATTTTATTTCAAATGACTCAGATGGGGAGCTAATGTTGATGTGTTAACACCTTGTTTTTTTCACAGTTGTGTTGCCTTTAGGATCTTCTACTGTAGACAAATAAAAAAACACAGTAACCGTAACACTGATATATACTGTAATATTGAAATACAGTCACCATAACATTAATATACAGTAACCGTAACACTGATGTACTGTAACCGTAACACTGATATACAGTCACTGTAACATAAATGTATAGTCCCCGTAACATTAATATACAGTAACCGTAACATTAATATACAGTCACCGTAACATTAATACACAGTCACCGTAACACTGATGTACAGTAACCGTAACACTGAAATACAGTCACTGTAACATAAATGTATAGTCCCCGTAACATTAATATACAGTAACCGTAACATTAATATACAGTCACCGTAACATTAATACACAGTCACCATAACATTAATATACAGTAACCGTAACACTGATGTACAGTAACCGTAACACTGAAATACAGTCACCGTAACATAAATATATAGTCCCCGTAACATTAATATACAGTCACCGTAACATTAATATACAGTAACGTAACATTAATACACAGTCACCGTAACATTAATACACAGTCACCGTAACATTAATATACAGTCACTGTAACATTAATACACAGTCACCGTAACATTAATATACAGTAACCGTAACACTGATGTACAGTAACCGTAACACTGAAATACAGTCACTGTAAAATAAATATATAGTCCCCGTAACATTAATATACAGTCACCGTAACATTAATATACAGTAACGTAACATTAATACACAGTCACCGTAACATTAATATACAGTAACCGTACCATTAATATACAGTCACTGTAACATTAATATACAGTAACCGTAACATTAATACACAGTCACCGTAACATTAATACAGTCACCGTAAAACTGATGTACAGTAACTGTAATATTGATATACAGTCACCGTAACATTTATGTACAGTAACCGTAACACTGATATACAGTCATCGTAACATTACTATACAGTCACCGTAACATTAATATACAGTAACCGTAACATTAATATACAGTAACCGTAACATTATTACACAGTCACCGTAACATTAATATGCAGTGATCGTAACACTGATGTACAGTAACTGTAATATTGATATACAATCACCATAACATTAATATACAGTAACCGTAACACTGATATACAGTCACCGTAACATTAATATACAGTCACCGTAACATTAATATACAATCAACATAAAATCAATATATAGTAACCGTAACATTGATATACAGTCATCGTAACACTGATATACAGTCACCATAACATTAATATACAGTCACCGTAACATTAATATACAGTCACCGTAACATTAATACACAGTCACCGTAACATTAATATACAGTAACCGTAACACTGATGTACATTAACTGTAATATTGACATACAAACACCATAACATTAATATACAGTAACCCTAACACTGATATACAGTCACCGTAACATTAATAAACAGTCACCGTAACATTAATATACAGTAACCGTAACATTAATACACAGTCACCGTAACATTAATATACAGTCACCGTAACATTAATATACAGTAACCGTAACATTTATACACAGTCACCGAAACATTAATATACAGTAACCGTAACACTGATGTACAGTAACTGTACTATTGATATACATCACCATAACATAATATACAGTAACCGTCACACTGATATACAGTCACCGTAACATTATATACAATCAACATAAAATCAATATATAGTCATCGTAATATATTAATATACAGTAACCGTAACATTAATATACAGTCACCGTAACATTAATATACAGTCACCATAACATTAATATACAGTAACCGTAACATTAATATACAGTCACCGTAACATTAATATACAGTAACCGTAACATTTATACACAGTCACCGAAACATTAATATACAGTAACCGTAACACTGATGTACAGTAACTGTACTATTGATATACAATCACCATAACATTAATATACAGTAACCGTCACACTGATATACAGTCACCGTAACATTAATATACAATCAACATAAAATCAATATATAGTCATCGTAATTATATTAATATACAGTAACCGTAACATTAATATACAGTCACCGTAACATTAATATACAGTCACACATAACATTAATATACAGATAACCGTAACATTAATACACAGTCACCGTAACATAATATACAGTCACCGTAAAATTAATATACATAACCGTAACATTTATACACAGTCACCGAAACATTAATATACAGTAACCGTAACACTGATGTACAGTAACTGTACTATTGATATACAATCACCATAACATTAATATACCGTAACCGTCACACTGATAGTACCGTCACGTAAATTAATATACAATCAACATAAAATCAATATATAGTCATCGTAACATTAATATACAGTAACCGTAACATTAATATACAGTCACCGTAACATTAATATACAGTCACCGTAACACTGATGTACAGTCAGCGTAACATTAATATACAGTAACCATAACACTAATGTACAGTAACTGTAATATTGATATACAAACACCATAAAATTAATATATAGTAACAGTAACACTGATATACAGTCACCGTAACATTAATATACAGTCACCGTAACATTAATATACAGTAACTGTAACATTAATATACAGTCACCGTAACATTAATACACAGTCACCGTAAAATGAATATACAGTAACCGTAACACTGATATACAGTCACCGTAACATTAATATACAGTAACTGTAACATTAATATACAGTAACTGTAACATTAATATACAGTCACCGTAACATTAATACACAGTCACAGTAAAATGAATATACAGTAACCGTAACACTGATATACAGTCACCGTAACATTAATATACAGTAACTGTAACATTATACTTTTGAGGGTTGGTGACCGATACATTCAAAGGTTACTGAAAGTCGAAGGCTACATTTGAGGGTTAGCGAAGATACATTCCAAAAAACGAACTAGTTTGAACCTGAACTAGTTCGAATAGATTGAGTTTGTCCAAACTAATAAAGTTCTGCTCGAACTTTTGTATCCATCACTAACGGTATCATTATTATACAGTAACCGTAACAATGATACTCAGTAACCATAACATTTATAAACAGTGACTGTAACACTAATATACAGTAACCGTAACATTGATATACAGTAACCGTAACACAAATATACAGAAACCATATCATTGATATACAGTAACCGTAACATTAATGTATAGTTACCATGACAATGATATGCAGTAACTGTAACATTAATATACAGTAACTGTAAGACTGATATACAGTAATCATAACATGAATATACAGTAAACGGAACACTGATATATGGTAACAATAACATTGCTATAAAGTAACATTGATAAACAGTAACAGTAACATTGATATACAGTATACATAACTCTAATGTACAGTAACTGTAAAATTAATATACAGTAACCATAACATTTATATACATTAACCGTAACATTGATATACATTAACAGTAACACTGATATACAGTAATAATAACATTGCTATACAGTATCCATAACACTGATATATAGTAACCGTAACACTGATAGACAGTAACCATAACATTGATATACAGTAACCATAATAATATACAGTAATCATAACATTAATATACAGTAACCGTAACATTAATATACAGTAACAACAACATTGATATACAGCAACCATAACATTAAAATACAGTAATCATAATATTGATATACAGTAACCGTAACATTGATATACATTAACAGTAATACTGATATACAGTAACAATAACATTGCTATACAGTATCCATAACACTGATATACAGTAACCGTTACACTGATAGACAGTAATGGTAAGATTAATATTCAGTAGTCGTAACATTAATATACAGCAACCATAACATTGATATACAGTAACCATAATAATATACAGTAATCGTAACATTAATATACAGTAACCGTAACATTAATATACAGCAACCGTAACATTGATATACAGTACCAATAATAATAGAAACGTAACACCGACATAATATACTTAACCGAACATTATATACATTAACCGTAACATTATATACAGCAACCGTAACATTGATAACAGTACCAATAATAAATACCTAACCGTAACATTAATATACAGTAACCGTAACATTAATATACAGTAACCGTAACATTAATATACAGTAACCGTAACATTAATATACAGCAACCGTAACATTGATATACAGTACCAATAATAATATACAGTAACCGTAACATTAATATACAGTAACCGTAACATTACGATACAGTAACCGTAACATTAATATACAGTAACCGTAACATTAATATACAGCAAACATAACATTGAGATCCGTGACCATATATATATACAGGAAACTGTGAAAATTAAATAACAGTACCGGAACATTAATATACAGTAACCGTAACATTAATATACAGCAACCATAACATTAATATACAGTAACAATAATAATATACAGTAATCGTAACATTAATATACAGTAACCGTAACATTAATATACAGTAACCATAACATTAATATACAGTAACAATAATAATATACAGTAATCGTAACATTAATATACAGTAACAACAACATTGATATACAGCAACCATAACATTAAAATACAGTAATCATAATATTGATATACAGTAACCGTAATATTAATATACAGTAAGAACATTGATATGCAGTAATCATAACATGAATATACAGTAGATGGAACACTGATATATATAGTGGATAATGTACCCCCTACTGTAAATTATAAGAATATTAGAATTCACCGAGGAATTCCGTGACCATATAAAAGTACGAGGCCGGAGGCCGAGTGCCTTTTATACAGGCCACGGAACTCCGAGGTGCCTTCTAATATCCCTATGAATTTACAGTAGGGGGTACATTATCCGTTATAACCCACCCCACCCTCATTTATAAACAAACACATGGTTATTGTGCAGTCCACAGGCTGCTGTCCCCACACCACACACTACTGATTCTTCTTTTCTGACCCCTTCTCCTCCTGACACACACACACACACCTGACACACACACACACACACACACACACACTCCGTCCCCACACCACACACTACTGATTCTTCTTTTCACCACACACTACTGATTCTTCTTTTCTGCCCCCTTCTCCTCCTGACACACACACACACACACCTGACACACACACACACACACACACACACACACACCTACCTGACACACACACCTCTGACACACACACACACACACACACACCTGACACACACACACACACACACACCTGACACACACACACACCTGACACACACACACACACACACACCTGACACACACTCACCTGACACACACACACCTGACACACACACACACACACCTGACACACACACACACCTGACACACACACACCTGACACACACACACCTGACACACACACACACACACACACCACTCTTTCTTTCCTCTCCTGCCCCGTAGTTTTCTGCATATGGTCAGCTGACCCCTGCTCCTCCTGGCAGTCCCACCCACCTGCTGCTTTCAGTGCTCCGGCCGGAGTCTAACAGCTTAGACCGCACCCCTTCTGCTTCCTCCTGGATTATCTCACATAACACCGGCTTCTCATACTTGCTTCCGGCTTATACGGCTCTTCATTAGATCAAAGGTACTTTTTTCAGGTACTTCCGTGATATTATCGGCGCGCTACTGCGTAGTAGCGCGCCGATTATAGGGATATTTTTTACAGCTTATGCCCATAGGGATCAATGGAAGGGGTGGGTTATAATTGCTATAAAGTAACATTGATATACAGTAACAGTAACATTGATATAGAGTATATATAACGCTAATATACAGTAACTGTAACAGTGATATGCAGTAACTGTAAAATTAATATACAGTAATCATAACATTAATATACAGTAACCGTAACATTGATGTACAGTAACCGTAACATTAATATACAGTAACCATAACATTGATGTACAGTAACCGTAACATTTATGTAAAGTAACCGTAACATTAATATACAGTAACCATAACATTAATATACAGTAACCGTAACACTGATATACAGTAAGCGTAACATTAATATACAGTAGCCATAACATTATATACAGTAACCGTAACGCGATATACAGTAACCGTAACATAATATACAGAACCATAACATTAATTATAAGTAACCGTAACACTGATATACAGTCACCATAACACTGATATACAGTAACCATAACACTGATTACAGGACCGTAACAGTAATAACAGTAACCGTAACATTATATACAGTAATCATAACATTAATAACAGTAATCATAACATAATATACAGTAACCATAACATTAATATACAGTAACCGTAACATTGTATACAGTAACCGTAACATTAATATACAGTAACCATAACATTGATGTACAGAACCATAAATTAATATACAGTAACCATAACATAATTACAGTAACAGTAACATAATATACAGTAACCATAACATTTATTACAGTAACCATAACATTAATATACAGTAACCGTAACATTAATATACAGTAACCAACATTAATATACAAGTAACCATAACCTTAATATACATAACCATAACATTGATGACAGAATCATACATTAATATACAGTAACCATAAAAATTGAGTACATAACCATAACATTGTATACAGTAACCATAAACATAATATGCAGTAACAAACATTGATACAGTAACCAAACATTAATATACAGTAACCATAACATTGATGTACAGTAAATCATAACATTTATGTAATAAACTGTAACATTAATATCAATGGCGGATCCAGCTCCAGAATTTTCCAGGGGCACAACATGGGCACAAAGACTAACAACTGGGGCACATTAAAAAAACACCAAAATCAGTATCAGTAATGTCAGTATAATGTAAGGTGTACGAAAATGCTATTACACACCTTACGGTTAGATGGTGTGTTTAACTAGGAATTTTAAGTTTATAGAAATAAACACAAGAATAGTTGAAGAGCATTGCCGGTTACCTACAGGGCAATGCCGCTCTGCCCATCTATATATATCTGTCTTTCTATGTTGTTTGTCTTTTTATCTGTCTGTCTGTCCAGTCTATCTATCTATATATGTATGTTTCTTCTTTCTCGTCTGTCTATATCTATCTATTTATTATCTGTCAGATAGATAGGAAAATAATAAGTAGATGTGGAGATAGATAGGAGTAATTAGAGAAATATGGAGATAGATAGGCAGATAATAAGATAGATATGGAGATAGATAGGCAGATAATAAGATAGATATGGTGATAGATAGGCAGATAATAAGATAGATATGGAGATAGATAGTAGATGATAGATAGATAGATAGATAGATAGATAGATAGATAGATAGATATGGAGATGATAGATATATTATAGATAGATAGATAGATAGATAGATAGATGAATCTGATGTCCGCTTCTAGAGGGGGGGTTAAGGTTTTATAAGTGTGTGTTGTGAGTTTTAGCTTGCTGTCTGTACACTGGATAATAAAATCATTTTTTGCACAAGACCAAGAGGTGCGCAAAAACCGGGAGAGAGAGAGAGAGAGAGAAGATAGATAGATGTAGATAGATAGGGAGATGGTAGAAGATAAAAGATAGATAGAACTAGAAGAAAACCATATATACATATCACTGTCTACACTTACCTTAGCAACACACTATCACAATACACATCTACACATCAGCATCTATCTATCTATCATCTATCTATCTATCATATCTATCTATCATCTATCATTTATCTATCATCTACTCATCATCATTCTACTATGTATCTATCTATCATCACCAACCATAGTAACATGTAGAGCACTCTCAGGATGTTGAAAAAATCTTTAACTTTTATTCCATAAGCAGCAAAAAGATAGCGACGTTTCGGTCTTTGTCTCAGACTTCTCAAGCCATAGTTCTGCAGGTGCAAACAACCCACTCATATAAACATACCCCTCCCCCAATAGTGACATCATAGATTCAGGAGTAAAACATATTAACCATTCACATACAGGTGCATATTCAAAAAACAGGTGCCTTGTCATTAAAAGCATATGATGTAGTAAAAGCTTATAATAATAGTAAACTCATACAACATGACCTTTCCCTAAAGTGCATATGATCCACACAGTTAAGTACTATTAAAGTGCTATTGTAGCATTCTATATGCTCCCTTACCAACTCAAACCCTATTGCAAAAAGTGCTAAAGACGCACATAAAGTGCATGTTTCTGTATCCGTGCTAAACAATATAAAGTGCCATGTGCAGTGTTTCTATCTAGAGTACATTTCTCTAAAAAGTGCATACATGTATAATATAAAAGCTAAGTCTAAAACCCATGTGAAGTTAAAATCTTTCTTATCAATCACAACTTGCATCACCACTTGTACATAAGTTATAGATAATAAATAGATCCTCAGACCTAGCCTATAAGCGATTCAGCCTATAAAAGTTAATAAATGAATTAATGTTGATGATAATACTACCTATCCCAGGGATATGTTTACAGATCTGTAGATCTAAAGGGTAAGACTAGTGGAACAATGCATGGCCCTTTTCATGCTCTAGTATTCAAAAAACATTTAAATAACATTGATCGTCAATCCTTGGGTTCACAGAATTGAGGGTTTTTATCCAGAAAACCTCCCTTTGCAAAAGAATCTTTGATCTGTCCCTCCTCTATGTAGGGGCGGCACATGGTCTATAGCTAGATTCTATTTGATCCATACTGACCTGTGGGTGAATCTTATTGTACTTCCAAGATGTTGAGTTTCTGTATCATGTTATCAATGACTCCCTTGAGCCTTTCCAGATAAGGAACGTGTCATGATGTATTACAAATAAAAAATTAATTCTTGCATATGTTGTACAATGTGTTTCAATTCATATTGATACATAAAGATGCTTGCATAGGCAGGTGCCATGGCCGCGCCCATGGCAGTCCCAGTCTTTTGCATGTAATAGTCTCCTCGAATCTGAAAAAATTATATTTCATGCAATCTTGAGCAACGTAAGAATGAAACTTTGGTATCGTTCTGACCCACAATTATTAGTATTCAACATGCTCTGTACCGCTTCTAATCCAGATCATGGGGGATATTAGTGTATAGGTTGAGATGTCCAAGGATGCTAGCCAAATTTCTGTTTTTTCTGGAATACTATTTGGCCTATTCGTTCCAAAAAATGTGCTGTATTTCACATATGTATCGGTTTTTTGGATAATTGGCTGTAGTATAGTGTCCAGAAATTTACCAACTGGCTCAACAGACTCCCCTTGAGGATAAATTGGACGTCCAGGGGGAGCATCCAGGGATTTATGAATTTTGGGTATAGTATATAGGATGGGGCATTTGGAGTGTGTCTGCTTGAGAAATAATCCCAACTCTTCCTTAATGATTCCCGCTGTGATAGCGCCATTGACCACACAATTAATTTGCTGTTGCACCTCCTTTGTAGGGTTAGATTTTAATTTAAACATAAACTGTTTGGTCGTTTAGCTGAGTAAAAGTTTCACCGCGGTACTTTTCATAATCCATCACCACTATGCACCCACCCTTATGCTGGTTTATAACAATATCACATCTTCTCTCAGTGACTGTAATGCTTTCCATTCCAATTTAGGAAAATTACTTTAAATGGCTTACCTTGGCGAATTCTTTCGCATATGTCCGTCTGTACCGTATTGTAAAAACTCTTGATTGCAGCATTATTAGTCACTGGGTCAAATACACTCTAACCTGCATGAATAAGAAGGAACATGGCTACCATCCACATCAAACATATCCTTTAAAGATAAGAGTCTTAATCTTATATAAGTCAATTTCCATTGAAAGTTGTAAATTTAGTAGTGGGCACATACGTTAGTCCTTTTTGAAGTATATTGATCTCCATATCCGTCAATGCCTTTGTAATAGATTAAATATGGAATTATTGCCTGTTTTTCAAGCGGCTTCCTATACCCCCCTCTTCTGGTGGGCCGGTTCTTTTTCCTTTGCTCGAAGCATGCGATCCTCTCCATCCGTGCGCACCCCTAAAAAAGACGCCGTGTTGCTCTGTGATCCTCCAGTGGTCTCCTGTTACTTCTGTCCTGAGGTGGGACATCCCATGTATTCCCTTCACTATTTGTTCTCTCCCGCGTGTATGAGGTATCTCCCCTTCGGTCTGTCACTTCCGGTCCGTGCTTGTGTCACGGTTCCAGTCTATGGTATCGTGTGGGTTCCCTTTCCTCCTCTAGATCTCGATCTCCTCTGGAAGTTGGTCCTCTGGCTGCTGCTCCACCCATTAACATCTGTATACCTGTTTATTCGTAATCTCCATCCACCCTTTGGATCTTCTGTTTCTTATAACGTAGCAAATCATTTTTATATTGGTCAATCTGAGACTGTGTCTTTCTAATTAACTCTTGGTTGTCTTGCAAGGTAAGTGTTGATTTATGCTCAAGTTCAAATTTATTAATTGTTTTGCGGACTTTAGTGATTTCAGTGGTAACCTCTTCTATAACCAGGATATCAGATCCAACGAACATCTATTTAACACCCAATCCCTTGCGACAAAATTCAGGGCTATGGCGTCAATTGTCGGCACATTAGGATCCTAAAGCCCCGTGGTAATTTTTTTGAACGATAATAATGGACAAAAATAGTCCATGTAGATCTAAATCAATTTCCCTCTTTTTGAGGCGTAGGTCTCTGCTAATTCATCCTTCGTGGGTGTTATAAACTGTAAGTCCATATGAGAGGTACCCCATAGCACTCTCTCCGCATCTTCCTGGTCACTGCCAGGTATCAGCTATACCAGTGTTACAATTAATATGCTCTATATAATCTTCCATTTCAATGGGACAAATAATCAAAATTCAAAGTTCACTGGGGGGTGCAAAACAGGAATTAGATCCAAATTCCAATACAATAACCAAATAGCAAACAGTGTGCACTTACCTTCAAGTAGTATAATGCCCAGGTGCTACTGCAGATCCTATAAATATCCAACATAGTAACATGTAGAGCACTCTCAGGACTTGTTGAAAAAATCTTTAACTTTATCCATTAGCAGCAAACAGATAGCGACGTTTCGGTCTTTGTCTCAGACCTTTCAAGCCATAGTTCTGCAGGTGCAAACAACCCACTCATATAACATATACCCCTCCCCCAATAGTGACATCATAGATTCAGGAGAAAAACATATTAACCATTCACATACAGGTGCATATTCAAAAAACAGGTGCCTTGTCATTAAACAGCATATGATAGTAGTAAAAAGTTATAATAATAGTAAACTCATACACAACATGACCTTTCCCTAAGTGCATATGATCCACACAGTTAAGTACATATTAAAGTGCATATTGTAGAAATTCTATATGCTCCATTACCAACCTCAAACCCTATTGCAAAAAGTGCTAAAAGACGCACAATAAGTGCATGTTTCTGATATCCGTGCTAAACCATATAAAGTGCCATGTGCAGTGTCTATCATAGAGTACATTTCTCTAAAAGTGCATACAATGTATAATATAAAAGCTAAGTCTAAAACCCATGTGAAGTTAAATCTTTCTTATCAAATCACAACTTGCATCACCACTTGTACATAATGTTATAGATAAATAAATAAGATCCTCAGACCTAGCCTATAAGCGATTCAGCCTATAAAAGTTAATAAATTGAATTAATGTGATGATAATACTACCATCCCAGGGATATGTTTACAGATCTGTAGATCTAAAGAGGTAGACTGTGGAACAATGCATGGCCCTTATTCATGCTCTAGTATTCAAAAAACATTTAAATAAACATTGATCGTCATCCATTTGGTTTCACAGAATTGAGGGTTTTTATCAGAAAACCTCCCTTTGCAAAAGAATCTTTGATCTGTCCCCTCCTTATGTAGGGGCGGCACATGGTCTATAGCTATAAAATTCCAGGTCTTCAATGGAGTGTCCCTTTTCCAAAAATGTTTGGCAACCGGTTTCACAGAGCGGTTATCCTGTGTGCGACCTTAATGTCGATCTGTGTCATCCATGCGTGTTTTTTAGCTTAAGTCAGTTTTTTCCTACATAAAATAGTTTGCTGGGCACCATAATAGATAAATCACGTAGTGGTGCATGTAAGA
The DNA here is from genome assembly GCA_019447015.1 of Hymenochirus boettgeri. NCBI lineage: Eukaryota > Metazoa > Chordata > Amphibia > Anura > Pipidae > Hymenochirus > Hymenochirus boettgeri. The sequence continues at coordinate 47,672,802 of CM033470.1, read as the reverse complement.
AATGGCGGATATGGTATTTTTATCTCCATGGGGATGGTTGGAAAGAAGGGTTAGACCATGTTTTTACATGTGATGCATTTTGCATTTGAAGCATCCATTGGGTCTCTTTGTTAACCATGGATGTATCTCGCGGTAACTCTTATGGGATCTGTATTGACCAATAGGTCCTTTAAGTTTCTATAATAGGTTTGATGGTAATTTATTTTTAATTTATTATCAGATCTCAGTATATTCCAATTCTTAGTAAGACTTTGTTTTATTGAAGTTCCCATATTGGAGAATGTGGTTGAACAACCAAATTGTTATCACTTGTACCTAGATCTTGTCCTTATTCTGCCATTTTAACCCTTTCTTTTGCTTTTGTTAACGCCTGTTGTAAAATGTGTTTGAATATCCCCTTTGACGAAAACGTATTCCATTTCTTGATTTGTACTTCATTTGTACTGGGTCCGAATTGGTCCTAATGACTCTACAAATTGCGAAATTGGTAAGACATGTTTGAGAGGAATGCGGATGATGGCTTGAAATGTAATAATAAGTTGTTGCGGTCGAGGATCTTACGATAAAGAGGTATTGTAATTTAGATGTGTCTCTTTAACCAATAAGTCCAAAAATTCTATTTGATCCATACTGACCTTGTGGGTGAATATATGTACCTTCCAAGATGTTGAGTTTCTGTATCATTGTGTATCAATGACTCCCTTGAGCCTTTCCAAATAAGGAAAGTGTCATCGATGTATTACAATAAAAAATTAAATTTCTTGCATATTGTTGTGACAATGGGTTTCAATTCATATGATACATAAAGATGCTGGCATAGGCCGGTGCCATGGCCGCGCCCATGGCTAGTCCCAGTCTTTTGCATGTAATAGTCTCCTCAGAATCTGAAAAAAATTATATTTCAATGCAATCTGAGCAACGTAAGAGATGAAACTTTGGTATCGTTTGACCCACAATTATTAGGTAAACATGCGTACCGATCTAATCCCAGATCATGGGGGATATTAGTGTATAGGCTTGAAATGTCCAAGGATGCTAGCCAAATTTCTGTTTTTTCTGGAATATCTATTTGGCCTATTCGTTCCATAAAATGTGCTGTATCTTTCACATATGTATCGGTTTTTTGGATAATTGGCTGGTAGTATAGTGTCCAGAAATTACACAACTGCTCCAACAGACTCCCCTTTGAGATGATAATTGGACGTCCAGGGGGAGCATTCCAGGGATTTATGAATTTTGGGTTATAGTATATAGGATGGGGCATTTGGGGTGTGTGCTTGAGAAATAATCCCAACTCTCTTAATGATTCCCGCTGTCTGTGATAGCGCCATTGACCACACAATTAATTTGCTGTGCACCTCCTTTGTAGGGTTAGATTTTAATTTAACATAAACTGTTGGTCGTTTAGCTGAGTAAAAGTTTCACCGCGGTACTTCATAATCCAATCACCACTATGCCCCCACCCTTACAGTGGTCATAAACAATATTCACAATCTTCTCTCAGGACTGTAATGCTTTCCATTCCATTTAGAGAAATTACTTTTAAAGGCTTACCTGGGACTTCTTTCGCATATGTCCGTCGTGTACCGTATTGTAAAACTCTGATTGCAGCATTTTAGTCAACGGTCAAATAACTCTTTAACCTGCATGAATAAGAAGGAACATGGCTACATCCACATCAAACATATCTCTTAAAGATAAGAGTTATTAATCTTATATAAGTCAATTTCCCGTTGAAAGTTGTTAAATTAGTAGGGGTACACGTTAGTCCTTTTTGAAGTTATTGATCTCCATATCCGTCAATTGCTTTGGTAATAGATAAATATTGGAATTATTGCCTGTTTTCAAGCGGCTCCTATACCCCCTCTTCTGGGGGCCGGGTTCTTTTCCTTGCTCGAAGCATGCGATCTCTCCATCCGTGCGCACCCTAAAAAGATGCGTGTTGCTCTGTGACCGCCAGTGGCTCCTTGTACTTCTGTGTGAGTGTGGGACAATCCCATGTATTCCCTTCACTTTTGTCTCTGCCGCGTGTATGAGGTATCCTCCCCTTCCGGTCTGTCACTTCGGTCCCGTGGTGTGTCACGGTTCCATCTATGGTATCGTGTGGGTTCCCTTTCTGCCTCTAGATCTCGATTCTCCTTGGAAGTGGCCTCTGGCTGCTGTCTCCACCATTAACCATCTGTAACATGTTATTTTCGTAATCTCCATCACACTTTGGATCTTCTGTTTCTTATAACGTAGCAAATCTTTATATTGGTAATCTGAGACTGTGTCTTTTATTAAATCTGGTTGTCTTGCAGGTAAGTGTTGATTTATGCTCAAGTTCAATTTAATTAATTGTTTGCGGATTTGTAGTGATTTCAGTGGTAACCTTCTATGAACCAGGATCATCAGATCAAAGAACATCTATTTACACCCATCATTTGCGACAAAATTCAGGGCTATGGGTCCAATGTCGGCACTTATGGATCCTAGCCCCGTCGTATTTTTTGACGATAATACTCGGGACAACAAAAAACAAAAAAACACAACGGAATTAAGATATATAAAGACGTGTTTATGTGAGTAATTTTATTGCGCTATGTGGCTTAGATCGGAAATTCTTTTCCCTTCTGGGTAACGTGCATTAATTAGTAAAATGCAACACTTTGCAAATAACCTGCGTATTATGCAAAATAAAGTAATGGAGTTCCGTCACGTATGCAAGTCAAAAGGATATTTATTTTTCTGTTTGTCACACTAAACAATCAAATACATTTAAAAAAAAAAAACACTATCAGGGAGATTCAATAAAGTTCTTATTTTTTAAAATGGTGCTAATTTTGCCCAACCAATTAGATCTTATTTAACATTTAAAAAGCTAGCATCTGATTGGTGGGGCAAATTATACATATTACTATTTTTAACACTAGAACTTTTATTGAATAACGCTGTTTGTTATTGTAAAATAAAAACAAAATATCCAGGGATTAAGATTTTTTAAATAGATCATTAATTAAAATTTACAACAAAAGATTTAGCCATGGCCAGGAGGAGTGAAAAAAAATACACAAAATGTGGTCACATTGGCTTGGATCCCAATTTGGTTAGAATCTCGAGCCCTGTAAGTTCAATGGTCACTGACTGCTCTGGGATAAGTGGATATATATTGTAAAGTGACAAGATGAGAAGACCCTTTTCTACCTCCTTCCCATACTATGCCTGACCCCCGACTGATCAACCTTCCCCAACCCAACCTCCATCACCAATGCTCTGTTGAAACAACAGTAAAGAAGGACTGAATTTATGGCAAAGTTGGTTTCTAGGTGAAACCTTTGAAAGGAAATTTTGTTAGTTTTGGTAAAATTGTGAAATCTGGCATCTTCACAGATCAACAGGGCCACAATAACCAATTGTGCCATTTATGTGTTGTAACCCCCCGTATTAAAAAAAATCATTGTTCCAGACACATTTATCAATGTGTTGGCGATATTGGGGAAAGCTCCCAGATTAAGGATAGGTATGCAGTTCGTATTTTCTCTTGTGTATCATGCCAACCAGCCCACTAGCCAGCTTTCCAAAAAATAGATTTTGCCTGCAAAATAGGAGAATAAAACTGAGGATAGTTTTATCCACATCATTTCAATAGGTTACAAATTGGTATTACATGGTGCAATTACTGCACACAAGAAGGTTCCTGATCAAGCAATGAGATTTCCTAAAGTTCAGTCCAGTAAGTGTAATGTGTTAATGGCCAGGTGCCTGAATATGGTTTAGTGTACAGTATATACTGTTTTCCTCTTTTATCCAGTGATGTAGAGTAGGAAAGAGGGTACTAAAACCTTACTTATAGATTCAGGCAGCTTTCCACTTCCAAATGCAAAATGTACAGGAAAAATGCATTAGGAAGTCTTAATGCATTTCAATTCAAACAAATGTCAGATACTTCTTATCAACAATGATTTATGATTTGTTAATAATGAATATTGTTTTATATATGGTGGGAATGGTGGAGGTTTACCAAGACTCCATTCATGAAGGGCTGGTATCTGTAGTATAGTTAACAATAATATAAAATCTATAAAATATAATCATAATATCTGATTATTATAATACGGACATATGTTTGATTTTTACCCAGTGGTTGTGACTGTCACAATGTAACAAGCTTTTCATCTGTAAATATTAATCCGTCCCTAGTTAGTATTTGCATTGCAGGTGGCACAGCCAGCTTCTAGTTTAATATCTTTACTCCCCACCAGGTGCTCTTTAATGGTGTCTTGGGAGCTGTAAATTAATGTTTTATTTGAATAATCCAAAGCAAATCTTTCTTAACAATACAGAAAAAATAAAACAGCAGCTTCAAGCTTCTTCTGCTAAAGTAGAATATTTTGATATGCACAAAGTATAATGCACCCTTATTATAAGGAGGCCACTGTCCAAGAGCTTTATTACAGGTCAGGGAACTCCAGCTACAACTAAAATATATAAAGAGAATGCAACCACAGACGTGCCTAAAAAACCCAAACCACACTCTACCCAATGTAATTCGGATTAGCATTGGTTCAAATTCATCTTGCAGGGCTGTGACATTTCCCCAACTCTTTAGACACAGGTGTAGCACACCCAATGTGAAAAACATTGAACTAGATTTTGTGCTATTTAGTGTGTGTAACTAAATATTAATGCAATAGGTTATTGTGCTATTCATTAGCAGCAACCAATCAGATGTTATCTAAACTACAGCAACCAATAGGATGTTATTTAACTGCAGTAACCAATCGGATGTTATCTTACTGCATTAAACAATCAAATGTTATCTAACTGCAGTAAGGCTGGGTACACTGGGCAGATTCCATGTACGATTGTTCGGGCAAAAATACATAATGCTTTCGGCCCTCGTGTGTGACTGTTGTCGATCGTCCGTTCTTCCAATTGGACGAAAGGGCGATCGACAGTCCGGATACAGGCGATCGTGCGGTTCCCTATGGGACCACATAGATTGGTCACACGAACTGCCGGTGTGGCCACTCACTTTGAGAACGACAGACATTTGTCCCAGCCAATAGTCCCTTCATGTTTACCCATCCTAACCAATCAGATGTTGGTTTCTATCTATTTACTGAAGAACAGGAGGTAATGCACTTTCTCTTACCTCCCATTCTTCAGTAAATCCGCAGAAGCGTTAACGCGTTATCTGTGAATTTCGGGACATTTTTCCCAAAGATTATAATGTAGCAATCCTCAAATGTAGATATTTCAAAACAGTTTGTTTCATGGTCATAAATACACAGGGTAATTCCCCAACCCCCCACACAGACCCAGGTACACCCACCTACTGACCTACCTTCCATTCCCATGGAAGCCATATTAAAGGGTAACTGTAGTCAAAAAACTAATTTTGATCAATCATCAAGAAAGTTAGTTATATAGTCATACATGCAAAAACACATACCCCCAAACTCACATGGGTACACAACCTACAGACCTACCCTCCATTCTGTGGCAGCCATACTTAAAGGGTAAATAAAGTAAAAAAAAACTAATTTGATATATCCTCAATAAAATATAGTTTTATAGTTGTAAACACAAAACCCCCTTAACCAGACCCAGGTACACACACCTACTGATCTACTTTTCCATTACTGTGGCAGCCATACTTAAAGGGTAACTAAAGTCAAAAAACTAATTTAGATTTATCCTCAATAAAAGATAGTTTTATGGTTGTAAACACAAAAAAGACATACCCCAACCAGATCCATGTACACACACCTACTGATCTACTTATCCATTATGGTGGTAGCCATACTTAAAGGGTAACTAAAGTAAAAAAAAAACTAATTTAGATTTCTCTCAATAAAAGATAGTTTTATGGTTGTAACACAAAAAAGACATACCCCCTCAACCTGACCAGGTACACCACACTACTGATCTACACATCCATTATTGTGGCAGCTATACTTAAGGGTAACTAAAGTCAAAAAAACTAATTTGGATCAATAATCAAAAAAGTTTTTTTTTTTTAACCCCCACGGGGCATAGGTACACACACCCACGACCTACCACTCCATTACTGTTGCAGCCATACCTAAAGGGTAACTAAGATCAAAAAAAACAATTTTGACCAACCATCAAAAAAGTTTGTTTTTTACTTCCAACCTGATCAGGTACACACGCTACCACCTAACCTTCCATTTTCATGAGTTATAGTCAAAAAAACTAATTTGACCAATATCAAAAAATAAATTTTAGCCCCCAACTGAGACAGGTACCACACACCTATGACCTACTCTTCCATTTCTGTGGCAGGCATACTTAAAGGGTAACTATAGCAAAATTAAATTTTGCTCAATAATCAAAAATGTTTGTTTTTTTAACTTCCAACTGACACAGGTACATACACCAACTGAGTGGACCCATTCATTCATGTGGCAATTATATTTAAAGGTTAAGTATAGTAAAAAATAAAAAAAGATTTTGACCAATCATCAAAAAAGTTTCTGACCTGCCTTTAATCATGTGACAGCAATATTTCAAGGGTAAGTAAAAAACAACACTGCCCTCATCATTGGCATTATGAGTTTTAAAATCTGCAGCACAAACAACACATTCCCTCAAAAAGCGGCCTTTTAAGCCAAACAGTTTATACTTAAACTTTCCTATCTCCTCCATTTTGAAAAATCAGTTGCTATTTCCGGCTGATGACATTAGTGAGCTGACGTTTCAGGTGCTGTAACGGTCCTCTTCCCAGAATGCACACTACATTGGAATGTTCCCAACAGATATTTCTGTTGAGTGGCTTAGATCATAAACTCTTCGTTTATGTATTTTGTTGTAGCTGGAATGATGACAGTTGATGAACTGCATGGTGGGATATTTCCCCCTCCCTATGATGCCTCATGGGGATTACTGAGCATGCTTGCCCTTACAGAGAGTCAGATAGTCTGGGGTGGGGGCTGGAGGACTGAGAGACTGAGCTTGAGCAAAAATGTGTTGAAGTCATTCAGCAACACACACACATCAGAGTAAGTGCTGCTTACATATTTATATGGATTGAAATGAGGCAAAGTCTTTTTTCTCTGTGTACATTCCTTTAATTGCCATTGTTACTTTATTTCAGAATAGGTTGTGCATGTTACAAGCATAAATTCTATGAAAAACACTTATGGGGAATTCACCGAGTAGGGGTTCAACAGCGATCCTTTCTGTCCTTAAATTGCCTAAACGATTTACGATCGGTTAGCGCAATGTTAAGTCCCGCCTTGCAGAGTTTGCAAACCGATTTACCAGAGACTCTCGGGTCTTAGCTCGTAAGTATTTAACGCCAGTGTAGCTGGCGTCAAATACTAACGTGTGGGTGAGGTTCACCTCTGGTAAATTCCGTAGGGAGATTTGCAGAGCATTTGCGGCTCTGGGTGAATCTCCCTGTTAGTATTAGTTCACATTTCAATTCTCCCCCACACCAGGTTATCTTCTTTGTCTTCTTTTTAAAGAATTGCAGCTTTAGTTGCAGCTTCTGTTAAAGTGCAAATGATTTTTACAGCAGGAGTTTGGTAGTGTGAACATCCATGAAAATGTACTATTTGGCTTGATCTTTATTATTATAACAGACACAGAATACAGAATTCAGATTCATCTCTATTCATGTGTAGTAGGATCAATGGCATTAAATTCAGCCTTCTTGCTGCATTCTTTATTATACTGATCTAAATATTCAGCCTAAAACGCACCGCATGCAGTATTTCTGTCCCTTTTCTTGCATTTCTATAGAAATCTATGGAATACACATTGTACAAAAATGGATACAAATGTATGAAAAAATGGATACAAACTGACAGAAACACATGCTGTGCGTTTGTCAGTTTCTGTCAGTTTCTAGAGTGAATGAGCCCTTAGGACTCCCGAAAGTTTGCTTAATTTTTTATATAGTTAGCCAATGAAAGGTATCACAGTCTACTTCCCTTCCCTTACTTATGGCTAACACGGTGCAAACCTCAACTATTGCTTAAAAAACCACCACTGATAGTGGCCGTTTTCACACTGGTGTTATTAATTTTCAGTGTGGTGGTGTAAATCGACGATGCTGTGTGGATACCACCCAGTATTCTATACCCCACAGTATCATCAATTAAAGTTAAAATATAACATTTTCGATACTATAATTTTACACAACCCCCGGCTTACTTACAGAAAGGTAAATAATCAGTTTGCCTTTGTAAACTGTTATCAATTATTTCATATTATTCTATGTAGAATGGGCTGATTAATCCCAAGTACTGTATAGAGCTCAGTGAATACTATACCTTGTGAGTTTATTGGGGATATATTACCACCTCTCAGCTGACAAACATCATTCAATGTGATAAATGCACAGAGGGAACGTGTTGTTGATAGATTTAAAAAAAAACTAAAACATGGTAATTATGACACTTGTTGTTAACTAGTGTCAGAGAAGCTGATAAGAATAATATATGGAATTTTATCTTCCATTAATGGCATCGCTGGCACAGCTACAAATTAAAATGGGTGGGAAAAGGATCTAATGAAAATGTTTTGTAACTCAGCTTATTCAGAAACATGGCTTCTGTCCCAAGGAGAAGGAAAGGTGCCGATTTTTATTTTTATTTCAAATGACTCAGATGGGGAGCTAATGTTGATGTGTTAACACCTGTTTTTTTACAGTTGTGTTGCCTTTGGATCTTCTACTGTAGACAAATAAAAAAACACAGTAAACGTAACACTGATATATACTGTAATATTGAATACAGGCACCATAACATTAATATACAGTAACCGTAACTGATGTACTGTAACCGTAACACTGATATACAGTCACTGTAACATAAATGTATAGGCCCCGTAACATTAATATACAGTAACCGTAACATTAATACAGTCACCGTAACATAATAACACAGTCACCGTAACATGATGTACAGTAACCGTAACACTGAAATACAGTCACTGTAACATAAATATAGTCCCCGAACATTAATATACAGTAACCGTAACATTAATATACAGTCACCGTAACATTAATACACAGTACCATAACATTAATATACAGTAACCGTAACACTGATGTACAGTAACCGTAACACTGAAATACAGTCACCGTAACATTAATATATAGTCCCCGTAACATTAATATACAGTCACCGTAAAATTAATATACAGTAAACGTAACATAATACACAGTCACCGTAACATTAATACACAGTCACCGTAACTTAATATACAGTCACTGTAACATTAATACACAGTCACCGTAACATAATATACAGTAACCGTAACACGATGTACAGTAACCGTAACACTGAAATACAGTCACTGTAAAATAATATATAGTCCCCGTAACATTAAAACAGTCACCGTAACATTAATATACAGTACGTAACATTAATACACAGTCACCGTAACATTAATATACAGTAACCGTACATTAATATACAGTCACTGTAACATTAATATACAGTAACCGTACATTAATCCAGTCCACGTAACATTAATACAGTCACCGTAAAACGATGTACAGTAACTGTAATAGATATACAGTACCGTAACATTTTGTACAGTAACGTAACACTGATATACAGTCATCGTAACATACTATACAGTCAGTAACTTATATTACAGTAACCGTAAATTAATATACAGTACGTAACATTATTACACAGTCACCGTAAATTAATATGCAGTGATCGTAACACTGATGTACAGTAACTGTAATATTGATATACAATCACCACATAAACAAATACAGTAACCGTAACACTGATATACAGTCACCGTAACATTAATATACAGTCACCGTAACATTAATATACAATCAACATAAATCTAATTAGTAACCGTAACATTGATATACAGTCATCGTAACACTGATATACAGTCACCAAACATTAATATACAGTCACCGTAACATTAATATACAGTCACCGTAACATTAATACACAGTCACCGTAACATAATATACAGTAACCGTAACACTGATGTACATTAACTGTAATATTGACATACAAAAACCCATAACAATTAATATCAGTAACCCTAACACTGATATACAGTCACCGTAACATAATACACAGTACTAACATTATAACAGTACCGTAACATTAATACACAGTCACAGTACACTTAAAACAGTCACCGTAACATAATATACAGTAACCGTAACATTTTCACAGTCACCGAAACATTAAATACAGTAACCGTAACACTGATGTACAGTAACTGTACTATTGATATACAATCACCATAACATTAATATACAGTAACCGTCCAACTGATACAGTCACCGTAACATTAAATACAATCAACATAAAATCAATATATAGTCATCGTAATATATTAATACAGTAACCGTAACATTAATATACAGTCACCGTAACATTAATATACAGTCACCAATAACAATAATACAGTAACCGTAACATTAATACACAGCACCGTAACATTAATATACAGTCACCGTAACATTAAATACAGAACCGAACATTATACACAGTCACCGAAAATAAATACAGTAACCGTAACACTGATGTACAGTAACTGTACTTGATATACAATCACCATAACATTAATTACAGTAACCGTCACACTGATTAAGTCACCGTAACATTAATTACAATCAACATAAAATCAATATATAGTCATCGTACATAATAAAACCACATAATAACAGTTCACCGAACATTAATTACAGTCACCGTACACTGAGTACAGTCAGCGTAACATTAATATACAGTAACCATAACACTATGTACAGTAACTGTAATATTGATATACAAACACCATAAAATAATATATATAGTAACAGTAACACTGATATACAAGTCACCGTAACATTAATATACAGTCACCGTAACATTAATATACAGTAACTGTACATTAATTACAGTCACCGTAAACATAATACACAGTCACCGTAAAATGAATATACAGTAACCGTAACACTGATATACAGTCACCGTAACATTAATTACAGTAACTGTAACATTAATATACAGTAACTGTAACATTAATATTACAGTCACCGTAACATAATACCAGTCACAGTAAAATGAATATACAGTAACCGTAACACTGATATACAGTCACCGTAACATTAATATACAGTAACTGTAACATTTACTTTTGAGGGTTGGTGACCGATACATTCAAAGGTTACTGAAAGTCGAAGGCTACATTTGAGGGTTAGCGAAGATACATTCCAAAAAACGAACTAGTTTGAACCTGAACTAGTTCGAATAGATTTAGTTTGTCCAAACTAATAAAGTTCTGCTCGAACTTTTGTATCCATCACTAACGGTGTATCATTATATACAGTAACCGTAACAATGATACTCAGTAACCATAACATTATAAACAGTGACTGTAACACTAATATACAGTAACCGTAACATTGATATCAGTAACCGTAACACAAATATACAGAAACCATATCATTGATATACAGTAACCGTAACATTAATGTATAGTTACCATGACAATGATATGCAGTAACTGAAATTAATATACAGTAACTGTAAGACTGATATACAGTAATCATAACATGAATATACAGTAAACGGAACACTGATATATGGTAACAATAACATTGCTATAAAGTAACATTGATAAACAGTAACAGTAACATTGATATAGTATACATAACTTAATGTACAGTAACTGTAAAATTAATACAGTAACCAAACATTTATAACTTAACCGTAACATTGATATACATTAACAGTAAACATGATATACAGTAATATATAACATTGCTTACAGTATCCATAACACTGATATATAGTAACCGTAACACTGATAGACAGTAACCATAACATTGATATACAGTAACCATAATAATATACAGTAATCATAACATTAATATACAGAACCGTACATTAATATACGTAACAACAAAATTGATACAGCAACCATAACATTAAAATACAGTAATCATAATATTGATATACAGTAACCGTAACATTGATATACATTAACAGTTACTGATACAGTAACAATAACATTGCTATACGTTCCATAACATGAATAAAGTAACCGTTACACTGATAGACAGTAATGGTAAGATTAATATTCAGTAGTCGTAAATTAATATACAGCAACATACATTGATATACAGTAACCATAATAATATACAGTAATCGTAACATTAATATACAGTAACCGTAACATTAATATACAGCAACGTAACATTGATATACAGTACAATAATAATATACAGTAACCGTAACATAAATACAGTAACGTAACATTAATATACAGTAACCGTAACATTAATATACAGCAACCGTAACATACATTGATATACAGTACCAATAATATATACAGTAACCGTTACATTATATATAGTAACCGTAACATAATATACAGTAACCGTAACATTAATATACGTAACGAACATTAATATACAGCAAACATAACATTGATATACAGTGACCATAATAAATAAGTAACTGTAACATAATATACATAACCGTAACATTAATATACAGTAACCGTAACATTAATAACAGTAACCGTAACATTAATATACAGCAAACAATACATTAATATACAGTAACAATAATAATATACAGTAATCGTAACATAATATACAGAACGTAACATAATATACAAACCATAAATTAATTACAAACAATAATAATATACATAATCGTAACATTATATACAGTAACAACAACATTGATATACAGCAACCATAACATTAAAATACAGTATCATAATATTGATACGAACCGTAATATTAATATACAGTAGAACATTGATATGCCTAATCATAACATGAATATACAGTAGATGGAACACTGATATATATAGTGGATAATGTACCCCCTACTGTAAATTATAAGAATATTAGAATTCACCGAGGAATTCCGTGACCATATAAAAGTACGAGGCCGGAGGCCGAGTGCTTTTATACAGGCCAGGACTCCGAGGCCAGTGCTTCTAATATCCCTATGAATTTACAGTAGGGGGTACATTATCCGTTTAACCCACCCCACCTCATTATAAACAAACACATGGTTATTGTGCAGTCCACAGGCTGCGTCCCCACCACACACTACTGATTCTTCTTTTCTGACCCCTTCTCCCTGACACACACACACACACCTGACACACACACACACACACACACAACACCCACCCTCCCCACACCACACACTACTGATTTTCTTTCACCACACACTTGATCTTTCTTTCTGCCCCCTTCTCCTCCTGACACCACCACACACACCGACACACACCACACACACACCACACACACACCTACCGCACACACACCTGACACACACAACACACACACAACACCTGACCCACACACACCACACAACACACACCTGACACACACACACACCTGACACACAAACAACACCACACACACTGACACACACTCACCTGACACACACACACCTGACCAACACCACACACACACCTGACACACACACACACCTGACCACAACACACACCTGACCACCACACCACCTGACACACACACACCCACACACACACCACCTCTTTCTCCTCTCCTGCCCCGTAGTTTTCTGCATATGGTCAGCTGACCCTGCTCCTCCTGGCAGTCCCACCCACTGTGCTTTCAGTGCTCCGGCCGGAGTCTAACAGCTTAGACCGCACCCCTTCTGCTTCCTCCTGGATTATCCACATAACACCGGCTTCTCATACTTGCTTCCGGCTTATACGGCTCTTCATTAGATCAAAGGTACTTTTTTCAGGTACTTCCGTGATATTATGGCGCGCTACTGCGTAGTAGCGCGCCGATTATAGGGATATTTTTACAGCTTATGCCCATAGGGATCAATGGAAGGGGTGGGTTATAATGCTATAAAGACATGTATACAGTAACAGTAACATTGATATAGAGTATATATACGCTAATATACAGTAAACTGTAACAGTGATATGCAGTAACTGTAAAATTAATATACAGTAATCATAACATTAAATACAGTAACCGTAACATTGATGTACAGAACCGTAACATTAATAAAAGTAACCATAACATTGATGTACAGTAACCGTAACATTTATGTAAAGTAACCGTAACATTAATATACAGTAACCATAACATTATATACAGTAACCGTAACACTGATATAAGTAAGCGTAACATTAATATACATAGCCATAACATAATATTAGTAACCGTTAACGCTGATATACAGTAACCGTAACATTAATATACAGTAACCATAACATTAATATACAGTAACCGTAACACTGATATACAGTCACCATAACACTGATATACAGTAACCATAACACTGATATACAGTGACCGTAACATTAATATACAGTAACCGTAACATTAATATACAGTAATCATAACATTAATATACAGTAATCATAACATTAATATACAGTAACCATAACATTAATATACAGTAACCGTAACATTGATATACAGTAACCGTAACATTAATATACAGTAACCATAACATTGATGTACAGTAACCATAACATTAATATACAGTAACCATAACATTAATATACATACAGTAAACCATAACATTAAATACTAATAACCATACACATTGATGTACAGTAATCATAACATTAATATACAGTAACCATAACATTGATGTAACAATAAACAATAACATTGCTATACAGTAACCATAACATAATATGCAGTAACCATAACATTGATGTACAGTAACCATAAACATTAATAACAGTAACCATAACATTGATGTACAGTAATCATAACATTTATGTACAGTAACTGTAACATTAATATCAATGGGGATCCAGCTCCAGAATTTTCCAGGGGCACAACATGGGCACAAAGACTAACAACTGGGGCACATTAAAAAAACACCATATCAGTATCAGTAATGTCAGTATAATGTAAGGTGTACGAAAATGCTATTACACACCTTACGGTTAGACTGTGGTGTGTTTTTAACTAGGAATTTTAAGTTTATAGAATTAAACCACAAGAATAGTTGAAGAGCATTGCTGGTTACATACAGGGCAATGCCGCTCTGCCCATCTATTATATCTGTCTTTCTACTGTTTGTCTTTTATCTGTCTGTCTGTCCGTCTATCTATCTATATATGTACTTCTCCCGGCTGTCTACATCTACATACGTCAGATAGAAGGCAAAAAGATAAAGATGGAGATAGATGAGCAAAAAGAGAGAATAGATAGATGGGAGAATAAGATAGATGAGAAGAAGAGAGAAAAGAGATGGTGAAGATAGGCAGAATAAGTATGAGATATGGAGATGTAGATAGAGAAGAAGATAGATAGTAGAGATAGAGAGTAGAGTAGATAGAGAGATAGATATGGAGTGATAGAGAGAAGATAGATAGATGAGAGAGAAAGAGAACGATGCACGTCGAGAGGGGGGTAAGGTTAAGTGTGTGTTGTGAGTTTAGCTTGCTGTCGGACACTGGAAAAAAACATTTGCACAAGACCCAAGAGTGCCGCAATAATCTGGGAAGAGAGATAGATAGATAGATAGATAGAAGATAGATATGGAGAGGTAGATAGATATAGATAGAGAGATAGAAGATAGAACAAGATAAGAAGCATAGATAGCATCTACAGATATCATTATATGCACTGATCTAAGCACGAGAATCTACACAAAGCTACATCAGCTAGTATCATCATCTATCTATCTATCGACTACTATCTATATCTATATTCATCTATCTCATCATCATCTATCTATGTATCTATCTATCTATCTATCCAACCATAGTAACATGTAGAGCACTCTCAGGACTTGTTGAAAAAATCTTTAACTTATTCCATAGCAGCAAACAGATAGCGACGTTTCGGTCTTTGTCTCAGACCTTCTCAAGCCATAGTTTGCAGGTGCAAACAACCCACTCATATAACATATACCCCTCCCCCATAGTGACATCATGATTCAGGAGTAAAAAACATATTAACCATTCACATACAGGTGCATATCAAAAAACAAGGTGCCTTGTCATTTAACAGCATATGATAGTAGTAAAAGCTTATAATAGTAAACTCATACACAACATGACCTTTCCCTAAAGTGCATATGATCACACAGTAGTTAAGTACATATAAAGTGCATATTGTAGCATTATATGCTCCATTACCAACCTCAAACCTATTGCAAAAAGTGCTAAAGACGCACATAAAGTGCATGTTTCTGATATCCGTGTAAACAATTAAGTGCCCTGTGCAGTGTCATCATAGAGTACATTTCTCTAAAAAGTGCATACAATGTATAATATAAAAAGTAAGTCTAAAACCCATGTGAAGTTTTAAATCTTTCTTATCAATCACAACTTGCATCACCACTTGTACTAATGTTATAGATAAATAAATAAGACCTGACCTAGCCTATAAGCGATTCAGCCTATAAAGTTAATAAAATGAATTAATGTTGATGATAATACACCTATCCCGGGATATGTTTACAGTCTGTAGATCTGAGGTAAGACTAGTGGAACAATGCATGGCCTTCTTATTTGCTCTAGTATTCAAAAAACATTTAAATAAACATTGATCGTTCAATCCATTTGGTTTCACAGAATGAGGGTTTTTATCCAGAAACCTCCCTTGCAAAAGAATCTTGATCTGTCCCTCCTCTATGTAGGGGCGGCACATGGTCTATAGCTAGATTCTATTTGATCCATACTGACCTTGTGGGTGAATCTTATTGTACTTCCAAGATGTTGAGTTTCTGTATCATTGTATCAATGACTCCCTTGAGCCTTTCCAGATAAGGAACGTGTCATCGATGTATTTACAATAAAAAAATTAAATTTCTTGCATATTGTTGTACAATGTGTTTCAATTCATTGATACATAAAGATGCTTGATAGGCAGGTGCCATGGCCGCCCCATGGCAGTCCCAGTCTTTTGCATGTATAGTCCTCCTCGAATCTGAAAAAATTTATTTCAATGCAATCTTGAGCAACGGAAGAATGAAAATTTGGTATCGTTCTGACCCACAATATTAGTATTCAACATGCTCTGTACCGCTTCTAATCCCAGATCATGGGGAATTAGTGTATAGGCTTGAGATGTCCAAGGATGCTAGCCAAATTTCTGTTTTTTCTGGAATATCTATTTGGCCTATTCGTTCCAAAAAATGTGCTGTATCTTTCACATATGTATCGGTGTTTGGATAATTGGCTGTAGTATAGTGTCCAGAAATTTACCAACTGGCTCCAACAGACTCCCCTTGAGGATATAATTGGACGTCCAGGGGGAGCATCCGGGATTTATGAATTTGGGTATAGTATATAGGATGGGGCATTTGGAGTGTGTCTGCTTGAGAAATAATCCCAAATCCTTAATGATTCCGCTGTGATAGCGCCATTGACCACACAATTAATTTGCTTGTGCACCTCCTTTGTAGGGTTAGATTTTAATTTAACAAAAAATGTTTGGGTCGTTTAGCTGAGTAAAAGTTTCACCGCGGTACTTTTCATAATCCATCACCACTATGCACCCACCCTATCAGTGGTCTTATAACAATATTCCCATCTTCTCCGTGACTTAATGCTTTCCATTTCCAATTTAGAGAAATTACTTTTAAATGGCTTACCTTGGCGACTTCTTTCGCATAGTCCGTCTGTACCGTATTGTAAAAACTCTTGATTGCAGCATTATTAGTCACTGGGTCAAATACACTCTTAACCTGCATGAATAGAAGGAACATGGCTACCATCCACATCAAACATATCCTTTAAAGATAAGAGCTAAATCTTATATAAGTCAATTTCCCATTGAAAGTTGTTAAATTTAGTAGTGGGCACATACGTTAGTCTTTTGAAGTATATTGATCTCCCTATCCGTCAATTGCCTTTGTAATAGATTAAATATTGGAATTATTGCCTGTTTTTTCAAGCGGCTTCCTATCCCCCCTCTCTGGTGGGCCGGTTCTTTTTCCTTTGCTCCGAAGCATGCGATCCTCTCCATCCGTGCGCACCCCTAAAAAAGACGCGTGTTGCTCTGTGATCCTCCAGTGGTCCTTGTACTTCTGTCGTGAGGTGGGACATCCCATGTATTCCCTTCACTATTTGTTCTCTCCGCGTGTATGAGGTATCCTCCCCTTCCGGTCTGTCACTTCCGGTCCGTGCTTGTGTCACGGTGTCCAGTCTATGGTATCGTTGGGTTCCCTTTCCGCCTCTAGATCTCGTCTCCCTTGGAAGTTGGTCCTCTGGCTGCTGTCTCCACCCATTAACCATCTGTTACCTGTTTATTTCGTAATCTCCATCCACCCTTTGGATCTTCTGTTTCTTATAACGTAGCAAATCATTTTATTATGGCTCTGAGACTGTGTTCTTTCTATTAACTCTTGGTTGTCTTGCAAGGTAAGTGTGTTATGCTCCAGTTCAAATTTATTAATTTTTTGCGGACTTTAGTGATTTCAGTGTAACCTCTTCTAACCAGGATCATCAATCCCCACACATCTATTTAACACCCCACCATGCTCCCCCTTCGTCATGGAGTCCAGTTAAACACGCGACCCTCCCTTTTTCCTTTCCTCTACTCCCGCGCCCACCTCGTCCTTCTCTCCTTTAATTCCCCTTTCTCTCCCCTATTAGTACTCCACTCTCTTTTTTACCCCTTTCCCTCCTCTCTTCCCCCTCCTCCTCCCTTTATTTCCTTTCATCCACTTTTTTCCTTCCTCCTCCTCCTCAGTCCCACCCCCTCACTCCTTTTGTCCCCTTCCTTCACTTTTTTTTTTTTTTTTTCCCCTCTTCCTTTTTTTTTTCTTTTTCTTCTTTTTTTTTTTTGGAGATATAGTGTAGATAGATAGATGATAGATATGGAGATAGATAGATAGATAGACAGATAGATATGGAGATAGATAGATAGATAGATAGATAGATAGATAGATAGATAGATAGATATGGAGATAGATAGAGAGAGAGGGGGGGAGGGATGGATGGATATATGATAGATATGGAGATAGGTTGTGTCTGCTTGAGAAATAATCCCAACTCTTCCTTAATGATTCCCGCTGTGATAGCGCCATTGACCACACAATTAATTTGCTGTTGCATCCTTTGTAGGGTGTAGATTTTATTTAACATAAACTGTTTGGTGTTTAGCTGAGTAAACGTTTCACCGCGGTACTTTTCATAACCATCACCACTATGCCCCCACCCTATCATCGTGGTCTTATAACAATATTTCACATCTTCTCAGTGACTGTAATGCTTTCCATTCCAATTTAGAGAAATTACTTTAAAGGCTACCTTGGCGACTTCTTTCGCATATGTCCGTCTGTACGTTTTGTAAAAACTTTGATTGCAGCATTTAGTCACTGGGTCAATACACTCTTTAACCTGCATGAATAAGAAGGAACATGGCTACCATCCACATCAAACATATCCTTTAAAGATAAGAGTCATTAATCTTATATAAGTCAATTTCCCATGAAAGTTGTTAAATTTTAGTAGTGGGACATACGTTAGTCCTTTTTGAAGTATATTGATCTCCATATCCGTCAATTGCCTTGTAATAGATTAAATATTGGAATTATTGCCCTGTTTTTCAAGCGGCTTCCTATACCCCCCTCTTCTGGTGCCGGTTTTTTTCCTTTGCTCCGAAGCATGCGATCCTCTCCATCCGTGCGCACCCCTAAAAAAGATGCCGTGTTGCTCTGTGATCCTCCAGTGGTCTCTTGTACTTCTGTGCTGAGGTGGGACATCCCATGTATTCCCTTCACTATTTGTTCTTGCCGCGTGTATGAGGTATCTCCCCTTCCGGTCTGTCACTTCGGTCCGTGGTGTTCACGGTTCCAGTCTATGGTATCGTGGGGTTCCCTTTCCTGCTCTAGATCTCGTTCCCTTGGAAGTTGGTCCTCTGGCTGCTGTCTCCACCCATTACCATCTGTATACCTGTTATTTTCGTAATCTCCATCCCACCCTTGGACTCTTCTGTTTCTTATAACGTAGCAAATCATTTTTGTATTGTCAATGAGACTGTGTCTT
The DNA here is from genome assembly GCA_019447015.1 of Hymenochirus boettgeri. Lineage (NCBI taxonomy): Eukaryota > Metazoa > Chordata > Amphibia > Anura > Pipidae > Hymenochirus > Hymenochirus boettgeri. The sequence goes on along the minus strand of CM033470.1, from coordinate 47,652,855 downwards.
TCTAATTAACTCTTGGTTGTCTTGCAAGGAAGTGTTGATTTATGCTCAAGTTCAAATTTATTAATTGTTTTGGGACTTTAGTGTGATTCAGTGGTAACCTCTTCTATAACCAGGATCATCCGATCCAACGAACATCTATTTAACACCCCCAATCCATTTGCGACAAAAATTCAGGGCTATGGCGTCCAATTGTCGGCACATTATGGATCCTAAAGCCCCGTGGTAATTTTTTTGAACGATAATAATCGGACAAAAATAGTCCATGTAGATCTAAATCAATTTCCCTCTTTTTGAGGCGTAGGATCTCTGCTAATTCATCCTTCGTGGGTGTTAAACTGTAAAGTCCATATGAGAGGTACCCCCATAGCACTCTCTCCGCATTGCCTGGTCACTTGCAGGTATCAGCTATACCAGTGTTACAATTAATATGCTCTATATAATCTTCCATTTCAATGGGACAAATAATCAAATCAAATTCAAAGTTCACTGGGGTGGTGCACACAGGAATTAGATCCAATTCCATACATAACCAATTAGCAAACGTGTGCACTCTAACCTTCAAGTAGTATAAGCCCAGGTGCTACGTGCAGATCCTATAAATATCCAACCTAGTAACATGTAGAGCATCTCAGGACTTGTTGAAACAAATCTTTAACTTTTATTCCATAAGCAGCAAACAGATAGCGACGTTTCGGTCTTTGTCTCAGACCTTCTCAAGCACCATAGTTCTGCAGGTGCAAAAACCCACTCATAAACATATACCCCTACCCCAATAGTGACATCATAGATTCAGGAGTAAAAACATATTAACCATTCACATACGGTGGATATCAAAAAAAAAGGTGCCTTGTCATTAAACAGCATATGATAGTAGTATAAAAAGCTTATAATATAGTAAACTCATACACAACATGACTTTCCCTAAAGGCATATGATCCACACAGTTAAGTACATATTAAAGTGCATATTGTAGATTCTATATGCTCCATTACCAACCTCAAACCTATTGCAAAAAGTGCTAAAAGGACGCACATAAAGTGCATGTTTCTGATATCCGTGCTAAACAATATAAAGTGCCATGTGCATGTCTATCATAGAGTACATTTCTCTAAAAGTGCATACAATGTATAATTAAAAGCTAAGTCTAAAACCCATGTGAAGTTAAAATTTCTTATCAAATACACACTTGCATCACCACTTGTACATAATGTTATAGATAATAAATAAGATCCTCAGACCTAGCCTATAAGCGATTCAGCCTATAAAAGTAATAAATGAATTAATGTTATGATAATAATACCATACCAGGGATATGTTTACAGATCTGTAGATCTAAAGGGTAAGACTAGTGGAACAATGCATGGCCCTTATTATGCTCTAGTATTCAAAAAACATTTAAATAACATTGATATTCAATCCATTTGGTTTCACAGAATTGAGGGTTTTATATCCAGAAAACCTCACTTTGCAAAAGAATCTTGATCTGTCCCCTCTATGTAGGGGCGCCATGGTCTATAGCTATAAATTCACCGTCTCCAATGGAGTGTCCCTTTTCCAAAAATGTTTGGAAACCTTTCTATTATCTATCTATCTATCTATCTATCTCTCTATCTATCATTAATCTATCATCTCTCTGGTTATCTATCTCTCTGGTTATCTATCTATCTATCTATCTTATCTACTCATCTATCTATCTATCATCTATCTATCATCTCTCTCTCTCTCTTCTCTCTCTCTATCTATTCTATCTATCTCTCTTGTTATCTATCTCTCTGTTATCACTCTATCTATCTATCTATCTATCTCTCTTGTTATCTATCTCTCTGGGTATCTATCCTATCATCTATCTATCTATCTATCTATCTATCATTATCTATCTATCCTATGGTTATCTATCTCTCTGTTTATCTATCTATCTATCTATCTTTCTATCTATGCTATCTATCTATCTATCTCTCTCTCTCTCTCTCGATCTCTCTCCTCTCTTATTCTCTCTACTATCTAATCTCTCTCTCTCTATCATTATCTCTCTATCTATCCATCTACTCTATCGATCTTCTCTCTAAGCCTCTCCCTCTCTCTATCTTGCGCTCTCTCTCTAATCTCTCTCTCTCTCTCTCTCTCTAATCTCTGTCCCCACAGTGAAATGGCTACCTCTGCACTGGCCATGGCCTAGATCGGGTTCCAGGCCCCAAGCAAAGGCTAATTTTATCATTAAAAATGTTCAACTCAACTTAAGTTACTCAAGTCCTTATAGAATCTAAATTGGGCCCCTAGTGGCTAGTGCAGCATTTCCAATAACTTACTTAAGTTAGGTGTGAAGGACCAATGGGGACAGGACAGTCAAAATCATCATGTTTCATGCCCTGGCACTGTCTGTGGCACAGCTCCTCAGACCCCGACCCTCCTTCCTTCCTCGTGTGATCTGTGATGATGCTAGTAGATACTAGTAGTTGAGACAGTCATAGTCAGGACTCTCTCCCAGATGCTGTCTGTGCAAAGAGCAGCGAAGAACTGCTAAAGAATGGCATGCAGACCTCCTAAATGGTGCTGTGGCGCGCACTTGACTTTTTAATGGGCGGGGGGGCCACGGGACCTCTCTCGCGCAGCCAGTGAGCACTGAGACTGTGAGGAATGACGTAACATAGCGAGGCTCCACCTTGACTATTCCACAGCAGCCAGCGGTTGGAATTCGTTTGTTGTTTGTTCTGCTGGCTGACACTGACTGAAAGGCTGAGAAGGAACTCATGATAGAGAGTGAGTGAGTGACGCGAGCAGCTTCAACTTCACTTCAGAGGCAGCAGCTGAGAGTAGTGATGTGGGTGAGTCCACCTGAGACAGAATTAATGGACGGGGAGACAGCCGGACTGGTGAGGGGGGGCACATGAGGGGCACTGTATCTGTGAGTCCCATTTGCCCCAGTGTAGCGCCGCCACTGATTAATATACAGTAACCATAACATGATGTACAGTAATCATAACACTGAAATAAACAGTAACTTTGATATACAGTAACCATAAATTTATATACAGTAACCGTAACATGATATATCATTAACAGTAACACTGATAGATAGTAATAATAACATTGCTATACAGTATCCATAACACGTATATAGTAACCGTAACACTGATAGACAGAACGGTAAGATTAATATGCAGTAACCGTAACATGAATAAGATTAATAGCCGTAGTAACCGTAACATGAATATACAGTAACAACAATTTGATATACAGCAACTGTAACATTAATATACAGTAAGCGTAATATTGATATACAGTAACCGTAATAAATATACAGTAAAACACTGATATACAGCAACCACAACATTAAATACAGTAACTGTAATATTAATATTCAGTCACCGTAATATTGATATACAGAACCGAAAACTAGATACAGTAATCAATAACAATAATATACATAATAATCGTAAATTAATTACAGTAACTGTAATATCTACATACCAGTAATCAAACATTAAAATATCAGTAACCGTCCGTAACACTGATATACACTTATAATAATACTTTTATACAGTAACAGTAATAATAATTTACAGTCACCATAACACTGGTATACTGTAACAATAAACATTAATTTACAGTAATTGTACACTGATATACAGTAACCGAACACACTGTTAACAGTAACCATAACACTGATATACAGTAACCATAACACTGATATACAGTAACCATACACTATATACAGTTACCGTAACATGGTATATGTTACAGTAACTGTAACATATATACAGTAACCATAACACTAATGTACAGTAACCGTAACACTGGTATACTGTAACAGTAACATTAAATTACAGTAAGAGTAACACTGATATACAGTAACCGAACACTGGTATACAATAACCATAAATAATATACAGTAACCATACACTGATATACAGTAACCGTAACACTGATATACAGAAACAATAACACTGATATACATTAACCATAACACTGATATACAGAAACAATAACACTGATATACAGAAACCGTAACACTGGTATACTGTAACAGTAAATTAATTTACCAGTACTCGTAACATGAATACGATTAACCATACCCTGATATACAGTAACCATAAACACTGGTTATACCTGTTACGAACTGTACACTGATATACAGTAACCGTACACTTGAGATACAGTAACCTGTAACCACTTTACCGAACTCATAGACCTGAACTTGATATACAGTAACGCGTAAACTGATATTCAGTAACCGTAAATGGTATATGCATATACAGGTACCCATAACACTGATCTACAGTAACCGTAACACGATATACATTAACCCTAACACTGATATACAGTACACTTAACACTTGATATACAGTAACCCGTACATGATATACATAACCGTAACACCGATATACAGTAAGCCGTAACACTAATATTACAGCAACGACAAACACTGATATACAGTACCGTAAACACTGATACCAGTAACCGTAACACTGATATACAGTAAACGTAACACTAATATACAGTAACACTAACACTGATCTACAGTAACCCCGAACCACTGATATTCAGTAAACCATAACACTGGTATCTGATATACAGTAACCCATAACACCTGATATGACAGTAACCGTAACACTGATAACATAGTAACCGTAACCTAATATACAGTAACCATAACACTGATTATTACGAGATAACCATTCAGATAAACACTGTACTATAGTCATAACCATAACACGTAATGATCAGTAAACTAAACTGATATACAGTAACGTAACACAATACCAGTCATACACTGATATACAGGTGACCGTACACTGATTATACAGCAACCGTAAACTGAATACGTAACCGTAAACAACTGATATACAGTTAACATAACACTGATATACAGTAACCGTAACCACTGATATACGGTAACCTTAACACCGTAACAATGATACCATAGACACGATCATACAGTATACAGTAACCGTAACCACTGATATACAGTAAACATAACACTGCATATACGTAACCGTAACACTGATCTACAGTAACCAGTACACTGGATACCGATAACGGTAACACTGATATACCAGTACCGTAACATGATATACATAATTAACCTGATAGAACACATGGATACAGTACCAATCACTGATATACAGTAGACGCGTTAACACTGACATTAACTAACAATGAGGTCAACCATAACCACTGATATTACAGTACAAAGGATCTTTTTGTTGCTCCACCACAATGTACAGAGTATCTTTTAGATCTTGAAGTTGCAACCGTTCGGTCGTTATGACCGGTAGTGAGAGTTTTAGACTACAGTAACCGTAACACTGTATTACAGTAAACACTACAGCTATATAAGTAACCGTTAACACTGATATACAGTAACCGTAACACTGATATACAGAAGCAACGGGTAAATGATATACAGTAACACCGTAACACTGAATTATACAGTAACCCTACAAGCAGAATACAGTCACCTAACACATAATACAGCAACCGTAACACTGATATACAGGTAAACCCCGTAACACTGATATACAGTAACCGTACACGATATACAGTAACCGTAACACTATGATACAGTAACCATAAACCTGATATACGTAACGTAACACTGATATTCAGTACACATAACACTGGTATACTGATATACAGCTATAACTGAAACAGATATAACTACAACGTATACAGATAGTAAAGCGTACACGGATATACAGTAACCGTAACACTATATTACAGTAACCCATACACTGATATACGTAACCGTACAACTGTTTCAGTAACTATAAACACTGTGATATGATATACAGTAACCATAACACTGTATACAGTAAACGGAACACTGATATACAGTAACCTTAACATTGATATACAGTTGACCGTAACACTGATTACACAAACCGTAACACTGTATCAGTAACCGTAACACGATTACAGTAACCGTAACACTGATTACAGTAACCATAACACGTGATATGACAGTAACCGTAAAACTAGATATATACAGTAACCGTAACACTGATATAAACAGTAACCGTAACACTGATTATACATAACCTAAAAAGATTACAGTACCGTAACACTGATAATAAGCCAAACCGTAACACTGATATACAGTAACCGATACAACCCCTGATACAGTAACCATAACACTATATACAGTAACCGTAACAACTGATTATACAGTAAAAATAACACTGATCTACCAGTAACCGTAACACCGATATACAGTATCGAACACTGATATACCGTAACGGTAACACTGATATACAGTAACCGTTAACACTGATATACAGTAAACCGTAACCACTGATTACGTAACCATAACACTGATATACAGTACATACCACTGATAGACAGTAACCGTAACACTGATATAACATTAACCATTAGAAACACTGATATACAGTAACAAAGGATTTTTTGTTGCTTCCACCACAAATTAGCGTTATATTTTTAGAGCTGAGATTGCACCCAGTTACCGGTCTACGACGGTTAGTGGAGAGTTTTATGCTTGGGTTGTGGTGGTGCACAGTACTGAAGAGGCACTAGTACACGTCGCAGCCTATTTACCAGTAGGGGAACATAAGTACAGTTTAACATTTCATTGCAAGATTTATATTCACAACGTCTGTCTATTGTCTTACGTTTTTGAGTTTATTCAGTGTCCTTCCATTTTGCCCTGACAAGCCTAAGGCATTTGCAATCAAACAGAGATAACGTCACACTTCTATTTCTTATTTGTTTACTTTTCATCCAGTGGGATGGGAGTTAGTCCAATTAATGTTTTGCCGAATTGTTTACGGAGAGTTCCTCTGTATTAAACTAAAGTAAATTGCTTTAAATCTCCTTGGCACGGCAATCCCTGCAATCAGTGATGGACCCTTACCTGTATACATGGAGGCAAGGCAATGTGATGTACATTTTTCCCTCTTGCCATTCTCAGTAAGTGGACAGATTAGATCCGTTTTTTAAAGGCACATCCACTCCTTGTGTTTTTTTGTTTTTTGTTAAACTTTGTTCAAAAATGTTTGTCGTTAACTTCTTGCTGCCTTGCCGAGACTTTATTCCAAACATATATTCTCCAAAATTACTTTCTGTTCCTCTGTAAAGATCTCAGAAGGTCACATTTCTTTTTTTATATCTTTTTTACCTTTAAGAGGCACACCACGGTATTGTGACTGTTACTTTAATTCCCTACAGACATTATTTGGAGAATAATCCTCGCATTTGTTTGTATCTGTATGGTAATAGTAAAACTTGAATTTAAGTTACGTTTTGTCTCATTTAAAAGTCTTTTTTTAACCTCCAAATCAGGACAGGTTCTTCTGTGGTTTCCACTGCCAGAAGGTTATTTTCTGAATATTTGTAATATAATGATATTTTCTGTGTTAGTGATAATTAAAGCTGATAGTGAACACCGTGTATATGTTGGCGGGTTACACACTAAATATGGCGCCGAACCGTCCGCTTGTAGATTTCCATATTTTTTTTGCAATTTTTTTATTAAACCATTGTGTCATGGGATTAAAAAAATCCGAAAGTTCAACCGACTACAATGAAGTATAAATAGCAACTGGTAACTTACTGTAAATGGCTCAGGGACCTGGGGAATGGTCTGGGGAACACAACCTCAATTCCCAACATATTAACAAATAAAACACCGTCCAGAACTGGAGAATCCCGCAAAATCCGTTTGCCACAGAAGATCAATGAAATCCCGATTTGAATCCGACACAATGACACATATTTATTTGGAAATATCGTGGCATTTTTTTTGCCAGCTGCACGAACAATTGCAAGACGATTTGGACAAAAGATGATATGATATTTCAGTAAGGCCCCGTCGATAGCGGAGAATTGTTGTGGGCCCAAAAAATCTACTGTGTTCTACCAAGACTCGAGTTTTTTACTACTACTGACAATAATGCTTGTTTCATTAATGTAATTATGTCTTTCCATGCTGAATACTGGAAGAATTCTCCCCTCTCTGTTTATTCAATAAAAACAAACAAATACATTTAATTGCATTTAACGGGGACTGGGTCTCCATACAAGTGGGCTTATTAAAAAAGGAGACACTACTACTATACCTTAAATAACTTCATTAAAGGAATAGGCTTGTAGCTTCAGTCCATCCAATATATAGCAGTGATAAGGGTTTTTCACTGCTGGGATAGAGAGCATCAGCAGCTGTGCATCTTCAACCACCCCAACTTCGTAATCATTTTTAAAGTACTCACATGCCTTGAAAAGAATGTGTTTTCCTCTCACTAAGTGGCCATAGGTAGAGAAAAGGACAGATAAATGCTGCAGGTCTGTAAACTAGCTTTCGAAAAGATTGTATTTTTGGGGGACGGGGATCATATGACAAGGCCCACAATGCCGGTCCCAAGAGACAGAGAGGCAGGACAGACTGGAAACGTGTAATTTACAAAAGCCTAATCATTAAGATCCCAGAGGAGAAGCTACGAGCATCACCTAGGCTTGTTTTTTAAATGTTTGAGTTATTTGTAATTACAAATTGGTGTAGATACCACAATTACCCTTTACTTTATACCATAATATTCATATTTATACAGTTACACGTACAGTATAAATTTTATCATATGTGCAAAAGTATAGGGACACAGTAATCTATAGGAACCCTGTAATAGGGGAGGTGCAGTAAAGTGGCCAAAAATACAACTAGCTAGCAACAAGAAAAGCCAAATGCAACCACTCTACTGTATAAACATGTTAAAAATCCGTTAATATTTCACGGGATATAGCAATTAAAAACAATACATTTACCTTCAACATCTATGTACAAATAATAGCAGTACAAGGAGTAAGTGCCCCTAAATGTATCACATACATGTACGTATCGGTTGTGTAACGAAGAGTAGGACTTCACAAGGTCCAGGTAACTTGCAAGTAAAGTGCTTTGGTATCTAAATCGATGAACAAGGTAGGGGCTGTAAAGCAGGCAGTCAAGCATTTTTTTTTTATAAAAAAGTTTAAAAATCTTTTAATTATATTCACCGGGATATAGCAACACTAAAACACATACATTCTACCTTACAACATCAGAATAACAATGAAAAAACACCAAACAAAAATAAACATTAAAAAGTAATGAATAAATAGCTATATAATAAATAATAAATTAAATATATACTCACTGCCTGCTTTAGCCCTTTGACTGTGAATCTACTTACTTCTGTTACACAGATACGGTACGTTGTATGTGATCATTTAGGGTACTTACCTCCTTGTTCACTGCATATATATTGTAACATATAGATGTTGAAGGAGAATGTATGTGTTTTTTATATATGCGATATCTCTGTGAATAAATTAAAGGATTTTTAACATTTTTTAAGTGTTGAGTTGGCTTTCTCCTATTGCTAGCTATAATGTGGCTTATGAAAGAAGTTATGTACCATATATATGTGCATATATTGTAAATAAATATTAAAGGGCACTTAATGTCATGTCAACCCTCCCCCAACAAAAATTCATTACAAACCTTCCCCAGTTCTCAAAAACCCCTGAAATGTTAAAAAAACATGTGCATGGGAGATGGGCTTTAGGAGAGGCAGTTAGTCTATTGGACGTTACATAAGAAGAATCTATCAGGGAAGTCATTACAGCTGGGTCTTATGGTGGTCTGGGAGTTTGGGTGATGAAGAAGGGATTGTATAACATTTGTGTTGGGGGGTGGACATTAGAAGGTTGCCTAATTCCTAAGTCGGTTTGCTTTTGAATTTTGAACTTCAGTAAAAGTTTGATCGTTAAAAAAGGGATGGTCACTACTATCGAACACAGTCGAGGTTATTCACTGAACTTTAGGATTATGGAACGCTTGCATTTAGGGTTCTGGTGATTTGAGGGTTATCAAGCACCGATTCACGGTTTAATGGATCGCTAAAGGTCGAGGCTATACAACGAATTTGTAGTGGTTTCCCGAATACCGCATTCTATGGCTATAGAGACTCTAAGTTTGGGGTTTATTGATTCGATTCATATCCCTTGAAATTTAGTGAGTTTGAAAAGTTCCGCCAAATTCCATGTTCGAAGCGTACAAAAAATCAGATTTACAAACACTATAAAATCTGACTTCTGAATTCTTAGTCCATCTTAGTGAATAGGCCTACATTTAGAAGATTTTTTCTAAATGATTATATTCATACCAAGCTTGCTGTTATTTAATAGAATAGTAATTATATTCATTACCAATTCATTATCAAACACACATCTTTCTTTTATTCTATACTGAATATATAGGCGCAATACAAGCAGCATACTTTAATTAACGTTCCTTTTGTTTGTTACATATACCATTAAATCCCTATGGAAAAAAAGTCATTTAATCCTCCACAGGGACACTGCCATTAAAGGTCTAATGAAAAGGTAAGTTCTATTTCTTACTCTTAATAGGCTCCAAATGCAGAGTAAAATCACTCAGCAAGATCATCAATGCCATGACACCCATTGTCCTTATGCGCCATGTGAGCCAGGGGGGACCTCTACTAGACTTTTCGTCCTTTTAATGCCTAATGGTAAATGTTCTAATGACATTGACATTAAGGGCAATTATAGTGAGAAAATAGGTTTTTTTATTTCTCTAGTATCCTATAGTCATCCATTATCCACCAGAGGTACCTTTGGTTTCTTAATCTACACTAGTCCCCGAGATATAAGCCTTTGAATATGCTGACTTTTGTAGAGCTGCCTACACCTCATCTGTCACTCAAAGGCCAACAGACCCACCACAATCCAAAGCTCCATGCAGTAACTGTCACACACTCTCTCACTCACCACCTATATTACAGTGCAAATATAGTCAAATCTCGTAGTGCTATAAACACAATCATAAACCAATAACCCCAGCAATTATGAGCATAACACACTATAAAACAAGCCCTACTCCCCCCAAAAAAAATCGTTACATACATAACAAAACCAGTGAATCAAATGGAACACTAAACAGTATATATAATACAGTAATTACAGGAACTATACCTCAACAAATACCACACAGTGCAACTATGAAATAAAAGACCTTAAAAGCAATGAAATGTATAGGATAACAAGCAGGTCACTGTCGTTTGTGAAGTTTTTTTCATTTGTTCATCACTACAAGCTTGCTGTTACAACAACACTGTCTCGTTCAAGTGATTCTGATCCAGCTAGCAGGGGGAGAGATTGAACTTTAGGTAAAAAATTCCCCCCCCTCTCCACCTTCCCTTTCGACTCCCGTATTCACACATAAACAATTAGCAAAGTGAGGAGAAGCCGGCAGATTCAGTACTTACTGTTAGAATCTCAGCACCACTTGTCCTCTCGCCCCTCTGCCCCTCCTTCAGCATATTGTACTTTATCAACACTTTGATTGCTTGCAGTATAGCTCTGGAAGGGGGGGTCAACAGGAGTCAGCACTTCGATGTAAAGTCCTTTCACTGACAAGCTCCGGACTCTGGTATACAGCCCGTCAACTGCCTTGTAGGGGGAAGTAGACAGAGGTGGAGGGGGACACACAGCTTGGTACAAATACTTTTCTGCCAGTGTGAAGAAACGTCGAGGCCCACAGAAAATGAAGTAAGGACAGATTATACTAAGTTGATCTATACATGTATAAGAAAAGTTTCTTTCAATAAGTGCTTAAAAAGAACCAGGGATTTATGAATTTTGGGTATAGTATATAGGATGGGGCATTTGGGGTGTGTCTGCTTGAGAAATAATCCCAACTCTTCCTTAATGATTCCCGCTGTGATAGCGCCATTGACCACACAATTAATTTGCTGTTGCACCTCCTTTGTAGGGTTAGATTTTAATTTAACATAAACTGTTTGGTCGTTTAGCTGAGTAAAAGTTTCACCGCGGTACTTTTCATAATCCATCACCACTATGCCCCCACCCTTATCAGCTGGTCTTATAACAATATTCACATCTTCTCTGGTCTTATAACAATATTCACATCTTCTCTCAGTGACTGTAATGCTTTCCATTCCAATTTAGAGAAATTACTTTTAAATGGCTTACCTTGGCGACTTCTTTCGCATATGTCCGTCTGTACCGTATTGTAAAAACTCTTGATTGCAGCATTATTAGTCACTGCTCTATGTAGGGGCGGCACATGGTCTATAGCTATAAATTCCAGGTCTCCAATGGAGTGTCCCTTTTCCCAAAAATGTTTGGAAACATTTCTATCTATCTATCTATCTATCTATCTATCTATCTATCTATCTATCATCTATCTATCTATCTCTCTGGTTATCTATCTCTCTGGTTATCTATCTATCTATCTATCTATCTATCTATCATCTATCTATCTATCTATCTATCTATCTATCTCTCTCTCTCTCTCTCTCTCTCATCTATCTATCTATCTATCTCTCTTGTTATCTATCTCTCTGGTTATCTATCTATCTATCTATCTATCTATCTCTCTTGTTATCTATCTCTCTGGTTATCTATCTATCTATCTATCTATCTATCTATCTATCTATCTATCATCTATCTATCTATCTCTCTGGTTATCTATCTCTCTGGTTATCTATCTATCTATCTATCTTTCTATCTATCTATCTATCTATCTATCTCTCTCTCTCTCTCTCTCTATCTCTCTCTCTCTCTCTATCTCTCTATCTATCTAATCTCTCTCTCTCTATCATCTATCTATCTATCTCTCCCTCTCTCTATCTTTCGCTCTCTCTCTAATCTCTCCCTCTCTCTATCTTTCGCTCTCTCTCTAATCTCTCTCTCTCTCTCTCTCTCTAATCTCTGTCCCACACAGTGAAATGGTTACCTCTGCACTGGGCCATGGCCTAGCCGGTTCCAGGCCCAAGCAAGGCTAATTTTAATTAAAATTGTTCAACTCAACTTAAGTTACTCAAGTCCTTATAGACATAAAATTTGGGCCCCTAGTGGCTAGTGCAGCATTTCCAATAACTTTACTTAAGTTAGGTGAAGGACCAAGGGGGACAGGACAGTCAAACATCATTCAGTTCATGCCCTGGCACTGTCTGTGGCACAGCTCCTCAGACCCCGACCCTCCTTCCTTACCTCGTGTGATCTGTGACTGATGCTAGTAGATACTAGTAGTTGAGACAGTCAGAGTCAGGACTCTCTCCCAGATGCTGGCTGTGCAAAGAGCAGCAGAAGAACTGCTAAAAGAAATGGCATGCAGACCTCCTAAAATGGTGCTGTGGCGCGCACCTTGACTTTTTAATGGGCGGGGGCGGGCCACGGGACCTCTCTCTGCGCAGCCAGTGAGCCACTCAGACATGTGATGTGAATGACGTAACATAGCGAGGCTCCACCTTGACTATTTCCACAGCAGCCAGCAGGTGGAATTCGTTTGTTTGTTCTGCTGGCTGACACTGACTGACAGGCTGAGACTGAACTCATGATAGAGAGTGAGTGAGCTGGACGCGAGCAGCTTCAACTTCACTTCCAGAGGCAGCAGCTGAGAGTAGTGATGTGGGTGAGTCCACCTGAGACAGAATTAATGGATCGGGGAGACAGCCGGACTGGAGGGGGGGCACATGAGGGGGCACTGTATCTGTGAGTCCCATTGTGCCCCAGTGTAGCGCCGCCACTGATTAATATACAGTAACCATAACATTGATGTACAGTAATCATAACACTGATAAACAGTAACTTTGATATACAGTAACCATAACATTTATATACAGTAACCGTAACATTGATATACATTAACAGTAACACTGATATATAGTAATAATAACATTGCTATACAGTATCCATAACACTGATATATAGTAACCGTAACACTGATAGACAGTAACGGTAAGATTAATATGCAGTAACCGTAACATGAATAAGATTAATACGCAGTAACCGTAACATGAATATACAGTAACAACAATATTGATATACAGCAACTGTAACATTAATATACAGTAAGCGTAATATTGATATACAGTAACCGTAATATTAATATACAGTAACAACACTGATATACAGCAACCACAACATTAAAATACAGTAACTGTAATATTAATATTCAGTCACCGTAATATTGATATACAGTAACCGTAACATCTATATACAGTAATCAGAACAATAATATACAGTAATCGTAACATTAATATACAGTAACTGTAATATCTACATACAGTAATCAGAACATTAAAATATACAGTAACCGTCCGTAACACTGATATACACTTATAATAATATTTTTATACAGTAACAGTAATAATAATTTACAGTCACCATAACACTGGTATACTGTAACAATAACATTAATTTACAGTAATTGTAACACTGATATACAGTAACCGTAACACTGTTATACAGTAACCATAACACTGATATACAGTAACCATAACACTGATATACAGTAACCATAACACTTATATACAGTTACCGTAACACTGGTATACTGTTACAGTAACTGTAACACTGATATACAGTAACCATAACACTAATGTACAGTAACCGTAACACTGGTATACTGTAACAGTAACATTAATTTACAGTAATAGTAACACTGATATACAGTAACCGTAACACTGGTATACAATAACCATAACACTAATATACAGTAACCATAACACTGATATACAGTAACCGTAACACTGATATACAGAAACAATAACACTGATATACAGTAACCATAACACTGATATACAGAAACAATAACACTGATATACAGAAACCGTAACACTGGTATACTGTAACAGTAACATTAATTTACAGTAATCGTAACACTGATATACAGTAACCATAACACTGATATACAGTAACCATAACACTG